>CM061130.1:64700625-65246818 GCA_030789695.1 Scilla litardierei
AAGCCCATACTAGGAAGTCTCTGGGAGTCAACTACTACCGTGGGAGTCGACTACCAGCAGACGACCTGGCATCTGGGTCAAACGGCTAGATTTTCAAAATCATTTTAATTATTACATATAGCTATTGGAGAAATATTTTTGAAATGAATTTGAAATTATTTTCAAAAGTTTCATTGTTTAAATGCATATAAATGTAGGAAAAATATTTTGGAAATAATTTGAATTTCAAATTTCAAATCTCATTGATTAATGCAAACATATTTTGGAAATAATTTGAATTTCAAATCTCAAATCTCCTTGATTAATGCAAAAATATTTTGGAAATAATTTGAATTTCAAGTTTCAAATCTAATTGATTAATGCAAACATATTTAGGATTGGAAATAATTTGAATTTCAAGTTTCAAATCTCATTGATTAATGCAAACATATTTTAGAAATAATTTGAATTCAAATTTCAAATCTCCTTGATTGATGCATTTTTTGAAATAGTTTTTTGAAATGATTTTCATCTTTATAAATAGAGGGATTGAGGTTGGGTTTCATACAAGAAGATTTTTCATCTAAAATTATTGTTTCAAAAGGTTTTTCAATGTTCTTTCTCAGGCTCTCAAAATCTACTCTTGGCCATTTTTTAAATTGCTTTTCAAATATTGTTTGGCCTTATTTTCTTGATCTCCCAAAACTTCCAAATTTCTTATCTTTGAGATTAAGATCATCCGATAGCTTCACTTCAACACTTGGGCTTCAAATTGAAAAGGATATAGGTAATCCTTCAAAAGCATTGTAAGTATTTTTCTCACTTGGGTGTAGTGAGTTGTGAAAGTCCTCGGACTGTGAGGTAATGAAAAGTCATCGGCTTGTGAGGCAAGGGAAAATCCTTGTTGTGAGCAAGGTGGTTGTAAATCCTCTTGGCGGGAGGTGGTTTGTACTCTTTACCAATTATAGTGGATTAAAGCCCGGCAAGAGTTTCAGGGACTGGACTACCCGGCAGTGGGAAACCATGATACATCGTGGTGTTTGTGGTTGTTATCTTGGTTTGATTCCTTACTTGCAATTTATTATTTCCGATGTGCTTATTTCATTGATGCAAGTATTTGTTGATTAAGATTGATATTAGGTAATTCTATATTAATCTTAGGAAGAAAATTTCTAGAGGAATTTTAATTTCTGAAAATACTATTCACCCCCCTCTAGTGTTCTCTTTGCCATCTCAGGTCCCAACATTAGTAACTTAGAAGTGTTCCAAACAAGATAGTGTGGAAGACTTTATGATTTAAGCAAAATATATTGTAATAAATGATGCAGTATAAGAGACATTTTGAATGTAAAGATATGAACATATCTTGTGGATATTTCATGTCATACATGAAATTCAATATTGTCAAAATATAAAGCTTTAAAAGGTTTGTATTGAAGATAATATAATAGATCCAGTTACGAAGGTACTTCCATAAAACTATCTAGAAAATTCAGTGGATAATATATGTATGATATACTGAAATAATTGGTTGTAAGTGCAAGTAAGAGATGTTGGAATATGTATGGCCTTAGACAATTATTGTAATTGATACATTATGTTTAAAATAATAGCACATTATTTGGTGCTTAATGAGTGTTTATTGTATATAGTTTTTTCACTTTTTAATACATGTTTTTCATTGTTTATTTCGCTGTTATCCCTCGTTTCGCCCATTTTTGTTCCCTCTTTCTCTTTATGGTCCATTCTATGCTTTGTAGGAAATACATGCTGATTAGGGACCATATGCCGTGAATATAGCGTGAATGGGCAAAAGAAGCGGAGCCGTGAGATCAAACTATGCAAATGGGGAGATTTGTGAAGGACTGTGATCCAAACAGCTGCGTCAATTAGATTCGATGAGGCCGCATGTCACAACACCCAAAGAAGCAGAGCACAATTCCACGCGGCCACGCATACATGCACGACACGGCCGCGTCAACACGTCCTAGAACCCATTTCCATGCGGCCGCGTAAAGGATCTCCAAACGGCCACGTGAGTTAATTCGAAGATATGCAATCGACGTGGCCCACGTGACAATAGATGACGCGGCCGCGTAATCCAAAAAAAAACAAAGACCAACCGGTCGCTCCACGCAACCATTTAAAGGTTGACGCGGGCGCAAAGTCGGATTCGACGCGGCCGCGTACCTAGCGACGTGACCCCGCCGCTGTAACCCATCCGCCTCCATTTTATACAAGTGAACGATGCAGCCGCGTCTTTTTCGACGCGGTCGCGTCGATTAGGATTTCTGAAGCGCCCGGGTGCCGATTGGGAGCAGTTGTGGTGCTTTTGTGTCATTTGAGCGAATGTATATAAGCTCATCTTCTTCTTTGAGCCAACCAATCTTTTTCTGCTATTTTTCTGGGTTTTTGAAGCTTTGTAAGGAATTCTTCACTCTTTTATTCTGCATTTTAATTTTCTTTAGTTATCTTCTTTCTTATAATAGCTTAGATTCATTAATAGAAGTTTTCCCTTTTGCTATTGCCATTGTGTATTTTCATATTTTGTGTTTATTCCTTGAATCCATGGCCTTCATTGCTTTCCCAATGCTAGAAATCATCTTTATTGCAATGGGTAGTAAGAAGATTTTATCTAGGTCAATGGGTTGATCCCCATTGGATTAGGGTCATGGGTTGGATGAACTTTTGATTAATTGCTGGGTTAATTGAGGAGTTGTGATATATTGGGATGCCAATTATCGTTGTAGATTCGACCGCCTCTCTTTTGGGCGATCGGATTAGCCGTCGGCAAGAGTCGGGACTAATCCGTAGTTTCGATCCCTACGATGATCCATATTATCGGTGTGACCGGCGAGAGTTGTGCACCAATTAGAGCCATCCTAATATAGGTCCAATTCCCGAATGCCACTGTGGTCAGGAGAAAGATTGAGGACATTCGTCGAGCGTAATGCACCTGACGTATACTGATGTATCGGTGAGAGTTGGCATCGATATATGTTAGGATAAGCCTAGCATTGCATCGCGAGAGCGGGGGTAGGAGTCAACATAAAGGAATACCCTATCATGCACCACAAGAGTGGGGGTAGGTGAATGCCCTCAGATTAGACGACCTCTCCTGAGTCCCAGTGAACCCAACAATCAGTCATATACTAATCCAACCCTAGCCCTAGTTCAATGGTAGGGATACTTTGAGCCCTAGAGCTTTTATCCATTGATTCCACACTTTTATTCTCTCCTCGATTACCAATCCGATTGTGTAGCTTTCGAACAAGGACCCAAAAATCGGTACTCAACGAATGCCTACATATGTTCGACCCATAGCGCTATACACGACACCATGCGATGCGCTATAAATTTTATCAGTGTTTGCACACGCAGACAATGCTCTTTATCTACATGATTTCTTGATATAAATATGTATATACGTACATTAGTATATGATTCGGATCATGATGAAATCATAATAATAAAACCTAATCGATCCGCTTAAGCACAATCCAAAATGTTAGGTGACAGTTAAATAGGATTTGTCTCCATCGATATGATATGTTAGTGTTGTAAGAAGTTGGTATGAATATATAATAAAGCATTGGTTAAGATAGAATAGACATACGTATTACAATAATAAGTTTGATCCATCTTAACTATGATATCACATGCTCGACTTATGACATTAAAATGTTATTGGGTTTGATAGATTTCCATACCATAGACATCTTTAAAATATAATTATAATAAAGAGACCAGACTATATGGCAGCTATCATTGACAAGCCAGATTTATGTAGGAGAGAGTGTAGTCTCACGCCAATCAGACAGTTATGCTTCTGAAATGAATGGTCTTTATATGCAGTTAGCATCACTATCGTACTATGATAATAGAATACAATCAAGTCGCTATCAAAGTAAGAATTACACTTTAAAGTCTCACAAAGGTAATAGACTTATCACAATAATCGAACGAAAAATGTTCTAAGTATATGAACTATACATAGATAATCACAAGAAGTTGTGCTCATCTTGACTAAAAGAGAGGAGCTCATTATAAAGCATTATGAAGCGAGCACAAAGTGTTCATAAAATGTTATGAACACTTGATTCTAAAAGAAATATTAAAATCACCATCAAAACTAAGCATAGACTATTGTCGGTGACGAATTGATGTCACCAAAGATCAGATGACTAGTTGACAACTGGTGGCTGGATGTTAACCAGAATCACTTGTGGACCGCTTGTTGATCACTGGTCGGCTGCTTACCGACCAGCTAGCCGGCCATCTGGGTAGCCAATCCAGCCAATAGGTGACTGTTGCTGACAATTGGCAATATCCATCCAGTGACGGACGATGGCGGTAAGTTGTCATATAGGCTTATGTTTAGAATATTGGTGTTTGGGTCTGATTTGGTTTAGTTTAGATACAATGATTGGATCGTGAATTAAGCCAAAATATAATGTTTGACTCAAACTAAAACTCCTTAAGATACTAGGGGTTTTAGAATCTTTCACTAGTGACACATTTGCTATAATTAGAGAACTCTTGGGATCCTAATACTGTATAAAGAGTTCTTCTCCTCCTCTTAAAAACATCGAAAAATTAAGGGAGAAAATTAACCTCAAGCTTTGGCTTTAATGTAAAAATTCTCTCCAAATTTTTTTCCTTCTCTTTCTTTCAAACGCTAGTAATGTTTAAGATCGAGTTCGAGTCTATTAGGGAGCTCATGGATTGTGAGGGATTTCATAATCAAGGTAAAAATTGTAGAACATGTGACAGCCGACTGATTAACGGTCAGATTATTCCTAAACGGCTATAATCTGAGCTAGGACAGGCGACTGTAGAAGACTACACAGTCGCATGTATCACTGTGCACGCGCCTGTAAAGACTTCGTCAGGCGACTATCACATGGCATGGAAAGGAGATGAGAAATGTCAACTTACGCACTTGTGCATTCAGGCGACTGATAAACAAAGTCCAGGCGCTTGAGGATTGACATGCGACTGTAAACTCTACATCAGTCGACTGACATACAAGATGGAGTGAAGTACAGAATTGACAAGTTACGCACGTTGGCACATAGGCAATTGATGAACAATGTCCAGATGCCTGATGGTTGACAGGCGCATGTCTTTAGTACTTCAGTCGCCTGTACCAAAAGCTCAAGTAAAGAGTCAAGAAATATTGACTTAAGCTGTGTATAACAATCGCCTGTATAAGGCAGGCCAGGCGTCTGGTAACAACCAGTCGAATGTCCTGCCTTCAGCAGGCGCCTGTTGGAAAGCCAGAGACTCCAATTCGAGTTCTTGGTATGGGGAACCTATTGGGTTGGATTCTCTAATGATCCTAAGGTTCAGTAAGATGGTAAATGCATATGCATGAATGAGTACGACCATCTATCAAGACATTACAAATTCCTAGACTTAAAAAGAGAGAAGCAAGGAATAAAATATTACATGGGTTACAATTGCTTCTCCTAGAGTCTAAGCGTTCAAGCTCTTGATGCCTTGATCTCCCTATCATCTTCCAAGCTTTGGCACCTCTTGATGATCTTCCCTTCATCAAGTTCCAAGCTTTGGCAATACTCCACTTGATGTCCATCCTTACACCAAGCATCTAGTCTCCAAAATGAAATGATTCAATTGTTAAACATGAGACTAAAACATTGAGATTCATTAGCAACATAATGATATGATTATCATCAAAACAATATTGATCTAAAACACCAATACCTAACAATCTCTCCCTTTTTGATGATGCCACACATTATGTAAAACATAAACAAATAAAGCACACTGCTAATGAGCTCCCCTACTTATATGCAACAATTGAAAATAAATAAACCAATAAAACTTTAAATCAATTGTGACATATAATAGACAAAGATGACATAAACCATATCTCTCTCTTATATCTCTCCACATATATGAATACTTCTCTCCTATATATGATTTACATAATACATATATCTCTCCCCTTATCATTGTCAAAAAGTTGGACATAACATACAAGAAATAATTCTTGTTATTGATTCCCTTTTAAAAATGTGACAAATAAAACACGAGATTACAAGATGTTTGATACCTAATTGTAAATATTATGTGGGTATCAATCACTATCCATGCTCCCACTGGATCATAGAAAAGGTCAAAATGTTGATTTCTATAATCTAATCCCAATTGTAAAATATTTTTACTAATTAAAAGTAATAATTGGAGTCATGGGCCTAAATTGTATCTATGCATTGATGTAGAAAGATCAAGCATCATTGATACAAATGAAATTACCAAGTAAAAATATAGCATGAAGAATATTGGCAACATCAATAAATTGAGTTTGAGACCACAATAACCAATTGAAAATAAAGTAAGAATGATATCAAAAATAACCCAAATTGAGAGTTAAAATATTTTTTAAAATACATTTAAACATACATAACATACTAACTCCCACATTGTCATACACATGAATCAACAAAAACATGTATGACAATATACTCCCCAAGATCCCATTTTCATGAATAATTTGAAAATAATTTCAAAATCATGACACATCACACATAATAAATAGGTATGCTCAAATATAGAAATGAAAGCAAAATACACATGCAAAATGCACATGTGTGAGAGACCTAAACATTAGGGAACCAAACCCAAGAAGAGTTTGATTTCCTAATGTAATCACATGAGGTGATCACATTCATTCCTCTCTTGCACACTATACCTAGTGGAAATTCAAAGACTTAAGGATTTCCTAGGCAATGGTTTTGCCTTTGCAAGAAGGGTGGATGTGGCATACTTAGGTGTAGAAAAATATTTCTTGACATGCAAAGAATGATGGGTTTGCTTCTTAGCAAAAAAAATGAAGAATTTTCATTCTCCCTCATCACCTTGTGATTTACATGCTTTTTGTTAGGGTTGTTATACAAGAAAGCATGGTGAATCTTCTTAGATGTTTTAGCAATATGTCTTGATTTTGCACCATAAAAAATTAGAGGTGGCTTTGGTTTCCACTCTTGGAATATATCCCAAACATTCTCTATGGTTTATCGGATGTTGTTTTTCAAACAAACTGTGGAGTAAATCACTAGAATGAACAAAGCTTATGAGCTTTTGGAATTCCTCTTCGCATTTCAACGTAAATTGTTGAATGCGAGTCTATAAGCTAAGATTTTGAGCTACTAATTTTTCATTTGTAATGCTCAAATCCTTACTTGAGAGAGAAGTGTGTCTCTCTTACTAGTGTCGCAAGTATGCAAAGCATTATTATTTACACTAGTAGATTCTAATTCATGCAACTTACTCTTAACATTTACAAATTTTGCTTTTAATTTATTATAAGAGTTGATGCACTTTCTAGCCCCATTTGAGATCACATTATAGCGATACTCAAGCTCCTCATAAGCTAGCTTTGGCTCTACCTCATCTTCTTTATCGCATTCCTCTTCGCTAGAGCTTGATGAAGAATCTTCCCTTTTTGCCATGAAGCACACTTCTTCATTGGGGTTGAGCCAAGCCTCCACCTCTTCATCACTTTAGCTTGAAGAGATATCATCGAATGCCATGAAGCACTTAAGAGCTTCTTATTTTTTTCTTCTTCTTCTGCATTTGATGAGTCATCACTTGAGTCATGAAATGTACTAACAAGACCATTCTTCTTGTTCTTGTACTTGGAGTTGCCTTTCCAAAATTTCTTCCTTTTCCCTTTGTAAGAATCTTTGGAGGGTTTGGAAGGGCATTCGGTAGAGCGATGACCTTTACCACTGCAAAGTAACAAGTAGGAATCTTGCTAGAATTAGAGGCAAACTTTGACAAAGACTTACCTTGCTTGTCCTTTAGAAATGCTCTCAGTTGCTTGGCAAGCTCCATGATTTCATCACTACTAGCTTCATCCTCTCCATCATCTTCACTCGAAGCTTCTCGATGGAATTTCTTTCTCCACTTGATTGGCTCCTCGGTATGGAATGTAATCCATTATTGTTTCTCCGGCTTCTCGAGCTTAGATGGTTGATTCTCCTTGTTGAAGCTTTACTTCATACGCCATGAGATTCCCAATGCACTCCTCAAATATGTATTTGGACATATCATTTGACTCCAAAATACCGTGGGCCTTTGACTCCCATTGATGTGTAAGAGAGTCGAGGATCTTCTACACACGATCATCTTGAGAAATCACCTTCCCAAGTCCTTCCAAAGGGTTCACAATATCAGTGAACCTTGCGAACATTTCTGAGATGCTTTCTCCTTCTTGTATATTAAACAATTCATATTTAGACCTAAACGCACTTTGTTTAGATTTCTTTACCAATGAAGTCCATTCGTGAGTAATCTCGAATGTATGCCAAATTTCTTTGGTCGTTTTGCATATGGAGATGCAGTTGAACCATTTGGACGATTGCACAATGAAATGTATGCATTGCCCTCGCATTGGATTTGATCAAATCCTTCTCCGCCTTTGTCCTTGTAGCCGTGGGTGTAGTAGGCTTCACAAGAGGAGACTCCATGACGTCCCATAGGTTTTGACCCTCCGAGTAGATCATCATCTTGATCTTCTAACTTGGATAATTTGTTTCGTTAAAGAGCAGGGGTCGAACGGTTGATAGACCATCTTCTTAAGACATGGATGAAGTGTTAAATGACATTGTTGTTTGTATACTTCAACCTCACTCTGATACTAATTGTAAGGACCGTCTACCTTGCAATACTAACAACAAACACTCTAGGGGTGAATAGAGTAATGGCAATAATTGTGTAATTAAAAGTTAAACTTGCAAATGCTGAATTATAAATGCAAGAGGAAGATAATTCACATAATCAAGCAAACACAAACACAAGAGATTTTACCCTGGTTCCCCAACTTGGGTAAATCGAGCCACACCAAATATTCACTATTATCCTACACAAGATAGTGAATACAATCCATACACAAGGGATGTTGGATACAACGTGTAGTTGGATACAACGATCGATGACTTCGTGTTTGATGATAACAAACGTGTGTGAACGATTTGATGTGTGTGGTAAGTGTTTTTCGGGAGTGGTACTCTCGTAAATACTTAAAGGGAAACTAAGTCAAAGTGATAGAGAATTTGTCATGCATTAGCAAAGTGGACTTGGTCAAAGATGGAGATAATGGCTACAAATATTGGACTAAGTCAAAGATGAGGAGATAAGGAGGATATCAATTCAAATCCATATTTCAATTGATTCAAATCAATTGGTGTATGAATCAAATCCTAAAGCCAAACAAATTGAAGACTTGGTCAAAGATGAAGAGATATTGAGAATCTCATGCAAGTCAATTGTGATTAAATGAGATCCAATTCTAATCCTATCGCTATTCAAATTCAAATCTTATAGCCATCCATATTCAAACTCCATATCTATGGTGATTCACTCAAATCCTATTAAAGTTAGGATTCCTTCCAATCTCCATCAATTATGAGATTCTATTTGATTCTAAATGATCTCATCCTCTCCTATATAAACCCATATTCAAAGGATAGAAAAAGAGAGAGAGGGGGCAAACAAAGCAAAAATTCGGCCATACATGTCTATGATGCGCAACATTCCATAGAGCCCCTCCAATCCTATATTGTGCAACATTGAAGAGCTTCTTCATTGCCTAAAAGCTTCATCTCATCTCCTCCTCACAGCCAAGCAACTCCATAGCCATAGCTCCTTGGGCAAAGCTCCATTAGCCTCATCAAGGCCGCAACCAAGCTATCAATCCTTGCACAAGCCATTGCAAGCCAACATCCTATTGCGCAACAACACAAAGGGGAAAGCCATCAACAAATTACGCAAGCCTCAAAAACTCCAAGCCATCTATTGCGCAATACCTCTCCAAGCCCTCCTCCAAGTGTGCAACTTCAAGGGTGCCCATCCTCCTCAATGCTGCAACCTATCAAGGAAGACTCCCACAAGGCCGCAAATTGCCATAGCCCCTACTCTCCTTATTGCGCAACATACCGGGGGGATCTTCTCAAGGCCGCAACTTTCAGGGGTCTCTTCATCCATCGACGCAAGCTTCGAAGCCAAAGAAGGAGGCCGCAACATCTTGGGAGAGCCACGACGTGAGACAGACGACTACATCCTGTTAGACTTGTCTGGCCTGAGCTGATTGACAGAGACGACTACACCATCACTGAGCTATTCTAAACTCATATTTATATATCTTTGTGTATTGGTGTATAGATATCTGTAGGGGAAACTTTACCATATTTCTGACTTTTGGGGTCTGTCTAGTGTGGTACTAGACAAGAGGGACTTGACTAGTTGGGACTAGTCAAGTGAGAGCTTATACTAGGATTAGTTTTGTTTAGCACATGGGGAGTGCAGGTACTGAGAGCCAGGTGAGTATAGAAACGTGGGTGCTCTAGCTACAAATTGTATCAGTAACATTATGAATTTAGTATTTGCTTTCGGGGATGGACGTAGGTTGTGGGACGACCGAACCAGGGTAAATCTGCTGCGTACTCTAAGATTGATTATATTTACTCTGCATCTGCTATAACTGCCTGTGATTGCTCATGGGTTGCATGAGAATTTTTATTAGCCTATTCATCCCCCCTCTAGGCTTAGATCCAGATCCAACAAGTGGTATCGGAGCAAGTTAGATGATCAAGGCTAGATTGACCATGAATTCTATTGATTCTGCTTTTGCTGGAGGTCATTCCATATCACGACCCCCTAAATTTAATGGTGTAGATTATGCTTATTGGAAATCTAGAATGAAAATCTACTTAGTATATGTTGATTATAAAGTATGGAATATTGTTGAAAAAGGTTATAAGTCACCTGTTATTAAAATTGAAGACACTGAATTGCTTAAACCTGAAGGTAAATGGGATGATGCTGATTAGAGACTTTATTCTCTTAATGGTAAAGCTATGAATGCGCTTATATGCTCTCTAGATAAATTTGAATTTAATAGTATCTTACATTGTCAACCTTCGCATGAAATATGGCATACGTTGGAGGTGATGCATGAGGGAACGTCACAAGTGAAGGAGTCTAGACTTGCATTGCTGAGCACAGAGTACGAGAGCTTTCGCATGCTTCCATCAGAATCTATATCAGATATGCTTGCGAGGTTCATAGACATCGTCTACAAGTCTAGCCCCTTGGTAAGCCATACTCTAGTCTTGAACATGCGAGGAAAATCTTAAGGGCGCTGCCAAGTTCGTTCCGTCCTAAAGTCATTGTCATTCAAGAAGCTAAGGATCTATCACAGACGAGAGTGGATGACTTGATAGGAAACTTAATGTCTCACGAGCTTGAGTTGCAGAGTATAGAGGCTAGAGAGAAACCAGAGGCAAAGGCTCCAAAACAATTAGATCTTTAAGCTAAAGAAGATGACGAAGATGATAATGAGGAGATAGCGCTGGTGGTGAAAAATTTCAAAAGATACATCAAGACTCCCAATGAAAGAGCTGAAATGTTAAACAGGTTTAATCGCTCCAAATTTAATCCTTCTATAAATTTATTTGAACGGACTGCTACTGATAAGGTTAAATGTTTTAAATGCAAAAGGCAGGGACACTTTATGAAGGATTGTCAACAAGAAGAGAATTATCTTGCTGAAAAAAGGAAAAGCTTTGGCGCTAATATGGGATATGGATAGCGAGGATGAGACTGAGAAAACTGCCCACACATCCCTTTGCTTAATGGAAAAACTTGATAAGGTAACAAAAGCTCAACTTCTAGGTACTATTAATGAAATGCAACATGAAATTGACAACCTAGAATCTACTATAGAGAAATGTGAATCCATATTAGAAGAGTATAGAAATGCCAACGATGAATTGCAACAAGACACTTATAACATGTCATTAGAAATTAAGGAACTAAAAGGAAAAATTATTGCATGTGATTCTACCATTAATCTGTTGGAAAAAGAGAAATCTAGATTGCATGACAAAGCTGAATGTCTTATTTGTCCTACATTGTTAAAAGAGATTAGCATATATAAACAAAATTTGATTAAGTTAGAAACTGAAAGTGAATATGTGATTAGAGAGCTTAATGAAAAGATGTGCATGCTAAAAGATGAGCTTAAAATCATGAAAAAGAATGAAGAGGACAATAAGAAAGCTTTTATTAGTAAATGCACTTTGCTTGTGAATGAAAATGCTTTCTTGAAATCCAAAGTCACGAATCTAGAATTGTCATTAAGAAATTTTCTATTGGAAAACAATCGTTGGATATTATTCTTGAAAATCAACTTTATGGCAATAATAAACGTGGACTAGGATATGGTTTTAAAATACTGAAAAGTCAAAATATAGAAAAGTTCACATTGAAACAACAAAAGTTTGAAATACTCAAACAAAGTGCTTTACATGAGGTTGCGTTGGTCTTACCTCTTATTATTGCAAATATAAGAACAAGAACATTAGGTTCAAGCAAGTATGTGTTCCTAAAAATTTGATGACTAACGTGAGTGAACATTGTTGGATTCCAAGGTCACACATAACATCTTCCGTGTAGGTAAGATGGAGTGGCGAGGAACAATGGATTGGACGTCACATTTTCATTAAAAAGTTCTTTAGCCAAACGACGACGCGAAGATATGTTTTCTTCCTTGAACTTAATGAATACCTTCATAGCATCTTTGGTGTGTTTTCATTTTTGTGTGTGCTTGATTTGTTTTTTATTTGTATGCTAGTTTGTTTACTTGCTAGCTTATAAACAAAAAAAATGAAAAACACAAAAATAAAAAAAAGTGCTTAATGTATATCTTTCTTTTGAATCATTTAAGTGGCATTAATGAATGATAATCATATCCATATAGAAATTGATGTATTAGTGTTATGACTACATGTGCATGTTTGACTTTCTAAGTAGGCATGACATATTCAATGATTTGAATAATATGATTTCTATACCTACACTTTCACTTCCACGAGCATTAAATTTTGTTGTACATTTGGAGACACCTTTATGAAATATTGGAAAGTGAATGTAGGATGAAAAATAACTGAAAATCTAGGAGATATGATGTGTCTTGCCATGGATAAAAATTGAGCACAAGAGAATTGAATATGAAACAAAAAATGAAAAAGAACGAAAATAGCTCCGTATGAAAAATGTATACAATCCGTGGCAATGACACTACCCACGAGTATCCAACATATGCTTTACAGGTAATCTTTAGCGTTGGTGTTACACTCGTCAAGCAATACCACCCCCATATCTAAGAGTCTTTATAGGCTATGTTTTTGGGTGTGGTATATTGAACTCATTTTTAATGAGATGTGAAAAATCAATCCTAAATGATTTCATGTTTAATGGAAAATGTGGATTGGTTTTGGTTGAATTTCTTACAAGTTTCTCCTCATGTACTTCAATGTTTAATCATCACACTTACACGTTGGTGTAGAAGTCCTTGTTATAATTTTCATTGGATATGACTTGCTTATTATGCAAATGTCTACATGCAAGTGTATGTCGTAATTTATAATGCTCACTATTTTGCATGTGGTATGAATTTGACTTCATGTATACACTTTTGATGATAACAAAAGGGGAAGAAAATATTGAGAAGATTTTTGCATTAATGCTTATGAATATATGGATGCTTGTATGTGCATATATGAATATTTTGTTTTAAGGAGGAGCATTAATGAATAATGAATGAACGCATGTGCTTAATGAATATGTGAATATATGTTCAAGTGGGAGCATGAATATAGGGGGAGCATGCTTGTATGTTTAAACTTCATTGTCACACTTGTTGCTTACATCCTCCATCATCACACTTTACACACACATGTCACGATGATATTATATGAATCGTTAATGCAAATCTTATATTAGTTTGTCATCATCAAAAGGTGGATATTGTTGGATACAACGTGTAGTTGGATACAACGATCCATGACTTCGTGTTTGATGATAACAAACGTGTGTGAACGATTTGATGTGTGTGCTAAGTGTTTTCCAGGAGTGGCACTCTCGCAAATACTCAAAGGGAAACTAAGTAAAAGTGATAGAGAATTTGTCATGCATTAGCAAAGTGGACTTGGTCAAAGATGGAGATAATGGCTACAAATATTGGACTAAGTCAAAGATGAGGCGATAATGAGGATATCAATTCGAAGCCATATTTCAATTGATTCAAATCAATTGGTGCATGAATCAAATCCTAAAGCCATACAAATTGAAGACTTGGTCAAAGATGGAGAGATATGGAGAATCACATGCAAATCAATTGTGATTAAATGAGATCAAATTTTAATCCTATAGCTATTCAAATTCAAATCCTATAGCCATCCATATTCAAACCCATATCCATGGTAATTCACTCAAATCCTATTCAAGTTAGGATTCCTTCCAATCTCCATCAATTATGGGATTCTATTTGATTCTAATTGATCGCATCCTCTCCTATATAAACCCATATTCAAAGGAGAGAAAAAAAGAGAGTGTGCAAACAAAGCAAAAATTCAGCCATACATGTCTACAATGCGCAGCATCCCATAGAGTCCCTACAATCCTATATTGCGCAACATTGAAGAGCTTCTCCATTGCCTAAAAGCTTCGTCTCCTCTCCTCCTCAAAGCCAAGCAACTCCATAGCCATAGCTCCTTGCGCAAAGCTCCATTAGCCTCATCAAGGCCGCAACCAAGCTCTCCATCCTTGCACAAGCCCTTGAAGGCCAACATCCTATTACGCAACAACACAAAGGGCAAAGCCATCTTCATATTGCAAAGCCTCAAAAACTCCAAGCCATCTATTGCGCAATACCTCTCTAAGCCCTCCTCCAAGTGCGCAACTTCAAGGGAGCCCATCATCCTCAAGGCCGCAACCTATCAAGGTAGACTACCACAAGGCTGCAAATTGTCATAGCCCCTACTCTCCTTATTGTGCAACATACCAAGGTTGGATCTTCTCAAGGCCGCAACTTTCAGGGGTCTCTTCAAGCCAAAGAAGGAGGCCACAACATCTTGGAAGAGCCACGACATGAGACAGACGACTACATCCTGTCAGACTTGGTCTGGCCTGAGCTGATTGACAGAGACGACTACACCATCACTGAGCTATTCTAAACTCATATTTATTTATCTTTGTGTATTGGTGTATAGATCTCTGTATGGAAAACTTTACCATATTTGATAGTTACTTTCTCTCTCATTTCTTTTTAGAGAGAGAAGCTCTCGTTTTCGTTTCGACTTGGCGTTCATCGCCAGCCGCTCTGCGGCTGGCTTTGTGGCCGTCCGTAGTTGCTAATGACTCAAGATCTATCGTGAGTGTAAATCTTTGATTCGTGAAGGTGCTTGAGGATCTCCTTCAGGCGTTTTTGCGATTCGAGATCTGAGTTGAAGTTCTCCGACACGATTTGAGATCGGTGAAGTACGTGATCTGAGATCGGATCTGCGAAGTTCTTTATCAAGCGTTTTTTGTCTGAGTTCTTGAAGATCTTCAGTGAACCTACTCTTGGACGGATCGTGATCTCGCTGTGAGATCTCGATCCGGTGGTAAGCTTCTTCAAATCAACCTGATGCTTGTGTTTGAGGTTTTGTAGATATTTCGTGATTGCTAATCCTCGTTGTCGGTGCATGATCGACGATTGGTGGACTGAGCTCCCTGTCCGATCATCGAAGAGAAGCATTGGCGGAGGCTGCTGAAATACTTCGGAGCTTTTTGGACCTTGTGTATTCATCTTGTTGGATCAAGATCTTGCTCTAAGATCTTGATCCCGGGGTGAGTCTCTCAGGATCCGAGTTATCTTGGTTGCTTTCTATTATTGCCTCCATTAACTACTGCTCTGCTTTTTGTGGACGGTGCCATGGAGAATGATGATCTAGCAAAAGGTTGGAGGGAGGTGACAAAGAGGATGCTAGACCTCATGTTCAAGGATCTAAGCGTGGATCCGAGAAGAATTCAGATGTGAAGATGATGAAGAAATTTGATGCTCGAAAGGTGTTTGAAAGAAGGGCACTGAGACCGAAGCTCCCGCTGAAGATCAGCGTCAATGCTGAGAAGAGATCCTGGTCGGATGTTTGCTCCAGTAGCAGTAATATGTCTAGTTCCCTGAGCATGTCTTACATTGCACCGGAGATCGATGAGGAAGGTGTGGCGATCGATGTGCTAACGAAGGAGATGTTGGCTGAAGGAGTGGAGCGATGGGAGAACACCATCGTCGGATACGTTGTGGGTGATATCCTATAATATGGGCAGATCAAAGCCTGGGCAATGTGAATGTGGAAGACTAAAGGTGAGATCAACATATTTTCTAGGGAGAATGGATTTTTCTTCTTCCGCTTTGAGTCCAAGGAGGATAGGGATGATGTGCTCCACGGCGGTCCTTGGCTCTTCGACGGACGACTTGTTGTGTTGCAGCGGTGGAGTGAAGAGGCCGGGTTCGACCGCGACCTCCTCACGATGGTGCCTATCTAGGTGCAGCTTCCCAACCTACCAACTAACCTCTGGACACTGAACATCCTCAATGACATAGCTAGCGTCATCAGAGTTCCTATCTGTATGGATCGGGCGACGGCAAGGCTAGAAAGACTCTCGTACGCTAGGTGTTTGATCGAAGTCAAGGCTGAAGACCCGCTACCGAAGTTCGTCTCCGTTCAACTTGGTGACAAAACTTCTATCGAGGTAGGGGTTAGATATGAATGTGAACCTCCTCGCTGTCTTAATTGTGTTTGTTTTGGTCACACCCGTGAGCAATGTCCTACTGAGAAAAATGGCGGGGGAGCGGATGTTACCCAGGTGAATGTTAGCCTGGAGGTTAATGGCCATATTGTGGAGGGTGAGGTTGACGATGGAGCTGTTGTGAGCAAGGTTGTTACCCAGACGAATGTTAGTCTGGATGAGGTGAATGTGTGTAACAAGGAAGCGGAAGAATGTACTGAACGTGCTGAAGGTGCTGATGGGGATATGGAATCACAACAGGGGGTAGAGGGTGTTGTAGATATTAACTTGTATCCTTATGGAGATAGGAAAGGTAAGGGGGTGGATGTCAAAGCAGTGGATGTTACTGCTCAGATGGATGTAAATATGCTGGCTGCGTCCAGATTTAGCAAGGGTTGTAATAATGATAGGGAAGCAGCTATTAAGGCCGGGAGCAGCGGAGGCAATGCTTTAGATGAAGCAGTGTCAGCTTCAGGTGCTGGGCAAGCTCAGGATGCAACTTTGGAGCTTTGAGCTGATCATACTCAGGAGTTCAGAAGCGGGAGCAGCGGAGGCAAAAATTTGAATGATACGGCGCCAACGTCAGGTCCTGGGCAAGTAGGGAATCTTACTGTGTTAAAGAAAGATGGTAATATGCTGGCTGCGACCAGTGGTAGAAGTGTCTGTAATAGGGAGGGAGACAACTGCTACGGAGATTAGGGCAATGAACGTGATGCGGAGGCTGCTGGAGCGAACACGATGGTAGCGACGATATCTGCTGCGGAAACTGCCTCAGATCGGCGAGCGACTAAACTGGGAGCATTCCACTTGAAGTTTCCGCATGGCAACGGGTTGTATAGCAATGGCACTGGGCTAGGTGTGTCTAGCTCTGTGGGGGCGGTTAGAGGCCCATGTAATATTCCTAATGAAAAAGGGGGGATGGGTCAGGGGTCCTGGAGATCTTACGGCGCACGGCGCTCGCCTCGCCTTCGCCGCCTATCACGAACACTAAGCCGCTCACCCCCATACCCAACAACAAACCAACGCTGAGCGATGTCAACCCATTTAATGTTTTAAGAGGAGGAAACAACACAAGGCAAGGGGGCTCCTTGCTTGACGACTCAAGTGATGCCATAGACTCGGAGTATGAACCCGACGATATGACTATCATTAACAAAGTCTGGCACGAGGAGCAAGAGGAGTTGAAACAAACTAGTAAGGAACGGAAAAATTCCAAACAGAGCAAGAAGGGTGCGGCCTCATCAAAGGGCAGCCGTAAAAGTTCTAGAATTAATAAGGTTGTTGAGCATCCTTCATCCTCCTTTTAAATAACCGTGCTCATTTGGAACACACGGGGTCTTAATGGTGTCACTAGACGGAGTGAGCTTAAGATCCGCGTGCGTAATCTTGCTCCTTTGGTAGGGCTGCTCGAAACTAAGGTGGTTGAGGAGAATGCTCATAGAATACTCAAGTGCTTTCCGAAGAATTGGGTTTCTATTAACAATCGATGCGCCCACCGCAATGGGTGTATTGTTATCATGTATAACCCCGAAACGTGGAAGTGTATGGTTGATGATATGTCGGCTCAACATATCTCCATGAAATGCATCAATGTTGCGGGCTTCACTATGATGGTGACTATTGTCTATGCTTTCAATTCTTATCAAGATCACAGAGTCCTTTGGGCTGATATTAAGAATACTGCAAACATATATTAAAGCATCCCCTGGATTATTGGGGGTGACTTCAATTGTGTTAGATATGCCATGGACAAAGTGGGAGGAAGATTGATTGATGGTCATATGGTTGATGAGTTTAATGACTGCATAAACGCCAGCGCTCTCATGGAGCTCAAAACTATTGGTAATACTTTGAGCCGGACTAATGGTAGTATTGGGCAATGTCGTATTACTGCTACTCTTGATCGCTCTTTCTGCAATAGCTCTTGGATGGACGTTCTCACGTCTTCGTATTGTGAGTACGTTGCTGGTGGTACTAGTGATCATTCCATCCTTATTATCCATACTCATCAAATAGGGGGAACTGATCCTAAACCATTCAAATTCTTTAATGCCTGGCATCACAGTCCTAAATATCTTAATGTGCTCAAGGAGCATTGGAGTATTAGAGTTAATGGCTGCCCGATGATACGTCTGGTTGCCAAGCTCAAGAACCTGAAAAAGGGGCTTAAGTGTTTCGGGGCGGGATTTCGTGAAGCCAACGATGTGGTTAAAATTCGTTCCGAGCTCGCTTCCATCCAAAATAATTCTAATCTTAGCTTGTGTGCCGAGATGCAAAAGAAAGAGCACATATTAATCAAGCAACTAGCTGAGGCTATTGATGTTGAAGAGTCCAACCTTAAGCAGAAAGGTAGGTAAGATTGGTTGCATCTCGGGGACCGCAACTCCCGATTCTTCTACACGGCCATGAGAGCTAGGCAGAGTCATAACAATCTTGGGCATCTTATCTCCGCTAATGGCTCTCGTAACAATACTATTGACTTGCTCAAAACTGAGGCCACTGAGTTCTATTCTAGCCTCTATAATCAGAATGATTACTGGAGAGTTTTCCCTCGTCTTACTACCAAAAGAGTGCTTACCAATGAGGCTGCTGATTGGGTTGAGAGACATGTGCTTGTTGAAGAGGTCAAAAAAGCCGTTTTTCAAATTGGGGCTGACAAAGCCCCTGGCCCTGTCGGTTACAATGGTTTCTTCTATCAAAATTCATGGGATACCATTGGTGGGGATGTCACCTTAGCTGTCCTTAACTTTTTCAAATCTGGGAAGATATTTCTGCAGATTAATCATACATTCCTTACGCTCATCCCTAAGAATGCCAATGCTTCTGGTCTGGGAGACTACAGGCCGATATCATGCTATAATGTTTTATATAAGATTATAAGCAAGATTCTCTGCAATCGGCTGAATAGAGCGGTTATTGAACTCATATCACCAAATCAAGCGGCATTTCTCCATGATCATATGCTTGCTGATTGTGTGCTGCTTGCTCATGAGCATATAAGGAGCTTTAATAGTCCCATGGGTGCCAGGGCCTGTCTTAAACTGGACTTACGTAAAGCTTTTGATGGTGTGAATAGAGAATTCGTCTACTACATGCTACATCAGATGGGGTTTAAACACACATTTATCAGCTGGATCTGTGAATACATCTCTACTCCCTCTTTCTCAGTTATGATTAATGGCTCCCCCTACGGTATGTTCCAATCTAACAGGGGGCTTAGGAAGGGAGACCCCCTATCTCCTTATCTCTTCGTTATCGTTATGGAGGCCTTTTCCTTGCTTATGGCGAAGGCCAATGTCACCCGTAGCATTCTGCCTATGAAAAGAACCGGAGCCATCACACATCTTCTCTTTGCGGATGATTTGCTGGTTTTTTGTCGTGCTAATACTAAATCCTTCAAAGGGCTGAGTGATCTCCTTTCTGTATTCAAGTCATTTACTGGGCTTGAGGTGAACTGGAATAAAAGTGCTGGCATCTTTAGTAAAGGAACCAAGGGGCCTGGAAGCCTTGCTGATATCTTGGGTATTCGAAGAGTGCAATCTCTATCCACGTATCTCGGCCTTCCCCTCTCTACTAAATACCCTAATGCCACTATGTATGATCACCTGATTGATAGATGCAAGAGCAGATTATAAGAATGGTCCTCATCCTTACTTTCCATAGCAGGGTGTATTGAACTTGTCAAATCTGTCATCTATGGCATGGTTGGGTTTTGGATGCAAGTCTTTCGTATCCTTAAGACCGTTCTTAGCTCGCTTACCTCCATGTGCAGGAAATTTATCGGGGGAAAAATCATCTTTGGGCTTGGAATGATATGTGTACACCCAAGCAGGAAGGGGGTGTGGGGATCAGAAGCTTCACTGATTAAAACAAAGCATATGGTGTTAAACTCACGTGGCGCATGCTTACACACAAAGGGATTTGGGCTTCGCATATGAGGAATCAGATATGAGTAAGATGGGGTAATTTCTGGCCAAGCCCCATCCTATGCAATCTGGAACCTGGAAATTCCTTCTTCATTGCCGGGAACACACTAAAAAGCTCACCAAATGCATTGTTAGGGATGGGACTTCTACTCGCTTCTGGTATGATAATTGGCTTCCATGTGGCCCTCTTTGTGACTATTATGAGGTTCCTGTTGGGGAGGAGAAGAGTATGGTCAATGATTACTGGGCTGATGGGAGATGGGTGAATTGCAACTCCCTTCTTCCTCTTCGTCACTTAATCATTACGATGGCTTTGACCATCGGCAATGATTCTTGGGTTTGGGCGTCCAAATCTCCATCTCTTCGCAATGCATGGGACGGTACTCGAGCTATTAAACCACTTTTCCCCTATTACAAGGTGGTCTGGTTTCAGGGGCACATCCCCAAGATGGCTATTACTTTACTACGAGCTTTCCATGGGAAACTTCTTACCCGGGATAAGCTCCTGCAATGGGGAGTGCCTACTTCACCCTTCTGTGTTTTATGCTCTGATAGTATTCATGAAAGCGTGGTTCATATATTTTTTGAATGCAGATATACTAATTATCTCCTTTGCAGGAGTTTTCTAAAAATGGGGGTAATAGCTTCTTTGGCCTCTACCTTGGCGGGTATTGGTGATTTGATTCTTTCCCTTTTTCCATAGGAAGGGCAATATGGGGAGATTAATCAAAACGGTATTGGCTGTGATGACTTGGCATATCTGGAGGGAGAGAAACAGAAGAATCTTTGAAGGAAGCAGTCAGATGCAGACTCTTCTGTTTGAGAACATAGCTGATGATGCCAAAATTTCCATGAGGCATATGAACTGGGACTGTGGTGATGATAGTGCTCCCCCTCAAATTGGGGGCTAGTAGACTAGATTGTTTGTCTTGTACTTTTTGTTTTCTATTTGGCCCTTTAGATAGTGGAAGGTGTTAAGTATTGGTTGGGGTGACGGCGCCTGTGCCCTTGTCCCACTTTACAAACATCCTTCTTCCATCTGAGAGCGCCTTGTATTCTTTTGTGAGATTCAATAAAGACGCAAAGCATATTCTCCAAAAAAACTTTACCAAATTTGCGACTTTTAGGGTCTTGTCTAATGTGGTACTAAACAAGAGGGACTTAACTAGTTGGGACTAGTCAAGTGAGAGCTTATACTAGGATTAGGTTTGTTTAGCACCGGTGGAGTGCAGGTACTGAGAGCCAGTTGAGTATAGAGACGTGGGTGCTCTAGCTATAGGTTGTACCAGCAACATTATTAATCTAGTTTTGCTTTCGGGGCTGGACGTAGGTCGTGGGGACGACCGAACCAGAGTAAATCTGCTACGTACTCTGTGATTGATTATATTTACTCTGCATCTATTATAACTGTCTGTGATTGCTCATGGGTTGCACAAGAATTTTTATTAGCCTATTCACTCCCCTGGGCTTAGATTCCGATCCAACAAGGGATACCGTACACAAGGGATGTTGCCCTCCATAAGGACTCAACCAACCCTACACAAAGGTCAAACTCACTCACAGAGAATTACTAACTACCATACAGAGAATTAGAGTTATCCTACACGAGAACACAACCAACCCTACACAAGGGTTAAACTCCCACAAAGAGAGTTAGGGTTTCACTTCACAAAGATGAAATAAATACTCTTACATATGCCTTAATGAGATGAACTTACTCAATAATGAATGCAATGCATGGAAGAAGCTCTCCAAGTGTTGAGATGAGGTTGATTGCACTTGGAGGATTTCCATTGAGCTAGCTTCAATGCATAAAGATGAATGTGCTCATCTGAGGGAAACGAGAGGATTAGGAGTGGCTTTACGATTCTTAATGATCATTAACAACGATCAAGTGTTCCAAGAGTTTTAAATGAACTAAGCCCTCTCATATATATAGGAAGACAAGAAAACCCCATAAACCCCAAGCCAAAAGCCAAAAGATCAATTCTGCAACAGCTAGAATTTGGCAGTTTACGGATTAGACAGGCGCCTGTAGAACAAGTGACATGCGACTGATCAACTGTCAGATTATTCCCAACGGCTATAATCTGAGCCAGGATATGCAACTGTAGAAGACTACACAGGCGCATGTACCACTGTGCATGCGCCTGTAAAGACTTCGTCAGGCGACTATCACATGGGATGGAAAGGAGCCGAGAAATGTCAACTTACGCACTTGTGCATTCAGGCGACTGATGAACAAAGTCCAAGCACCTGAGGATTGACATGCGACTGTAAACTCTACATCAGTCTATTGACACACAAGATGGAGTGACACACAGAATTAACAAGTTACGCACTTTGACACATAGGCGACTAATGAACAATGTCCAATCACCTGATGGTTGACATGCGCCTGTCTTTAGTACTTCAGTCGTCTGTACCAAAAGCTCAAGTAAAGAGTTAAGAAATATTAACTTGAGCTGTACATAACAGTCACATGTAGAAGGCTGGCTAGACGCCTGGTAATCACCAGGCGACTGTCCTGCTTTTAGCAGGCGACTGTTGGAAAGCCTGAGACTCCAATTCGAGTTCTTGGCATAAGGAACCTATTGGGTTGGATTCTCTAATGATCCTAAGTTTCACTAAGATTGTAAATACATATGCATGAATGAGTATGACCATCTATCAAGGCATTACAAAGTCTTAGACTTAAAAAGCAAGTAATAAAATATTATATGGATTACAATTGCTTCTCCTAGAGTTTAAGCCTTCAAGCTCTTGATGCCTTCATCTCCCTATCATCTTCTAAGCTTTGACACATCTTGATGAGCTTCTCTTCATCAAGCTCCAAGCTTTTAGCAATGCTCCATTTGATGTCCATCCTTGCACCAAGCATTTAGTCTCCAAAATAAAATTCTTCAATTGTTAAACATGAGGCTAAAACATTGAGAATCATTAGCACAACATAATGTTGTGATCATCATCAAAACAATATTGATCTAAAACACCAATATCTAACAGTTTGGACACAACACGAAAGTGTGGATATGCCAAGGATGATGTTAACATGTTGATTTGCCACAAGTAAATTCATAAGGAGAATCTGATGTTGGAGTTAGCGATGAATTTTGAGCATGGATCAAACTTATTTTCCTTAAAATGGTCCTAGGGTAATATATGGTGGCATGAAGAGACACTAAATATCACTTCTGGTTATGGATTTGGGTTGATGCAGCGTTGAATTTGGAGTTCACCTTCACAAATGGTTTGTTGGACATTCGGTTAATTGAGGGTGCTTGATGTGAAACATACTAACCAAGTGCCATGTCTCATAGTAAGATAGTTAGCTTGAAGGTGTATGTTTTGAAAATATTGTTGGCTCAAGTTTTGATGCATGTTTGTATCAAGATGGAATACTAAAAATATGAAACAAAGTATCTAAAATACAAGATACTAGGTGTGAGTATTTATCCGGAATTTATTTGGGGATTTTGAAGAATTTTTTTAAGTCCAAAATCATGATTTTTCGTATTAGATTGTCATAATTTCAACATTAGAGAAGACGAATAAGAATGATAATGGTATGATGCATGTTTACGCCCTATTCTTTTCTTTGTAAATATATCACTGATTTTAGGGTTCTCCCAAACTTTTTATTTGGTTAAAAATAAAATTAAAAGAAATTAAAATAAACCTTCAACAAGTTAGAAGTGGCTTGCTAACTTGATTTGAGATCAAGATAAAGTCAAAAAATAAAAGAAGTAAAAGAAAAAAATGAGATGAAAGCCACAACACAACTACAATGTAGGAGAGAACTTCTTCCCTTCGCATTATGAATTATGAAGACAAGTGGAGTTTCATTTGAACTTGGTAACTCGCATTGAGCTTATTATGACAGTCTTATTTACAAGCTTAATTTACAAAAACTAGTTTAAATTATCCACAAATTTAACAATATGATACTTAACTGTAAAATTTCACCAAACCCCTCCTAAGTTAGAACATTCGTCAAAACATTCCCTTAATTTTAAAAGGGTTTTTAGCATATTCGTCCCTTAAATCTTGCGTATTTTGATATCTGTTTCTCAAATCTTCATATTTGCACTTAAGTCCCTCAAAAGTTAGTATTTAACCTTAATAGTCCCTTTCACTAACTATCTGTTAAAATCTTAACGGAAATGGGAATATTCCGTTAAATTAAGGGACTATTAAGGTTAACGTTCAAAATTTAAGGGACTATTAAGGCTAAATACTAACTTTTGAGGGACTTGAGGGCAAATTAAAGTTAAATACTAACAGAATATTCCCATTTCCGTTAAGATTTTAACAGATAGTTAGTAAGAGGGACTATTAAGGTTAAATACTAACTTTTGAGGGACTTGAGTGCAAATATGAAGATTTGAGGAACGGAGATCAAAATACGCAAGATTTAAGGGACAAATATGCTAAAAACCCATTTTAAAAATATTAGGTAATTTTACTAAATCTAATTCAGCTTTTAAGATAGTTTTTATAAACAATTGTAAAACTCCGGTGAGTCTGGATGAACAATGGTTTTAAGTTTATGATAGTTTTGATTAAAAGCTATTAATAGTGATTTTGTTGAACTGTCTAAGTTTCAAAAATTACTTTGAAATTTTAACGTTTCAAAAAAAGTGCAATATTAGTATCATCTAGCCAAGGAGGACTAGCTCATACGTCATCCACATCTTAGTATCCTCTTGGGCTAGCTTACACACCTCCCCTCCAGGGCTAGCTCATGCAAAACCCCCAACGAACGGATATGTTTAGTTTGTTCTTGATGTTTTAAAACATCAAACTACCAATTTTTCAGTGAACACTAAGAGTTTTAATCGTTCATCTTATCATTGCAAAAAATTCTGTTACAACAAAACCGGTAAACTTGCGACGAGTGGATGGAGCGAAAATCTTTCGATTAACTTGAAAATAGGGGGCATTGGAGTTTATAACATGAAGAACAAAATGAACAGTTCTGATCGAAGGAAAACATAGAAGGGGGTGTGTGGGTTTGATGCTAATTTACTCATTGGCTTGCTGATTCCCATTTTTTCTATTAAAAAAAATTACATCATACTAGATTTTGTTAAACAGCTATAAATGTTTGCCTTTCATAGTATTGTTCTAAAATTTGGCCCCATTTCATAAAATTGTCCTCAACTTAAAACAAAACTAAACAATGCTGAAACTAGGTAATTTTTTAAAACTTTAAAAGTGCAATGTATCTTTATTGTATGTTTCTCAAAGGTCATGGATTTTTTTTTAAATGACGCCAGATAAAAATTCGGATGACTTTTATTAAATTCAACCACTCATTTGAAATTAAATGACATGACCTTCCATTAGGAGCCGTAACCGAATAGGCTTGTCTATGAATCAAAATGAATGGTTGCAGGAGGGGGGACCTGGGAGGCCTCTTTTGAAACGTTGCATCAACGTCTACAATCCCACTAAAGTTTGCCGAGTACCGAATTGAACTCTCTAGAGAGTGCGACAAAGTGCCTGTCATTCATCAATGACAGGCACAAAAGTTGTTGGGACTTTTCATCGAATTATAAAATGTTGACACAGCAAAACGTCATCCACATCTTTAAACTACTCGGTCACTCTCTCACTCACCAGATTTCTTATCCCCTTGGGCCAGTTTCTGCTAATTTTCAAGAGGATCACAAGTAGATCCCGTCGTCGGCTGTGCTATCATTATAAAAATATCTTAAATTTTTTTAAAAGCATATTCTAAAGACTAAACATTTATTTAAATATAAATCAACCGTAAGATGATTTGACACTTTCTGTAGGGGCTTGAAGAAGGCCAGAAGGCTGCTTACCGATCTCAAAGACGAGGCCGCTGAAGGCGGAGCAGCCGGGGCCACCGGTGAGCCAAAGCATGACAGGGTCATCCGCAGGGCTCCTCTCCGACCGTACAAAGTAGTAGAACAATTCAACGCCGTTCCCCTCGTCGACGTTCACATACCTTGCTCAATTTTAACAGCAAACAGCATGCACTCCGATTATATATGATGAAGAAACATACGCTCATGTATCTATCCATATGTAATCATATTCGTCAAATAAGGGACTCACCCTGTTTCGAGATGAAAAGGGAGAGCCCCCCGGAAGCCGGGGATGTGCGTGACGGTCGTGGCCGCAGAGAGCGCGGGAGATGTTAGCAGGAGAAGGGAAAGAGGAAGAAGAAGAAGAGGAGGAGACATGGCTGAGGATTTGAGAACAGCTCTTTGCTTCCTATTTGGCTTCATATGGACACGGGGACCTGAGAATCAGGTGATGACAAGGATGCATGACTTTGTGCAACTGCAAAGCTGTCTAACCGGTGTTCCGAAAAAAAAAAAAAATTGGAGTTGATATTAGCACGGATCTGATTGTTGAGTTTACATACTATTTATTTTCAGGCTGGTCATTAAAAAAATCGTTGAGTTCACAGACCATTTATTTACAAATTTGTCCTAATCCTCTCCCTCCCCATTCGTCGCCGTCCACCTTCTTCACCGCCGCTGCCGAGGACCCCCTCGCCGACGGCTTCGTGTACGTCGTTTCGGTCAACGACGGATCCTGCAGCTCATCAGACTTCTACTTCTTCTCGCCGTCGTCAGAGGGCGTCACCGTCTCTGCCTCTCCTCCACCGGACGGTCGTCCTCTTACAGCGTAGAAGTCGACGGGGTCTGTGAACATCGCCGCCAACTCGGGATCTAAACCCCCCGACGAGCTCGATGAATCCGAAGAACTCGAAGAAGATGACGACGACGATGAAGAAGACATCAAAGAAGAGAACCGGAATGGGCCATCGACGTAAGCGAGTTCAGCAGTGCTGGCTTGCGCCGGCCGCTGCCACTGCCTTCGCGGCAGAGCGAGATAGTAAGAGGTGATGCATTTCTTTCTTCCTTTCTTCGGGGGTTTTTAATTTTTTTAGAAATAATGAACATCGCCGCCCTTGAGCGAGATAGAAGGTGTCTGTGAACTCAGCGATTTTCAATGGAAAATTTTTAAATAAATGGTCTGTGAACTCAGCAATCAGGTCTGTGTTAATAGCAACTCTCTTCAAAAAAAGTTAGGCACTCCCATCGGAGGGCTGAACGATTGGGCCCAACTAGGACTGCTGATGAACGCGCTTGAACGGGCGTAACAAGGAGCTTGGTTTTGTTCATGAACAAAATCCATGTTCAAGTTCTCTTCATTTACTAACCGAGCTCTAAAAACCTTTTCAAGCGTGTTTGTTAACCTTACTGAACGAACGTAAACAGACGTAAACGAACATTTATTGAGCTTGTTCACGAATAGTTAATCGAATGTTCTGTTCGTTAACAAGACTTATCGAGCTTATTCGTGAATATGTTCAGGAACATAATCGTGAACACACAATCAATCTTGTTCATGAATAGATTTTCAAACAAACGAACAAACGTCAATTTTTTAATTAGGAATAATAACATTTAAACATAATTGCCAATGACTAAATCAATTAAATAAAAGGATTAAATATTTGCAGGACAAAAACAAACAAATCCAGCATAAAAGCTCCATAAATCCCATTCCAAGCATCCATTCCAAGCATAGTTAAAATATAGTATTTGTCTAAATGCAATACAATGTATGTCACGCCCCGCTTCCCAAAAACGTGGAGGCGAAGCGTGAGAAGGTCCGCTCAGACTTGAAGCTACAAAGCTGCAAGTCCGATAAGCGTCAATCACTTTAGAACTGCAGGTCCTTGCAACGCGAAACGAAACAAAGATAATAATAACGAAAAGAGACAAAGAAACATCTCAGAATATCCATAATAATAAATCTCAACATCGCAGAAAAAGCCACCAGGCTGAAATAAAAGAGTCTAAAAGAGGCCCAGCATGGCCAACAAAAGTACAAAGTACAAAACAACGGTGCTACGCACCAAAACTAACAAAAGGCCTAAAGCAAAACAAAGCTCAACAAAGACTCAAAGAATGGTCACCGGTGTCCACCAAAATCCTCCTGCACAATCATGGACTCAGACTCAGCGTCAGCAAAACATCACGTACTCAGCAACGGTCTCTGGCTCAGGGTCTAACATGTGACACCCAAAAGAGCAAGGGGCACATGTCAGCAAGTCTAGAAGACTTGTGCAAGTGAAACTAAAAGTACAAGTAAGAGCAACCTAGCAGTTCTAGCATGATGCAATGACATGGCAGTTAAAGTATGAGTGCAGCAGGTAAAGTAAAGTAAAGTAAAGTAAGGTACGAGCATGGCATGGCATGGTTGACAAGTATTACATGAATCATTCACAAGACAAGTACAAGACAAGGAAAGTAAGCACCTCGTGCACAGGGATTCCATCTTTTGGCTAGAGGGCGGATCAGGCCACTCCTAAGCTCAAGTGAACGTTTATCCCTACCCCTCCACGTGTGTCGAGCCAGTGCCTTACCCCCGAACGGTAATGCTCGCTTCTGGACCACGAGCCAGGAAGTGTTTAAACAAGTATGGCGTAGGGGTGCACCTAGCCGGACAAGTAGTACAAGGACAAGTATTGTAGCGTGTGCTACGAATGCAACATTCAATGCATGGATGACATGGCATGGCAAGTAGTAAAGCGTACAAGTAAGAAAAGTAAACGTGACAGTTTAGCATGCATGAATGACAAGTTTAAGGGTTGGATCTAGCTTCGTTGTCAAGCTAGATCAATTAGGTGACGGATCTAGTTTCGTTGTCAAACTAGATCAAGTAGGCGTCTAGCCAGCTATCATTTCACTGACTAGTCTCTTTTACGCTAGGAACAAGAAAGTGGCCTAAAAACATGGCCCTACACAAGAGTTGGCAAGTTTCACTTGCCTGTAAGTACAACGTCTGAGCACAGCGTCCAATGAGTCCAAGAATCACAATTATCCTACGTGCAAAGTCCACCGGCCTAAAGTCCATATTATTAATCTTGATTAGTGATTTTAAAACATTTAAAATACTTTAAAAACATCAATTTTAGTCTTGATTAGCATGCAATTGGGTTGGGGTCCTAGGGGTGCAAAGCGTTACCTCAACACGACGCGAAAGCTACACCGGCGTCGGGTAGCGACGCCGGGGGTTGGAATAATAGAACACGCTCCAAGTCCTGATTCCAATTTAGTTTCCTCGCTGTAAAGTTCAGAGCATTGACCAGGGCAACGGTTCCAGATTCCAAAGCTAGCACGTGCGACGACGGGCTCCAACGTGTCGCAACGTCGTGCACGGCGAATCGTCGGAGAGAAAGCACCTAGGTGGGGCCCACAGTAGTCCTAGGGACCTTTGGGGAACCCACAATAACTCTGGAGAACTTGGGGGGCCCACGGAGGCAAGCGGTGCGACGGATGCGGGGTTGCGACGATTGGCCATCGGTCGTACTCAGCCAATGCGGGAGGATGGCTCGGTCAGACACTAGGGGCGGGCTGTGCAGCGCTTGGGGTCGGTGCGGTGGTCGGGCTCTCGGTCGGTGCGGGACAGGCCATCGGTCAGACACGGGGGAAAGCGGGGCCGGGCGCTGCAGCGGTGCGCTGCAACGTTGCAACCGTTGCAACGTTGCGGAGAGCGGCGATGGCGGGCGGGCGCCTCGGTCAGACACGGTGCGGAGCGGGAGCGTGAAGCGGGGCTTGCAGCGATGCGGGGAGCTGCGATGGCGGGCGAAAGCTCTCGGTCAGACCGAGAGCTCCCCTCGGTCGGTGCGGAAGAACGGAGCGGAGCGGCAGCACGGGGTGCGGACGGGGCTTGGTGCGGAGCGGGCGACCGGTCGGAGCGGGGGAACGGAGCTGATTCCGTCGGTCGTGCGGCAGCCGTTCGTCGCAACGTTGCGACGAATCGTCGCAACGTCCAATTTCAAGTTTGGAAGAGGCTAGGGCTAATTTCTTGCGAAAATAGGTCTTCCTAAAGGTTGTTTATATAGTATAGAAGGGTTGACTTGGTCTAGGGCTAAATCTAATAGGATTAGAAGTTCAAAAATATTTAAAATTTAAATCCCAACTTCTCCATCTCACCCAAGGATTTGACCTGGTCCAAATGAGCTGGAAATTGGCTCAAAAATTCTTTAAAACGTTTAAAACTTAAATAAATTTTATTTGGCCGAAAATAATTTATAAATTAATTATTAAAAATAATATAAAACTCGTAAAAATTATAAAAGTGGTCAAATAAACTCCAAAAATTATGAAATAAATATCGTGGTGTTCGTGGCGACGAATGTGAGCTAACTAAGAAGACGGATCTCAGATTCGATGTCGGACGACGAAACTAAAAATAGAAACGTCTCCCGTCAAGAGTGAGAATCGTCACGTCTCATCGAGTAAGTTTAAATTGTGGAAAAACGACTCGAGAAGTGTCGTTTCAAGATAGTGACACTATTTAATACTCTCAGAGACGTTCATAACGGCATATCACACGAAAGTGTTCACAAACGAACAAAGTCTAAAACAACCACGTGCACGGCCAAAAGCACGTGCACGAAAAACGTACGACGAAAAGTGGTCGTTACATCCTCCCCACCTTAGAATAAAGTCCGTCCTCGGACTTTCTAATACATCTAGTCGCTCTTAATAACTACCCCAAATCAAGTCGTATTATATTTCAAACCAAGTATAGTCATTACAAGTGCTCATATATGCACTAGGTAGTCAAACATTCACACTACCAACACGTATACACTTATACCTATTATAGCCAGTCAAACTCATACACGTATTTCAATCATATATATAAGCATGCATCCCTTATATAACTGCTACTCACAAACAGTAGTTCAGATACTTATATAGGATAGTCTCACACTTAGCCAATACAATCATCGCTCTACCTATATGTAGCTACCTATGCACAAACATCAAGGGTATACTACCCTCTAATATTCATCCAATACCAAGCATCTCAACACATATAGTCACACCATACAATTATTAAGTCAAATTTTACTATATATATATATATATTCCCCACCACTATAGTTTCACGATATATAGTCATTCAAATACATGCAAATAGTTCACCAAATATTCACATCACGTACGGTCCTATAACTATATTTACAACACGCCACATATACCATAGTCATCCATACCTATAACTAAACACATACTTACCCGTGCATGGTGCACTCCCATACACGCTAACATTCCATTTTCATACGCCAATCATACCATTATATAACTAGCACACATTCATACCTAGTTTTAGCTAGTACACATATGTTCACATAACAGGTCCTCAGTAATTAGCTATACTACAAGACCAACACCTATAACTATATACCGGCGTAGCGACCCACAATCATGTGCGTAGCACAACCAGGCACAAACACTCCTATCACTATACATACATCAAACATCGTTATATTCAAACTACAAACATACATTCAATATACTTAGAGTATACCCACTCAAGTTTGAGTGAGACTCAATACACATATCAGACTATTCTATATACGTAACACGGCATTCATACCTATACCAATATCACTCCAATATATATATGTCTACCAATACAACCATATACATACCATAGTCAATCACACTTAATATTAGTCAGGCAATACTCACGTAGTTCAATCATTCTATATACCATAATAATAATACAGACATTAGCACACGTATATTTATAATACACTCCTTCTTACATGCATACGTATACATCGTATAATCACACACATGTAACATATATATTCACACCATAGCCTACTACCTATAATTAGTATACTAACACATCCACACATACATAATTAGGATGTGCAATAGTCGTGTATACCTCACGGTATGCACACATGCAACATCCCGCAAGGGCTAGCAATATCAATCAAAATTATAACCCTACTACCTATATATATATCACATATATACTCATGCAACGAAACATAACTACTTACATATAAGCACATATATATCTACCTACGAGCACATACTCATACGTAATAATATATGGGTCACTCAATAGGCCTACTTACTTAACTATACGTACACTTATTATTATCACACCTAGCACACACATATCTTTACCAATCATTTTATTTCAACCATTATAAGTATCTCTTACTACATACACAACTTAGATATTCCAACGCTAATTCAAATATACACAAGCATCCCTAGTATAGTATATCTAACCACTCACAAGTCTATACATTCTAGCACACAAACAACTTCATAATATCACGAATAACTCCAAGTACATATATATATCACACAGTAGGCAAGCATCAATATACTATGGGGGTACACTCATTCAAGCCCACGTACACAACTTAGGTACGTGCACAACGACACCTCACAAGGGTCCAAGGGTCTACTAACTACTAAGGGTTGACACAGACATTGACGGGCACTTAAGCCTAAGCAATAAAGAGAGGTCGAGGGCGAGACGAGGGAAGGATCGATAAGCACGAGTTCAGATAGGACGAATACGAGGAGACGGCTTGGTTGGACGAAACATTGGCTCAAAGGTGAGGTTTAGGTTGAGGGAAAAAGGAGATGTAGTGATGCTTTATAGAGGGGGAAAAGAAATAGGGTAAATAGCATAAGCTAAAATACGCGGAGTTTGAAAACTGTTTGTACTTCAAAAGTTAAAATCCTCGCCTGTAAAGAAATATTTGGAGATCGATAAAACGAGTTGTTCAAAATGAATTTGAGTCGAATATTCATAATAAAAGAAAATGGTCTATTGGTTTTAAATTTTTTAAAAGGAAGTAAAATCATTTACACGAATATTAAGGACATGGTTTAGAAAATTCTTTCCGTCTGTAATTTAATATAATGTTGTCAAAAGTTTTGGAAAGTCGAAGAATGAAATCGAGTAGCGGAAGAATTTAAACTCATGTTAATGCTTTCAAAACTTTTAGGCTATGGAAAATTTAAAATGATCAATTTGAAACTACTTTTAGAGAACCAAGGTTTGCCAAAAATGAGAAACAGAGTTACACAAGGTTCTTAATATACGAGCACAACAAGTTTGGTACGGATATAAAAATATTTGAAAGTATGTATGGTGCACGGAAAATAATATTAACTTAGTAGTAGAATTATCGAAATCGAATAGCAAGTCTTAAAAATCAAATCAGGGAGGGTCTAAAGCAGGAAGAGGTTATGAAAATAGTAATTTTGCAAAAATCTGAACTAGTGAGAGCGACGAGCAAAAACCAACTTGCTAAAATCTGAAATTCCATGTGACTTGAAAAGTATATTAAAAGTAAACACGATGTATTATTCAAATGGCATAAATAAGAGGGAAAATTATAAATCAAACTGAGCAAAATAAAAGTACGGTTTAGAATAAAATTAATATATGAAGGGACGACACATTTGCATAGGTACGAAAAACATAGGCTGGAAAAATATTATAAGCTAGAGTTCAAAAATTTCCGCCAAAAGTTTTAAGAATTTAAATCAACGAAGGAGTATGAAATGCGAGAAAATAATTGAGCAAATTTAAACTTAGGGAAAAAGGAATCCGAGAAATACCTTCAGAAGATTTCAAAACTTGTAACGGAGAGATTTGAAAATTGGCGATGATCATCATGAGGCGATCTCGTGAATCGAGGCAAGGAAATTGGTCGGATGATCAAAACATTCGTACGCCTAGGATATGAATCAGAAAAGTCTACGGAAACTCCTACGGTCGACCAACTAAAGATTTGAAACTAAGCACTAAGACTTTCTAAGGGGCTAGACGGAAACGAAATACGTTCAGCTTGGTCCGAAATCATTGAACCCAGGTGAACGACAAAAGGAAATTTTAGAGGTCTAGTATGGTCAGGGTTGGGCAATAACCACTAAGGTAACTCCTACGACGATTAAGTCAATTGCTAGAAGGGAGTCTAACTACAATCAGGGCCTCTAACTATCAAGCACAGACGTCTAACTAAGTCATCTTATCACCTAGTGTCCTAAGAAAGCGACTAGACTCGGGGCTTATGACTCGGATGTTGAAATTTATTTAATGGACATTCCGTTATTATCGTTGTTTCGTTAATTCGCAATTGCAAGACTGACCTGCATGGGCCACCAACAAAACCTGTCACGCCCCGCTTCCCAAAAACGTGGAGGCGAAGCGTGAGAAGGTCCGCTCAGACTTGAAGCTACAAAGCTGCAAGTCCGATAAGCGTCAATCACTTTAGAACTGCAGGTCCTTGCAACGCGAAACGAAACAAAGATAATAATAACGAAAAGAGACAAAGAAACATCTCAGAATATCCATAATAATAAATCTCAACATCGCAGAAAAAGCCACCAGGCTGAAATAAAAGAGTCTAAAAGAGGCCCAGCATGGCCAACAAAAGTACAAAGTACAAAACAACGGTGCTACGCACCAAAACTAACAAAAGGCCTAAAGCAAAACAAAGCTCAACAAAGACTCAAAGAATGGTCACCGGTGTCCACCAAAATCCTCCTGCACAATCATGGACTCAGACTCAGCGTCAGCAAAACATCACGTACTCAGCAACGGTCTCTGGCTCAGGGTCTAACATGTGACACCCAAAAGAGCAAGGGGCACATGTCAGCAAGTCTGGAAGACTTGTGCAAGTGAAACTGAAAGTACAAGTAAGAGCAACCTAGCAGTTCTAGCATGATGCAATGACATGGCAGTTAAAGTATGAGTGCAGCAGGTAAAGTAAAGTAAAGTAAGGTAAGGTACGAGCATGGCATGGCATGGTTGACAAGTATTACATGAATCATTCACAAGACAAGTACAAGACAAGGAAAGTAAGCACCTCGTGCACATGGATTCCATCTTTTGGCTAGAGGGCGGATCAGGCCACTCCTAAGCTCAAGTGAACGTTTATCCCTACCCCTCCACGTGTGTCGAGCCATGGCCTTACCCCCGAACGGTAATGCTCGCTTCTGGACCACGAGCCAGGAAGTGTTTAAACAAGTATGGCGTAGGGGTGCACCTAGCCGGACAAGTAGTACAAGGACAAGTATTGTAGCGTGTGCTACGAATGCAACATTCAATGCATGGATGACATGGCATGGCAAGTAGTAAAGCGTACAAGTAAGAAAAGTAAACGTGACAGTTTAGCATGCATGAATGACAAGTTTAAGGGTTGGATCTAGCTTCGTTGTCAAGCTAGATCAATTAGGTGACGGATCTAGTTTCGTTGTCAAACTAGATCAAGTAGGCGTCTAGCCAGCTATCATTTCACTGACTAGTCTCTTTTACGCTAGGAACAAGAAAGTGGCCTAAAAACATGGCCCTACACAAGAGTTGGCAAGTTTCACTTGCCTGTAAGTACAACGTCTGAGCACAGCGTCCAATGAGTCCAAGAATCACAATTATCCTACGTGCAAAGTCCACCGGCCTAAAGTCCATATTATTAATCTTGATTAGTGATTTTAAAACATTTAAAATACTTTAAAAACATCAATTTTAGTCTTGATTAGCATGCAATTGGGTTGGGGTCCTAGGGGTGCAAAGCGTTACCTCAACACGACGCGAAAGCTACACCGGCGTCGGGTAGCGACGCCGGGGGTTGGAATAATAGAACACTCTCCAAGTCCTGATTCCAATTTAGTTTCCTCGCTGGAAAGTTCAGAGCATTGACCGGGGCAACGGTTCCAGATTCCAAAGCTAGCACGTGCGACGACGGGCTCCAACGTGTCGCAACGTCGTGCACGGCGAATCGTCGGAGAGAAAGCACCTAGGTGGGGCCCACAGTAGTCCTAGGGACCTTTGGGGAACCCACAATAACTCTGGAGAACTTGGGGGGCCCACGGAGGCAAGCGGTGCGACGGATGCGGGGTTACGACGATTGGCCATCGGTCGTACTCAGCCAATGCGGGAGGATGGCTCGGTCAGACACTAGGGGCGGGCTGTGCAGCGCTTGGGGTCGGTGCGGTGGTCGGGCTCTCGGTCGGTGCGGGACAGGCCATCGGTCAGACACGGGGGAAAGCGGGGCCGGGCGTTGCAGCGGTGCGCTGCAACGTTGCAACCGTTGCAACGTTGCGGAGAGCGGCGATGGCAGGCGGGCGCCTCGGTCAGACACGGTGCGGAGCAGGAGCGTGAAGCGGGGCTTGCAGCGATGCGGGGAGCTGCGATGGCGGGCGAAAGCTCTCGGTCAGACCGAGAGCTCCCCTCGGTCGGTGCGGAAGAACATAGCGGAGCGGCAGCACGGGGTGCGGACGGGGCTTGGTGCGGAGCGGGCGACCGGTCGGAGCGGGGGAACGGAGCTGATTCCGTCGGTCGTGCGGCAGCCGTTCGTCGCAACGTTGCGACGAATCGTCGCAACGTCCAATTTCAAGTTTGGAAGAGGCTAGGGCTAATTTCTTGCGAAAATAGGTCTTCCTAAAGGTTGTTTATATAGTATAGAAGGGTTGACTTGGTCTAGGGCTAAATCTAATAGGATTAGAAGTTCAAAAATATTTAAAATTTAAATCCCAACTTCTCCATCTCACCCAAGGATTTGACCTGGTCCAAATGAGCTGGAAATTGGCTCAAAAATTCTTTAAAACGTTTAAAACTTAAATAAATTTTATTTGGCCGAAAATAATTTATAAATTAATTATTAAAAATAATATAAAACTCGTAAAAATTATAAAAGTGGTCAAATAAACTCCAAAAATTATGAAATAAATATCGTGGTGTTCGTGGCGACGAATGTGAGCTAACTAAGAAGACGGATCTCAGATTTGATGTCGGACGACGAAACTAAAAATAGAAACGTCTCCCGTCAAGAGTGAGAATCGTCACGTCTCATCGAGTAAGTTTAAATTGTGGAAAAACGACTCGAGAAGTGTCGTTTCAAGATAGTGCCACTATTTAATACTCTCAGAGACGTTCACAACGGCATATCACACGAAAGTGTTCACAAACGAACAAAGTCTAAAACAACCACGTGCACGGCCAAAAGCACGTGCACGAAAAACGTACGACGAAAAGTGGTCGTTACAATGTAAGAACCAAGTATTCCAACAATTCCACCATCAATGTATTATAATGAACACTTAACGAGTTGGTTCATGAACATCACTTAACGAGCTTGTTCACGAACACTTAACGAGCTTGTTCATGAACATAAATGACCAATACAATTATGTTCAAGCTATGTTCGTTTACTAACAGAGCTCTAAAAATATGTTCAAACTTGTTCATTAAGCTTCCTGAATGAACGTAAACGAACATGTACCGAGCTTGTTCACGAGTAGTTCGTCGAACGTTCTGTTCGTCAACAACCCTAGGGCCTAGGCCCAACAGGGGCTGGCTGAATATGTGCCAAGTTAGATACAATCCATGTTCAGTCCCAACTGGGGCTGAATCAGGGGCGGAATTGGGGGGCTGAATTCAGACGTCTGATTCTTGTGAATCAGACATATGATCATCTGAAAAATTTGAAAAAAAAATACTCAGCACGCTGAGTAAGCAGCTGAACGTGGGGCTGAACATGGGCTTAATATATTCAGCCCCAGTTCCCCGTTCAGCCATCTCACTTCCAAATTTTGCAAAAACACCCTCCACTCTGGATTAAGCTCCACATTTAGTCCGTGCTTAGCCCTCCATTGGGAGTGCTATTAGACGAAATTTTGTAGTGAATTGCTATATGCACGACCATTTTACTCTGCGCACGACTGACTTATTTACAAATTTGCTATTACTCCCGTGCATAACCCACTTATTTACAAGTTTGTCATTATTCCTCTTTTATCCTAGTTTGCAGCAAGGATGGGTTAGAATTGTACCGGAGGAGGGGGCTAGTGATCGAGCCGGAACTAACTCCGAAACGATGTCGTTTACATCAAGCGCACGGTATAGTGGCAAGCGGGTATCGAACACGGGGAAGCGGTGCTATACTACCTATCTACTCCTAGGTTGGGTTAGAATTACGGGTTTATTGGTGGATGTGAGTGCGGAGGGTCGTGCTGGTGATGGATGCGAACGTCGTGCCACTCGATGTCGCAAAAACGGGGTTTCACACAAAGAAAGAGAGAAGTAAAATACAAAAGACTAGGGCTTTAGGACTCGCCACTAGGACCGTCGGATGTCGACGCTAGGTTAGGACTTTTACGTTGCATTGGTTTAATTGGAGATTGTAGCATCTAGGAAGTGAATTCATGTGTCTGGGCATCATGAATCTAACGTATCACATTAACCCCGCTCTCGCGATAGGCGCACACGACACGTGCATTAAGGATATACAATAATCTCACCACTCTCGTGGTTCGAATGCTCTCAACTCGTATCACTCTCGTAGGTTAGAACTTCGAGGTATTTTGGTGGCTCTTATTGACGCAATGGCGGTAGCCGTCAATTAGTTACATAGTTCATCGGTAGATCCCCTCAAGGCACGAGCCGGACATGGTCATGTACCTTGGTTGAATCCACTAACTCTCTAATTAAATCCGTAGGATATTCCTTAAGCTAATCGATTCCACCAACCGTGGGCACGATCTCAGTACGAATTCTCCTAGGGATCTTGCTAGATCAACCAAAATACAACCCCATTTATAACCAACGCATCGTAAAAATCCCAACTTTGCATCTAAGCCCTAAGATCCATGGGAGAATCCCTTAGACCTAGAAAAGATTACTCAAGCATAGCAATATCAATAGATAATATAACGCACAAAGATTTCATTGCATGCATCAAGAATGGATAAACAATAATAAATCACAAAGAAATAATAATAGAATTAAAAAGGGCAAAAATACTTATCTTGATACAAAGGAGGGGCCTAGGGCATAGCCAAACTCCCCAAAAGATCGTCTCCACAAAATTCTAAGAAAGATCTAAAAATTCTCTTTTGAAAAGTATACAAAAATCCCTCAGAAATCTAATCTAAAATCCCTAAAGCTCCGAATGAAGTCCCCCCGGCGGCCGCTTCCTTTTTTCCTCCAAAAACCCTCCAAAACAAAATCACGATCTAGACGCAGGCGTGGGCCCATGGAGACTCGGTCCGAGCACAAAGATGCTCGGTCGAGTCGGATACGGCGCCTAAATGTTCGCTCAGATCGAGTGAGGTCTGCTTGGTCGAGTAGTCTGGCTGCTCGGTCGAGTAGCCCTCCTGCTCGGTCGAGTACTACAGGGAATCAAACTTCTCCAAAATATGTCAATCTGCCAACCCGGACAGAATAGATTCCACTCGGTCCGAGTATATAGCTGCTCGGTCGAGCACTCAACTGCTCGGTCGAGCAGCCAAACTCAAAAATCACATTTCAGCACCTTTTCGGTCGAGTAGGAGGTTGCTCGGTCGTTGTAACGACTGGTTTTTCATGTATGTATTTTATTATATATATATATATTTGGTTGCTTCTCCTTGGTTACGATTTCCATTTCCGTCTCCGTAGTTTTCATTTTCGTTCGTTTCGTCGTGATTCTCTAGATTCTTCCGTCGGTCGGCGTGTTTGGAGTAAGTCATTCGTGACGGGTTTCATAACGTCGATATCTTAGAGTTAGAACGAGCCTAGGAGACTTAGGAAACCATCCCGGAGCTTCGCGCTCCATTTCGGAACTTTCAGTGCACATTAGCCGGTGTAAGAAGGGGCACCGACCGACTAGATGACGATCCAGTCGGTCGAAAAACCTTCTTGAACCAACTAGTGGGCTTTGATAAATGTTCAGGAGTTACTGTTTATCGTTAGTCGGTCTAAGAACGTTGGTTGACCGACTAGGTTGCAAACTAGTCGGTCAGCAATGCTTCTTTAACCGACTAACTCATTAACTATTTTTGGTACCCGTTACTGTTCACTTTTAGTCGGTCTAAGAACGTTCATCGACCGACTAGATGTAAAACTAGTCGGTCAGTAGTTGTTCTTTGACCGACTAACTCTTAGTTCAGGTTTTCGTCAGGAGCTACTGTTTACACTTAGTCGGTCTGCGTTGGTTAACCGACCGACTAGTTCTCAAACTAGTCGGTCAACAGTTGTTCTTTGACCGACTAATCAGTGCAGTAAACCCTAATTTTGCCCTAGCCGACATCAAACCATATAAATACCCCTCCCAAACGTTTTCTTCTTCTTCTTTTCAACTCTAAACCTAATTTCTCCCCCATTGAGCTCTCATCTTCCCCAAACCCTCAAACCTTCATTCCAAGCTCATCCTCCATCATCCAAACCCTCACTTAACACTTTCCACCTTCCACCTTCCTCAAACCTTCATCAAACCCCCAAAACCCATATCAAAACCTATTTCTCCAGATTTTCCCTCATTTCCAGATCTTAGCCGGATAGTTCTTCCGTTGCCGTGGTTGCTCGGCATCGGTCCTCCGCTTCTTCACGGTAATACTCGATTCTTTAGTTTTAGCATAACCCAGATTGACATTTGTGAAACCCTAATAAAATGGATTATTAGACAATTAGGATTCTATTAAGAAATCGATTTAGAATCGTTGTTCTAATAATTGTTTTGCTATAACAGTGATCTATTCCGTAGTTAGCTTGTGTGACGATCTTCATTGCTCGTCAATCCCGGTATCAGGCAAGTGAAACTTGCATCTCTTGATTTGGGCCATGTCTTAGGCCATTTCCTTGCTTTAGCGTAAAAGAGACTAGACGGTGAAAGGATAGCCGTCTGGACGCCATTGACCTAGCTTGACAACGAAGCTTGGTCCGTCACCTTCATCATGCTTGTATGTCACGTTTACTTTCCTTTAACGGTACGCGTATTAACTGTTCATGTCATACATGCATCCTTAACTGCCATTACATTTTAACTGCCATGTTTAATTTAAATTAACGGTACGCGAATATGTTCATGTCATTGCATCTTGCCTGTCACGTTTAATTTGAATTAACGGTACGCGAATATCTGCTCATGTCATTGCATGCTTGAACACTCATCGTGATTGCGTAGCTTCACTACATACTTGTACTATTTGTTCCGGCTAGGCACCCGTTCTGCGGGCACAACCCTAGGCCAATTACAATTCTGGCTCGTGTTCCAGAAAACGAGCTCAACACAGCCTGCGGGCAATAGGGCACTCTCTGAGTGATCCCTTGTACATGACCACAGCCTGCGGGCAATAGGGCATCCATGTGCGGGTGATCCCTTGTACTTGTTACTTGACAATACTTGTCACACTTACCACTTGATACTTGATACTTGTACATCACTTTACTTGTTATCTCCATACTATACTTGCCATGCCATGCACCATACTGTAACTGTTAGGTTGTTAGTGTACCCTTCTTTCAGTTTCCTTGCACAAGTCTTTCGACTTGCTGACATGTGCCCCTTTTCTCTTTTGGGTGACACATATTAGAGCCCGAGCCTGAGATATTTGCTGAGGACGCGGTGTTCGCTGACGCTGAGTCAGAACCCGCGTTGATCGAGGACTTCGTAGACACTGGAGATCAGTCTTAGTGTCTATGTCTGGTTTTTGTTAGATTGCTTAGGTTGTCAGTGCATGGCACCTAGTTTGATACGCTGTTATGGCCTTGTTCTGGGCCTTTAGACTCTTTCCTGTTAGCCTGGTGGCTTTTCTGTGATGTTGAATATTTTGTGGACAAACTTTGGGATTGGTATTTCATATCCGTCTCCTTTTTCTATTATTATTGTTGTTGTTCCGTTTGCGTTTACAGGGACCTGATTATACTAAATTGACGCTTATCCAGCATGCAGCTTCACAGCTCCACGCCTGAGCGGACCTTCTCACGTCTCGTCTCCATTTTAGGGAAGCGGGTCGTGACAGGTTTTAGTGGTGGCCCATGCAGGTCCCTCTGTAACTGCAATTATCGGGATAACGATAATAATATAAGATTGTCCAACAAATAAATTCGACATCCGAGCACTAAGCTATGAGTCTAATTGTTTCGTTTTCTGTGTCACTAGATGGCAGGAAGGCGGAATACCCGTGCGGGTAGTAGTAGTGGCGCGCTCCCTCATGTTGAGGAACCTGAGCGGGAGCCCACTAATGGGGAGATGATGAGGATGATGATGCAGATGATGCAGGTTCAGCAGGGCGTGCTGCTGCAGGTCCAGAATGCTCCGGCCGCTCGAGCTGCTCGGGCAGTGGAAGCCCCTCGCCCCGAGCCTGGAGCGAAGCAGTTCAGGGAGCTGGGTCCTGCATATTTCGATGGTTCTGAAGGTCCTTTGGCTGCGGACGAGTGGATGAGGAACATTGAGGATAACCTGGCGATGGCGAAGATTAACCCGGCTGGATGGGTTGATTTGGCCAAGAGACAGTTGAAGGACAATGCCATAAACTGGTGGGATGCTGAGGAGAAGATGTTGGAGGTGCCTATAGTTTGGGCTACCTTCAAGGCCAGATTTGATGGAGAGTTCTTCCCGAGGGCTGCAAGGCAGGCGATGCTGCAGCGCTTCATAGATCTGAAGCAGGGGAGCTTGTCGGTGGATCAGTGCCACCAGGAGTTCACGAGGCTCAGTCGGTTTGCACCGAAGATGGTGCAAGATGTCGATGAGAAAGTTCAGCGATTTCTTCAGGGACTTGCCTTGGAGCTTCAGAGCTTTGTGACCTCTTCTGACCTGGAGACATACCAGAAGGTCCTGGTTGCTGCGAGGCGGCAGGAGTTGAATTTGAATCAGAGGAGGGGACAGATTTCAGGAGCTGGGAAGAGGCCTGTGGAGCCGGTCCGTGCTGTGGTTAGACCTGGGTTCAGGCCTGTTCAGCCTATTCAGTTCAAGAGGCCAGGAGGGCCTATTCTGAAGACTTGCCATTTCTGTGGCAAGACTGGACACATCAGGGATCAGTGTAGGAGGTTCCTAGGGCAGTGCATTGTCTGCAGAGATCCTGCCCACACCATCAGAGAGTGCCCGAGGTCGAAGCAGCCTTGGCGGGGACCTATTACTGCTCAGCCATTGCAGCAGAGAGCCCTTGTACCCGCTGGACGTGGAGCGCCCCTTGTTCCACAGAGACAGGCCTTTCGGCTGGCTGTTCCGCCCAGAGGGCAGGCCTTTCTGATGACTGAGGAGGAGAGCATGGCCGTGGACGAGGTTATTACAGGTAACGCTCATTCTAGCTATTTTTTTTTCCTTAGTTAGTTTGATTGTTGATTATGTTGGTTGCTTGCTCATGTTTGTTGCTAGAATAGAATTTGATTGTTAGACTGTTTGCTAGGTTTGGTTTTGGTTTGCACATTTCCTACACGAGTCCTCTTTGACTCAGGTGCGTCGATGTGCATTTTGGCCCGGAGCTTCGTGGAGAAGCATTCCTTGTCGACGTCCTCTCTTCCTAAGAGTTGGAATATCGTCACAGGGAACGGTGTGGTCTCGGTGCATCGTGGGTGCAATTCTTGCCCGTTGGTGGTTTGTGGACGTGAGCTTTGTGCTGATTTCATTGTCCACGACATCATCAACTACGATGCGGTCCTTGGGATGGATTGGCTTGCGAGCTTCTATGCTACGATTGACTGTCGGAGGAAGAAGGTGGTGTTCGAGATTCCTGGACACCCAGTATTTGAGTTTAGTCGAGGTAGCAGTTCGCTGGGTCCGGTCAGATTTCGGACCAGAACGGTGGAGGTTGTGGCTATGCAGATGGAGTTGGAGAGGCCAGCTGTGGTGCGAGATTTTGATGACGTCTTCCCTGAGGAGATGTCTGGATTGTCGCCTGATCGAGCTTTGGAGTTTTCTATTGATCTTATTCCAGGTGCGCATCCTATTTCGAAGGCACCATATCGTATGGCGCCAGCAGAGTTGGAGGAATTGCGTAGGCAGTTGGATGAGCTTATGCAGAAGGGTTACATCAACCCTAGTGTGTCTCCGTGGGGAGCACCGGTGTTGTTGGTGAAGAAGAAGGATGGTTCGCGTCGCATGTGCGTGGACTATCGGGAGCTGAATGCGGTGACCATTAATAACAAATACCCGTTGCCTCGCATCGATGATATCTTTGATCAGCTGGGAGGATCGAGGGTGTTTTCTAAGTTGGATTTGAGGAGTGGTTACCATCAGTTGAAGGTGAAGAAGGATGATGTGCCGAAGACAGCTTTCAGGACGAAGTAGGGACACTATGAGTTTGTGGTTATGCCTTTCGGCGTAACTAACGCACCCGCAGTTTTCAGGAATCTGATGAACCTGATTTTCTATGACTTTTTGGATGAGTTTGTCGTTATCTTTATCGACGACATTCTGATCTATTCGAAGTCGGAGGAAGAGCATGCCTCGCACTTGAGGACGGTGTTGGAGATTCTGAGGAAGCATCGGTTGTATGCTAAGTTTTCGAAGTGCGAGTTTTGGTTGGACAGAGTTGCTTTTCTCGGGCATGTGGTGACTGGAGATGGTATTTCAGTAGATCCCGAGAAGATTAGGGCCATCAGGGAGTGGCCTGTTCCGTCGTCTGCGACTGAGATTCGGAGTTTCCTTGGTTTGGCGGGATATTATCGGCGTTTCATCAAGGACTTTTCTCGTATTGCGGAGCCGATGACCAGGTTGACGCGGAAGGATGTTGCTTTTGTTTGGTCGGGTGATTGTGAGGATGCCTTTGGTGTTCTGAGGGAGAGGCTGACGACTGCCCCTGTTCTTGCTGTGCCTGATCGCAGTGGAGGATTCGAGATCTTTTGCGATGCTTCTGGCAAGGGTCTTGGTTGTGTTTTGTATCAGCATGGACATGTTGAAGCTTACGCTTCTCGTCAGCTCAAGGTTCATGAGAAGAATTACCCGACGCATGATTTGGAATTGGCTGCTGTTGTGTTTGCTCTTAAGATTTGAAGACACTTCTTGCTGAGTGAGAAAGTGAAAATCTTCACCGATCACAAAAGCTTGAAGTATATTTTCACCCAGAAGGAGCTCAACATGCGACAGCGTCGATGGTTGGAGCTCATGGAGGATTATGAGATTGATCTGCAGTATCACCCTGGCAAGGTGAATGTGGTTCCAGATGCTTTGAGTAGGCTTCCCGCGGTGATGATGTTGACTTCGCAGTGGAGATTGCAGCAGGATTTTTGCGAGTCTAGAGTGGAGATTGTTCTTCCTGGGGAGGATTCCTCGTTGATGTGTATGCAGATACAGTCGACGCTCGTGGATCGGATTAAGGCGAGTCAGGCCGGAGATCCGAAGCTGGTGAGGATTCGAGAACAGGTTGAAGCCAGTCTGTGGACTGACTTTTTGGTTCAGGAAGATGGCTCGTTGAGGTATGGAGCCAGGTTGTGTGTGCCTGCTGGGAATATCAGAGAGGAGTTGTTGGTGGAGGCACACAGTTCGCCGTATTCTGTACATCCTGGTGGGACCAAGATGTACAAGGATCTTCGTCTGAACTTTTGGTGGCACGGCATGAAGAGGAGTGTGACTCGGAGTGTAGCCAAATGCTTGGTTTGCCAGCAGGTAAAGGCGGAGCATCAGCGTACGGCATGGTTGCTGCAACCGCTTCCGATTCCGGAGTGGAAGTGGCAACCCATCACTATGGACTTTGTGACTGGACTACCTCGGAGTCTGAAGCAGAACGACGCGATTTGGGTGATCGTAGACCGATTGACCAAATCCGCGCACTTTATTCCATTTCGAGTAGGACAGTCCACTGAGGCGCTAGCAAGGAGATACATGGAGGTAAATTCTTTTACTCTCCGTTTCTGTTTCCTTTTTCTAGCTTAGATAGTGATGTAACGTGAATCGTGCAGGAGATTGTGCGACTTCATGGGGTCCCCGTGAGTATCGTGTCGGACAAAGACACGAGATTCACATCTCAGTTCTGGCAGAGTTTGCAGAAGAGTTTGGGTACGCGTCTGAGTTTCATCACGGCGTACCATCCGTAGACGGATGGCCAGTCCGAGAGGACGATTCAGATTTTGGAAGACATGCTGAGAGCGTGCATGTTGGATTTCAAGGGTTCGTGGGAGGACCATCTACACTTGGTGGAGTTCTCTTACAACAACAGCTACCAGGCGTCTATTGGCATGGCGCCTTTCGCCGCTTTGTATGGGAGGAAATGTCGATCGCCATTGAGTTGGGATGACGTTGGCGATCGGGAGATGTTGGGGCCTGAGATGATTGTGGAGGCTGTGGAGGTCGTCAGGAATATTCGGGAGAGATTGAGGATTACTCAGGACCGTTTTAAGCATTGGGCAGATGCTAAACGCCGTCCTTTGGAGTTTTAGCCTGGGGATCATGTGTTTCTGAGGATTTCCCCGAATCGTGGAGTGATTCGTTTTGGGAAGCGAGGGAAGTTGAGCCCGCGATACATTGGACCGTTTGATATCCTGGAGAGGGTTGGCGAGGTAGCTTACCGCTTAGCCTTGCCGCCATCTTTGGAAGGAGTTCACGATGTTTTCCATGTGTCGCAGCTTCGTCGATACATCCGCGATCCATCTCATGCTGTGGATTTCTCGGAGATCGTCGTTCGCCCAGATTTGACGTATGACCAGCATCCAGTGCAGATTCTGGACAGGCGTCAGAAGTCACTTCGAAACAAGGTCGTCGATCTTGTTAGAGTGATGTGGTGGCACGGTTCGCCGGGATAGTCTACTTGGGAGAGAGAAGATGAGATGCGAGAGCGCTACCCACTTTTGTTCCCGGACACGTGAGTGTTGGGAATTCCGACGACGGAATTTTTCTTAAGTTGGGGAGGATGTAACGACTGGTTTTTCATGTATGGATTTTATTATATATATATATATATTTGGTTGCTTCTCCTTGGTTGCGATTTCCATTTCCGTCTCCGTAGTTTTCATTTTCGTTCGTTTCGTCGTGATTCTCTAGATTCTTCCGTCGGTCGACGTGTTTGGAGTAAGTCATTTGTGACGGGTTTCATAACGTCGATATCTTAGATTTAGAACGAGCCTAGGAGACTTAGGAAATCATCCCGGAGCTTCGCGCTCCATTTCAGAACTTTCAGTGCACATTAGCCGGTGTAAGAAGGGGCACCGACCGACTAGATGACGATCCAGTCGATCGGAAAACCTTCTTGAACCGACTAGTGGGCTTTGATAAATGTTCAGGAGTTACTGTTTATCGTTAGTCGGTCTAAGAACATTGGTTGACCGACTAGGTTGCAAACTAGTCGGTCAGCAATGCTTCTTTAACCGACTAACTCATTAACTATTTTTGGTACCCGTTACTGTTCACTTTTAGTCGGTCTAATAACATTCATCGACCGACTAGATGTAAAACTAGTCGGCCAGTAGTTGTTCTTTGACCGACTAACTCTTAGTTCAGGTTTTCGTCAGGAGCTACTGTTTACACTTAGTCGGTCTGCGTTGGTCAACCGACCGACTAGTTCTCAAACTAGTCGGTCAACAGTTGTTCTTTGACCGACTAATCAGTGCAGTAAACCCTAATTTTGCCCTAGCCGACATCAAACCATATAAATACCCCTCCCAAACGTTTTCTTCTTCTTCTTCTTCAACTCTAAACCTAATTTCTCCCCCATTGAGCTCTCATCTTCCCCAAACCCTCAAACCTTCATTCCAAGCTCATCCTCCATCATCCAAACCCTCACTTAACACTTTCCACCTTCCACCTTCCACCTTCCTCAAACCTTCATCAACCCCCCAAAACCCATATCAAAACCTATTTCTCCAGATTTTCCCTCATTTCCAGATCTGATCCGGATAGTTCTTCCGTTGCCGTGGTTGCTCGGCATCGGTCCTCCGCTTCTTCACGGTAATACTCGATTCTTTAGTTTTAGCATAACCCACATTGACATTTGTGAAACCCTAATAAAATGGATTATTAGACAATTAGGATTCTATTAAGAAATCGATTTAGAATCATTGTTCTAATAATTGTTTTGCTATAACAGTGATCTATTCCGTAGTTAGCTTGTGTGACGATCTTCATTGCTCGTCAATCCCGGTATCAGGCAAGTGAAACTTGCATCTCTTGATTTGGGCCATGTCTTAGGCCATTTCCTTGCTTTAGCGTAAAAGAGACTAGACGGTGAAAGGATAGCCGTCTGGACGCCATTGACCTAGCTTGACAACGAAGCTTGGTCCGTCACCTTCATCATGCTTGTATGTCACGTTTACTTTCCCTTAACGGTACGCGTATTAACTGTTCATGTCATCCATGCATCCTTAACTGCTATTGCATTTTAACTGCCATGTTTAATTTAAATTAACGGTACGCGAATATGTTCATGTCATTGCATCTTACCTGTCACGTTTAATTTGAATTAACGGTACACGAATATCTGCTCATGTCATTGCATGCTTGAACACTCATCGTGATTGCGTAGCTTCGCTACATACTTGTACTATTTGTTCCGGCTAGGCACCCGTTCTGCGGGCATAACCCTAGGCCAATTACAATTCTGGCTCGTGTTCCAGAAAACGAGCTCAACGCAGCCTGCGGGCAATAGGGCACTCTCTGAGTGATCCCTTGTACATGACCACAGCCTGCGGGCAATAGGGCATCCATGTGTGGGTGATCCGTTGTACATGTTACTTGACAATACTTGTCACACTTACCACTTGATACTTGATACTTGTACTTCACTTTACTTGTTATCTCCATACTATACTTGCCATGCCATGCACCATACTTTAACTGTTAGGTTGTTAATGTACCCTTCTTTCAGTTTCCTTGCACAAGTCTTTCGACTTGCTGACATGTGCCCCTTTTCTCTTTTGGGTGACACATGTTAGAGCCCGAGCCTGAGATACTTGCTGAGGACGCGGTGTTCGCTGACGCTGAGTCAGAACCCGCGTTGATCGAGGATTTCGTAGACACTGGAGATCAGTCTTAGTGTCTATGTCTGGTTTTTGTTAGATTGCTTAGGTTGTCGGTGCGTGGCACCTAGTTTGATACGCTGTTATGTTTGTGTTTTGTTTGGCCTTGTTCTGGGCCTTTAGACTCTTTCTTGTTAGCCTGGTGGCTTTTTCTGTGATGTTGAATATTTTGTGGACAAACTTTGGGATTGGTATTTCATATCCGTCTCCTTTTTATATTATTATTATTGTTATTCTGTTTGCGTTTACAGTGACCTGCATATACTAAATTGACGCTTATCAGGCGTGCAGCTTCACAGCTCCACGCCTGAGCGGACCTTCTCACGTCTCATCTCCATTTTAGGGTAGCGGGTCGTGACAGTCGTGTAGGATGTAAAAATATATTTCAGCACCATTCTGATCGAGTAGGAGGTTGCTCGGACTGAGGAGGAGGTTGCTCGGACCGAGGAGGAGGTTGCTCGACCGAGTAGGCTGCTGAGAACAATTTCAACACTGTAGTCTCATCTTGCAAAAAGTTTCCAGGGCTCATCTGACCTCCGATTGGCGCGTTCTTGGTGGCGTTGGAACCGTCTTGAAGTATATTATCTGGAAAAAATATCAGAAAAATAGTGAAAAATCCCAGGTGATAGAAGATTTAGAAATAGTGCATGGCTGTCCTGTTTTCAGCACTTTGGGTCGCTCGATTCCTTCGCCGCATCATAGCTCGATCGCACGACTTTCTATCTTGCCCCTTCCTTGCTCCAGTATTCTTCTTTGGCACCTAGAGGATGTCATCATGAGTCTCATTGGTGCTCTCACGTCGCCGATCGTCTTATTGACTCCAAATTGCTCCAATATCGCTCCAAATCCCTGAAATGGAATAAACACTCCAAAAGTCATATTGTTCCAAATAATAGCACAAAAGCGTATAAAATAGGGGTTTGGAGGGTAAAATGTGTCATGAATATATGCGATAAAACATGTAAAATATAAGCATATCAAAATCCCCCAAGCTTACCTCTTACTCGTCCTCGAGGAAGACGAATACGAAGCTCACCGGGAGGTTAAAAAAAGAAAACAAAAAGGAATACGAAGAAAAGAGGGTCACTAGATTGTTCTCTCATCAACATTCACCATATATCACAATGATTTAGAAAGTAAATCACACACTACCACAGAGATTTCATATCTTATATAAACGAAGTACTTGAGAGTTAAGAATGAACGAAAGGGGTCTCTCTAGTATTCATACATTTAGTTTATATAAACATTCTATGTTTCATAGCATCGAATATGCATAACATTGGCGACACACTTTTCAATCAGAAGATATAACTGAAGCGTAGAAATTCACACAAAGCATGCAATAAAGAATAAAATAAAAATCAAGACATACACATCCTCATATCAAATCATAAGAAATCCCCATAACTAAATTGTTTCTTTAAGTTTTAGCATTATCAAACTTTCCCGTTCGTGCACGACTCCACTCTAATGTCATGCTCACTCATGTGGTCAAAAGATTTCCCCTCAAGCTTGAATTGAGGCGCCGCATCCAAAGAAGTATTTGTGGATTTGGAATTTTGTTTTGGTTTTCCCAATAGTATATGTATTGCTCCAAGTAATGAAAATTGAGCTCTTCTTTGAATTTTGAGCTTTGTTTCCCTTTTTTCTTTTTGGATTTTTGTAGGAGCAATATTATTTGTATTTTTGGGTTTTGGCTCCTTTTTGGCTTTTTGGACTTTTTGGAGCAAGCTTTTCTTTTGTTGGGAATTTTTGGGAATAGATGCGGTAGAAATAGCTTTGGGGAGTGAAATCAAGTGACATGTAGATAATATAAGATATAAGTAGAGAAGGAATAGATATAACGCTCAGTTCACTCAAAAGTGTGCATAAATGGTTCTGTAAAATAATATATCTACTAAACTCGTATAATAGCATGGGTATCCTTAATAATATCAATGAGTAATGAAGTCAAGCAGTAATATTTTCAATTGAAAGCAAGGCTTCAGATATTCTATTGATGCGTGAATCTTGGTGTGTTTCCAATGAAAGCATACTAAATACTACTCTACATATTCAGTTTCAATAAGCTTCATGCATTCGCACTAGAGAGATCATCAAAAGAATATAATATTTTCAAGTACTTATAGGGATTATGAAACTCTCTAAGTAGTATGGCGTGAAAAATAAGCGTTGTGAGAGAGATGAAAGTATAAGATAAAACATCACATGGAACATATCTAGCAAAAGAAAGAGAAGAAAATAGAGAAATAAAAATAGAAGAAAGAAATAAAAGAAAAACAAGCACGCAATGTGATGCATGAACACACATAAAAGGAAAATAAGATGGAAAAATTCTAAAAATCCTTAAATAAAGAAAAAATGCAACTAAATGGCATGGAAATGCACTCCCCCTAAGCTTAAACTTCACATTGCCCTCAATGTGATCATAAAAAGAAAAAGGTGAGGAACAACGATAAATAGGGAGGGGTGAATGAAAAATGATGAAATGAATGACATGAAATCCTAATGCAACTACATGTACATGCAATGATGCATGAGAGCGCTTTCCCCCAAGCTTATACCAAACAATCCTATTCAGATGCCTTGATCAAAAAGGTCACGGCTTCGCTAAGCGGGATCAAGTCAAACGAATAAGAAAGTGAGTATTCACTTGAAAGAAATGCTCCATGGTGGGTAGCAAAATGGCGGGACATATCAAAATATGAAGAGGGCAATTAATAAAAATAATGTGTTTGGGGTGTAAAAGATTTTTGTGGCCGTCATAAGAGGTGTTATTTATTCAAGCAAATCTATACGGTCCTCTTGATGTCGAGAGGATTCGTGTTTATTGAAAGCATAAAATACTACACTACTGGTTTGGTATCACCTGTAGCAAAAGGCGGATCCAGAATCTTTGTCGGTGCAGGTAGTTGCTCTATCTACACTTTCCGTGGCTTCGCCAGGTGCGTATCTCCACGGGCTCCATCAGATTCCAGCAATGCGGCTCCCAGCATCTCTTCAAGGATTCCACCTGTACCCTGAAAGAGATAAGCCGCATCAATCTGATGTGGATAATTTTTCCCCAAAATAAATGTATTCAAGAGAGGGTCATCAACAATAGTATTTAAAATAAAAAATGGCTGACAACACTTCCCTGGAAATAAATCTCTACTCTGATGCACCACGTCGATCAACTCCTCGTTGTTTTCCTCTGGTTCCTCAGGTAACTCAGGCATAATGGAGTGGGTCTCGTCAGGATGCTCCTCATCATCGTCAGACTCATCCCAGCGCACCTCCTGATCATATTCAACAGTGTCCATGTCTGCTAACTCCTCGTCCTCCTCCTCGTATACATCCCATTGTACCTCTTGATCATATGTATGTGTATCTTGCAAAAGGTGCAATGAGTCATTGAAATCCGAATCATAATAAACATCATACACGGGAGGGGAATCAAATGTAAAGGGCAAGGAGGTGAAGAGATCTCCCCGAAGGGAAGCAGTAAGCTCTGGTGGGTGGTCCTCAGAGTCAGTGGAAGGAAGAGGGTGATGCTCGAGATCCTCATGGATGGCTGTGTCCTCGTCCCGACGCACGACCTCCTCGGTGAAAGTCTCTGGCTCCGCATGCAATATGTAAAATAAATATAGCTCGGCCTCCTCGCGATGCACTGCTTTGGCCTATACCTCGGGTTCCTCTGGTATGGTAGGTAAAGTGAATTTCATCTTCTCCTTTCTACGCCTATGTCTTCGTTTCTATCCCGGAACTCGAGGAACTTGATGGTGTGGCTTGGCCCTCTCAATAGCATGTGTAGGCGGATCTATGGGCTCCTGTATCTCGGTCATGGTATAAAAGTGGGTCTTGTGCCCCTCAACTAGAGCGCAGACTCCATCATCAATTGTGCCTGTGGAAGAGATACGATGAGTAATAAAATTTTGAAATCCAAGCTCAAAAGGGTCACCTGTCGTTATCGTTAATGGACCGATGCATCGAACTGCGTCTATGATGCTTCTCAAGAAGTCCATATACGTGTCCTCCTCTGACAGCTCAAATGTCTCTATTTGTGGAGTGTTAATGGTGTAAAGGTGGATATTATCACCTTCAAGTGAAGCACACACTCCATATATGATATTACCTGCATCAGAGACATTAGCCATAAAAAAATCGATGAATGCTTGGTCGGATGGTTTACCTACTGTAACGGTTGGAGAACTAGTGGATCGAGCATCATCTATCATTTGCTCAAAGGTTGCTGCCAACTGAAGATCACTGAACTTCCCCACTTGCATCCTCTTCATAAACTCACGTAAGGGTCCCGTTAGTCTTCCAGCAAAGATATTAAATAGCTTGGAACCATCCCACTCATGGTCTGACTCTGTATGGAACATCCCTAACATTCTTTCGAACTTGCGTAATGCTTCTCTGAAGGACTCTCCATCAGCATGATAGAATGTAATGATGTATATATATGACCGTATAGAACCCGGTCGCGTCTTTGAAAGTACCATCGCTGCAACAACTGTGCCTGATCAAGAAAAATAGACAACTTGGAAAAGACGTCAGTGGTACAAGAGAGATAAAGATAATAGTAATAGCAGATGGTGGGAAAAAATCTCTCTCCAATTTATTTTATGAAATTTTTTTTGATTTTTTTGATTTCTTTTTTAACGTAATCTAATCAACCTAATTGTGGTAAATAGATAATATGGAGGAATGCCTCTCCGGTAACGGCGCCATAAACTTGATCGAGCCGGAACTAACTCCGAAACGATGTCGTTTACCGCAAGCGCACGGTATAGTGGCAAGCGGGTATCGAACATGGGGAAGCGGTGCTATACTACCTATCTACTCCTATGTTGGGTTAGAATTGCGGGTTTATTGGTGGATGTGAAGTGCGGAAGGTCGTGATGGTGATGGATGCGAACGTCGTGTCACTCGATGTCGCAAATATGGGGTTTCACACAAAGAAAGAGAGAAGTAAAATATAAAAGACTAAGGCTTTAGGACTCGCCACTAGGATCGTCAGATGTCGATGCTAGGTTAGGACTCTTATGTTGCATTGATTTAATTGGGGATTGTAGCATCTAGGAAGTGAATTCATGTGTCTGGGCATCATGAATCTAATGTACCCGCTCTCGCGATAGGCACACACGACACGTGCATTAAGGATATACAATAATCTCACCACTCTCGTGGTTCGAATGCTCTCAACTCGTACCACTCTCGTAGGTTAGAGCTTCGAGGTATTTTGGTGGCTCTTATTGATGCAATGGCGGTAGCCGTAATTAGTTATATAGTTCATCGGTGGATCCCCTCAAGGCACGAGCCGGACATGGTCATGTACCTCGGTTGAATCCACTAACTCCCTAATTAAATCCGTAGGATATTCCTTAAGCTAATCGATTCCACCGACCGTGGGCACGATCTCAGTACGAATTCTCCCAGGGATCTTGCTAGATAAACCAAAATACAACCCCATTTATAACCAACGCACCGTAAAAATCCCAACTTTGCATCTAAGCCCTAAGATACATGGGCTAATCCCTTAGCTCTAGAAAAGATTACTCAAGCATAGCAATATCAATAGATAGTATAACACACAAAAATTTCATTGCATGCATCAAGAATGGATAAACAATAATAAATCACAAAGAAATAATAATAGAATTAAAAAGGGTAAAAATACTTATCTTGATACAAAGGAGGGGCCTAGGGCATAGCCAAACTCCCCAAAAGATCGTCTCCACAAAAGTCTAAGGAAGATCTAAAAATTCTCTTTTGAAAAGTATACAAAAATCTCTCAAAAATCTAATCTAAAAATCCCTAAAGCTTCGAATGAAGTCCCCCCGGCGGCCGCTTTCTTTTTTCCTCCAAAAACCCTCCAAAACAAAATCGCGATCTGGACGCAGGCATGGGCCCACGGCGACTCGGTCCGAGCACAAAGATGCTCGGTCGAGTCAGATACAGACCCTAAATGTTCGCTAGGATCGAGTGAGGTCTGCTCGGTCGAGTAGTCCGGCTGCTCAGTCGAGTAGTCCGGCTGCTTGGTCGAGTATCCCTCCTGCTCGGTCGAGTACTACTGGGAATCAAACTTCTCCAAAATATGTTGCTCTGCCAACCCGGACAGAATAGATTCCACTCGGTCCGAGTATATAGTTGCTCGGTCGAGCACTCAACTGCTCGGTCGAGCAGCCAAACTCAAAAATCACATTTCAGCACTTTTTCGGTCGAGTAGGAGGTTGCTCGGACCAAGCAGGAGGTTGCTTGGTCGTGTAGGATGTAAAAACACATTTCAACACCATTCTGGTCGAGTAGGAGGTTGCTCGACCGAGTAGGCTGCTGAGAACAATTTCAGCACTGCAGCCTCATCTTGCAGAAATTTTCCAGGGCTCATCCGACCTCCGATTGGCTCGTTCTTGGTGCTGTTGGAACCATCTTGAAGTCTATTATCTGAAAAATATATCAGAAAAATAGTGAAAGGTCTCAGGTGATAACAGATTTAGAAATAGTGCACGGCTGTCCTATTTTCAGCACTTTGGGTCGCTCGATTCCTTCGCCGCATCATAGCTCGATCGCGCGACTTTCTCTCTTGCCCCTTCCTTGCTCCAGTATTCTTCTTTGGCACCTCGAGCATGTCATCATGAGTCTCATTGGTGCTCTCACGTCGTCGATCGTCTTATTGACTCTAAATTGCTCCAATATCGCTCCAAATCCCTGAAATGGAATAAACGCTCCAAAAGTCATATTTTTCCAAATAATAGAACAAAATCGTATAAAATGGGGGTTTGCAGGGTGAAATGTGTCATGAATATATGCGATAAAACATGTAAAATAGAAGCATATCAGCTGGGTTGCCGGCGGAGGGGGCGGCGGCGTGGGCAGGGGAAGAGGAAGAGGGGGGATCAGAAGGTCTTAAGAGGGCGTTGGAAGGTCTTAAGAGGGGGCGACGTCGCTGCCGTCGCCGTTCGGCTGTTAGCACACCCAGATGTATTTTCGAAAATTTGCCCCGGTTGTGCATGGTGAGCAATTTCAGTGCAAATTTGTAAATAAGTGGAAAACTTGTAAATGAGTGGTTGTGTACAGAGTAAAACGGTAGGTGCGCATAGTAATTCTTAATTTTGTAATACAGAAAAGTACTTAGTATTAGGTAGCTTTTGAAAACTTAGTATAATGTAGTTTTTGATTTTTACCTAATGTTTTTTTCGATACGAACAAAGTTATCTAATATGTCAATAATGTATTTTGTGCATAACTAAGTGTCTTCATTTTCATATATCCATATATATTTGACAATAAATTAGTGTGAATGGTCTTCTATTAATAATTATGCGAGTTTTGAAGGAGGCAGAATATGGATCTTATGGGATTACAGAATCTGGGTTTGCATGCTTATTCGCTCCTCTAATCAGTTAATATCTATCTCTGCTGCTAATAAGGGTGGTTTCAAATACATAGTCTCTTTTGTTTATAGTGCAAATCAAATGCCTTCTCATACCACTCTCTGGTCAGATTTACTCCACACTCAGAGCTCTATTGGTAGTCTCCCTTAGGCTGTCATGGGTGATTTTAATTCTGTCAGATTTGTTGAGGAAAAGCTTGGTGGCATGCATATATCCCAAGCTCTCTTGGATCCTTTCAATAATTGCATTGAGACTTGTAGCCTTATGGATCTTAAATGTGTTGGTAGCACTTGGAGCTGGAATAACCACACTGAAGGACATCGCCATATCTTTGCTCGACTGGATAGGATTCTCTGTAACTCATGCTAGATTAACTCTCTTCCATCTTCACATTATTGTTATATTCCTCCTTTTACCAGCGATCATTCGCCTATGCTGCTGCAATTTGGGTGATAAAACTGTGTCGGGCCCTAAACCTTTCAGGTTATTTAACTACTGGTCATGTCACCAAGATTTACATGCGTCTTACTTAGAGCTTGGAGTATCTCAATTTCTAGAGTTCCCCAATATCAGATAGCCTTTAGACTCATGAACAAAATCCATGTTCAAGTTCTGTTCATTTACTAACCGAGCTCTAAAAACCTTTTTAAGCGTGTTCATTAACCTTACTGAACGAACGTAAACAGATGTAAACGAACATTTACCGAACTTGTTCACGAGTAGTTAATCGAATGTTCTGTTCGTTAACAAGACTTATCGAGCTTGTTCGTGAACATGTTCAGGAACATATTCGTGAACACACAATCAATCTTGTTCATGAACATATTTTCAAACAAACGAACGAACGTCAATTTTTTAATTAGGAATAATAACATTTAAACATAATTGCCAATGACTAAATCAATTAAATAAAAGGATTAAATATTTGTAGGACAAAAACAAACAAATCCAACATAAAAGCTCCATAAATCACATTACAAGCATCCATTCCAATCATAGTTAAAATATATTATTTGTTTAAATGCAATACAATGTAAGAACCCAATATTCCAACAATTCCACCATCAATGTATTATAATGAACACTTAACGAGTTGGTTCTTGAACATCACTTAACGAGCTTGCTCACGAATACTTAGCGAGCTTGTTCATGAACATAAATGACCAACACAATTATGTTCAAGTTATGTTCATTTACTAACAGAGCTCTAAAAATATGTTCAAACTTGTTCATTAAGCTTCCTGAATGAACGTAAACGAATATGTACCGAGCTTGTTCACGAGTAGTTCGTCGAACGTTCTGTTCATCAACAACCCTAGGGCCTAGGCCCAACGGGGGCTGGCTGAATATGTGCCAAGTTAGATACAATCCAAGTTCAGTCCCAACTGGGGCTTGATCGCTACAGAATGTAACCCAAAAGGGCGACCGTGTAGTTTTACCGCAAGCGCACGGTGTAGCGGCGAGCGGGTTATCGAACACAGGGAGGACGTATGACAGTGCCTGCTCCAAACAACCTGGCTATAGGAACAGAAAAGAGGGAATTTGCCTTTTAGCGATCCTGTCATAATCGTCAGACAAAGTATGGAGATATAAAATCAAATAAAGACGCCTAGGGAATGGGGAATCCCCGCTACTCACCGTATCTCGTCAATATGATTCATTGGTATCACAATTGCTAGGGTAGAATTTCGGATGAACTAGTTGCAACTGAATGTAAAACCTAGCTCACGCTCTCGCGCTGTTGCCGGTCTATAGATATCCTAGGTTTGGGTCCAATCTCTTGCAAACCCTAGCCTAGGCAAGCTAGCATTAGGATCAACATCATCGTTCAATCGCGTCCCGAGCCCACTCTCGTGCAAACTCGGGCCACGACCTAGGTTGGGATAGTTCCTACCCGTCCAATCTCTTACAAACGAGTATCGGTTTGGAATTGCAACCGAGAACCCTAGTATCGGTCCAATCTCTTGCAAACCGATACTACGGAAACTCAATTTCAACCCAATTTGGATTTCTAGGGTTTCCTATCGAATTGGGATCCAATCTCTTGCAAATCCCAATCGATATGAACACCTAGCTATCCGTAGTATATCGATCCCAAACTAACCCTAATAACAATTCTAGCAATATTTCTACCAAATCATCACAAATCGGAAATTGGGCTCGTAGGGTTCATCCCCACGCCCCAAGACGTTAGGACTACTCACAATTCATATCACAATTGCAAAAATAATCAATTGAAATAACAATAGAATTCATGGCAATATTCGAATAAGCAATAAAAATGAGATTTTTAATGGAGAGAGAGACAAACCAATAGAGTTCTCCAAGAATCCAACAAAAATAAACTTTTCTCTCCTCTCCAATCACAAGAATCAAAAGCTAAAAAGTTTAATCTAAAAAGCTGCAAAAAGCAAAGGAAAAAGCTCTCTAACCTAGGTTAAAAACCGGGGTTAAATACCCCCCAAAACTGCCCAAAAATCCGTGACCAAAATGCCCCTGCGCAGCCTGAAAATCGCAATTTACGCTACAGGCAGCGCGGCTCACTCGGCCGAGTGACAAAAGTCGCTCGGCCGAGTGAGAAACCCTGAGAATTTCCAGTAAGTCTGGGGTCTTGGGGGTCTTCACTTTGGGCGTCGCTCGGCCGAGTGAGTTGTCGTCACTCGGCCGATGGCTTCTATTCACTCAGGCGGTCGGTAATTTCCACTCGGCCGAGTGGGTCTTCTGATGCTCATGCAGACGAAAAACAGTAAGTTGGCTCTTTTTGATGGGCGTCGTCTGAGTGCCACTCGGGCGGACGGGGTATCGTCACTCGGCCGATGTGGCTTCTGATGCTCGACTGAGTGCACACATGAAGCGTGTCCGATCTGGTCGGCCGAGCGGGGTCTCGCTGGTCGGCCGAGTGACTCCTTCACTTGGCCGAGTGAGACACCAAAAATGCCCATTCTGATTGTTTTTGCCTCCTCGTTGCTCCTATGACGTTCTTTCTTCTTCCGCTCCTCTCCAATAGCAAGATACCCCTCGGGGAAGTCATCGGTGACACTCTGGAGTAGGTGTATCTCGGGATCACTCCAAATCGCTCCAAATCTCCTGAAATACGACAAAAACAACAAATCGTGAAAAGTATCGCAATGTTGTCGATAAATCGTGAAAAACGTGATTTGAGCGATCTAAATGGCATGCAATCATGTGGAAAAAGGTGTAAAATATGGAGTGATCAAAATCCCCCAAGCTTACCTCTTACTCGTCCTCGAGGAAGATAAGTAAAAGGTGAACCCGGTGGATTCAGAAAACGAAAACGACGAAAAACGAAAAACGAAAAAAGAAGATGTAACGACTGGTTTTCATGTATCTGGATTTACTATATTATAATATATGTTTTGGTGGATTTTCTCCTCATGTGTGGTTTTCGTCTCCGTAACTTTCATTTTCGATCGTTTCGTCGTGTTTTCTCGTTTCTTCCTTAGGATCGTCGATTTCAGAGTAAGTCATTCGTGACGGGCTTCATAACGGTCGTATCTTACTGTTAGATCAAGCCTAGGAGTCTTAGGAATCGATCCCGGAGCTTCGCGCTCCGTATCGGAACTTTTGGTGCACGTTAGCCGGTCTAAGAAGGGGCACCGACCGACTAGATGACGATCCAGTCGGTCGGCAATCCTTTTTGAACCGACTAGTTGGCTTTCTAAATTATTCAGGAGTTACTGTTTATCATTAGTCGGTCTAAGAAGGTTGGTTGACCGACTAGGTTGCAAACTAGTCGGTCAGTAATGCTTCTTTAACTGACTAACTCTTCAACTAATTTTTGGTATCAATACTGTTCACTCTTAGTCGGTCCATGAACGTTCATCGACCGACTAGATTTCAAACTAGTCGGTCAGTAGTTGTTCATTGACCGACTAACTCTTAGTTCAGGTTTTCGACTGAAGCTACTGTTTACACTTAGTCGGTTTGAGTTGGTCGACCGACCGACTAGTTCCCAAACTAGTCGGTCAGTGGTTGTTCTTTGACCGACTAACTAGTGCTGTAAACCCTAGTTTTGCCCTAGCCGCCACCAAACTCTATAAATACCCCCCCCAAACGTTTTCCTCTTCTCCCTCACGACCTAAAACCCTAATTTCTCCCCCATTGAGCCCCCATCTTCCTCAAGCCATTAATCCTTCATCCCAAGCTCATTCTCCATCATCCAAACCCTCCCTTGTCACAACCCACCTTCCATCTTCACCAAACCTTCATCAAACCCCCAAAATCCACATCAAACCCCATTTCTCCAGATTTTTCCCTCATTTCCAGATCTGAGCCGGATCGTTCTTCCGTTGCCGTGGTTGCTCGGCATCGTTCCTTCGCTTCTTCACGGTACTACTCGATTCCTTTAGTTTAAGCATAACCCCCATTGACATGTGTGAAACCCTAATAAAATGGATTATTAGAAAGTTAGGATTCTAATAAGAAATCGATTTAGAATCATTGTTCTAATGATTGTTTTGCCATAACAGCGATCTATTCCGTAGTTAGCTTGTGACGACCTTCATTGCTCGTCAACCCCGATATCAGGCAAGTGAAACTTGCAACTCTTGAATTGGGCCATGTCTTAGGCCATTTCCCTTGCTTTAGCGTAAAAGAGACTAGACGGTGAAAGGATATCCGTCTAGACGCCTTTGACCTAGCTTGACAACGAAGCTTGGTCTGTCACCCTCATCATGCTTGTATGTCACATTTACTTTAAATTAACGGCACGCGAATATGTTCATGTCATTGCATTTTGCCTGTCACGTTTAAATTCAATTAACGGTACACAATTATCTATTCCTGGCATTGCATATTGATTTGTCATCATGATTGCGTAGCACACGCTACAATGCTATTATTTTCCTGGCTCGTGTTCCAGAAGCGAGCCCTGTAGTTGGAAACCCCAACGCTCGACACATATGGGTGGGGTAAGAGATAAGCGGCCACCTGAGCCCCGAGTTGGCCTGATCCGCCACTCCGGCCAGCAGGTGAAATCTCTAGTGTTCAAGTGATTAATAGTGATACAAGATAAGCGGACTGAGCCACGAGCTGGCCAGCAGGTGGACTCTCTATGCACTAAGTGATTAACAGTGATAAGTGATAAGTGATAAATGATAAGTGATTAGTGATTTGGTAGTTTTGGCTACATCGTGCATGTTTGTCTCTTCCTTTAAACTATCGCATCATACTTAACTGTCATGTCATTGCTTAATATTGTAAATGCTAGGTTGTTAGTTACTTCAGTTTCCTTTCTCAAGTCTTTTAGACTTGCTGACATGTGCCCCTTTCTCTTTTGGGTGACGCATGTTAGACCTTGAGCCCGAGTTACTCGCTGAGGGTGAGGTGTTTGCGGACGCCGAGCTTGCGCCCGTGTTGGACGAGGACTACGTTGACACTGGGGATCAGTCTTAGTGTCGTCGTTTAGCTACTTTTGTTAGACTGCTTAGTTGTCGGTGCGTGGCACCTAGTTGAAACTCTATTATGTTTGTGTTGCTTTTGTTTGGCCTTGTTCTGGGCCTTAGACTCTTTCCTGTTAGCCTGGTGGCTTTTTTGTGATGTTGAATATTTTGTGGACAAACTTTGGGATTGGTTTTTCATACCCGTCTCTTTATTATTATTATTGTTGTTGTTCCTTTTGCGATTACAGGGACCTGCTTATACTAAATTGACACTTATCAGGCGTGCAGCTTCACAGCTCCACGTCTGAGCGGACCTTCTCACATCTCGCCTCTATTTTAGGGAAGCGGGTCGTGACAGATTTTAGTGGTGGCCCATACAGGTCCTTCTGTAACTGCAATTATCGGGATAACGATAATAATACAAGATTGTCCAACAAATAAGTTCGACATCTGAGCCCTAAGCTATGAGTCTAATTGTTTCGTTTTCTGTGTCATTAGATGGCAGGAAGGTGAATCACCCGTGGTGGTGGTAGTGGTGCGCCCCCTCATGACGAGGAGCCTGAGCTGGAGCCCACTAACGGAGAGATGATGCAGATGATGTTGCAGATGATGCAGGTTCAGCAGGGTGTGCTTCTGCAGGTACAGAATGCTCCGGTGACTCGAGCTGCTCGGGTGGTGGAAGCCCCTCGCCCTGAGCCCGGGGCGAAGCAGTTCAGAGAGCTGGGTCCTGCATATTTTGATGAAACCGAAGGTCCACTAGCTGCTGATGAATGGATGAGGAATATCGAGGACAATTTGAAGATGTCCAAGGTCAACGAAGTTAGTTGGGTTGACATGACGAAGCGCCAGCTGAGGGATAACGCCAGGAATTGGTGGGATGCTGAAGAGAAGATGTTGGAGGAGCCGATCGTTTGGGCTACCTTCAAGGCCAGATTTGAGGGTGAGTTCTTCCTGAAAGCTGCCAGGAAAGAGATGCTGCAGCGTTTTATCGATTTGAAGCAAGGAAGCTCGTCGGTGGACCGATATCACCAAGAGTTCATGAGGCTGAGTCGGTTTGTACCAAAGATGGTGCAGGACGCTGAGGAGAGAGCTCAGAGGTTCCTGCAAGGACTCGCTTCGGAGCTCCAGAGTTTTGTGACCTCTTCTGACCGGGAATCTTATCAGAAGGTTCTAGTAGCAGCCAAGAGGCATGAGCTGCTCGTGAACCAGAGGAGGGGGTCTATTGTTGGTGCTGGGAAGAGGCCTGTGGAACAAGCGAGAGCTGTGGTTAGACCTGGATTCAGGCCGAACCAGCCTGCTCAGTTTAAGAGGCCAGGAGGGCCCGTTCGGAGGACTTGCCATTTCTGTGGCAAGGAGGGCCATATCAAGGAATCGTGTAGGAAGTTCTTGGGGCAATGTATTGCCTGTGGAGATCCCGCTCATGCTATCAGGGAGTGCCCGAGGTTGAAGCAGCCTTGGAAGGCACCTATTGCTGCCCCGCCGTTGCAGCAGAGAGCCCCGGTGCCCGCTGGTCGTGGGGTACCCCTTGTTCCGCAAGGGCATGCCTTTCGGCAGGCGGTTCCGCCAAGGAGGCAGGCATTTCTGATGACCGAGGAGGAGGTTTTGTCCATGGAGGAGGTCGTGCGACTTCACGGAGTCCTCGTGAGTATCGTGTCTGACAGAGACACGAGGTTCACATCTCAGTTCTGGCAGAGTTTGCAGAAGAGTTTGGGTACGCGTCTGAGTTTCAGCACGGCGTACCATCTGCAGACGGATGGCCAGTCCGAGAGGACGATTCAGATTTTGGAGGACATGCTGAGAGCGTGCATGTTGGATTTCAAGGGTTCGTGGGAGGACCATCTACATTTGGTGGAGTTTTCTTACAACAACAGCTTCCAGGCGTCTATTGGCATGGCGCCTTTCACCGCTCTTTATGGGAGGAAATGTCGATCGCCATTGAGTTGGGATGACGTTGGTGATCGGGAGTTGTTGGGACCTGAGATGATTGTGGAGGCTGTGGATATCGTCAGGAAAATTCGGGAGAGATTGAGGATTGCTCAGGACCGTTTTAAGCATTGGGCGGATGCTAAACGTCATCCTTTGGAGTTTCAGCCGGGCGACCATGTGTTTCTGAGGATTTCCCCGAATCGTGGAGTGATTCATTTTGGGAAGCGAGGGAAGTTGAGCCCGCGATACATTGGACCATTTGATGTTTTGGAGAGGGTCGGCGAAGTAGCTTATCGCTTAGCCTTGCCGCCATCTTTGGAAGGAGTCCATGATGTTTTCCATGTGTCGCAGCTTCGTCGATACATCAGCGATCCGTCTCATGCCGTGGATTTCTCGGAGATCGCCGTTCGCTCAGATTTGACGTATGACCAGCATCCAGTGCAGATTCTGGACAGGCGTCAGAAGTCACTTCGAAACAAGGTCGTCGATCTTGTTAGAGTGATGTGGCGGCACGGTTCGCCGGGAGAGTCCACTTGGGAGAGAGAAGATGAGATGCGAGAGCGTTTCCCACTTTTGTTTCCGGACACGTGAGTGTTTGGAAATTCCGAGGACGGATTTTTTCTTAAGTTGGGGAGGATGTAACGACTGGTTTTCATGTATCTGGATTTACTATATTATAATATATGTTTTGGTAGATTTTCTCCTCATGTGTGGTTTTCGTCTCCGTAACTTTCATTTTCGATCGTTTCGTCGTGTTTTCTCGTTTCTTCCTTAGGATCGTCGATTTCGGAGTAAGTCATTCGTGACGGGCTTCATAACGGTCGTATCTTACTGTTAGATCAAGCCTAGGAGTCTTAGGAATCGATCCCGGAGCTCCGCGCTCCGTATCGGAACTTTTGGTGCACGTTAGCCGGTCTAAGAAGGGGCACCGACCGACTAGATGACGATCCAGTCGGTCGGTAATCCTTCTTGAACCGACTAGTTGGCTTTCTAAATTATTCAGGAGTTACTGTTTATCGTTAGTCGGTCTAAGAAGGTTGGTTGACAGACTAGGTTGCAAACTAGTCGGTCAGCAATGCTTCTTTAACCGACTAACTCTTCAACTAATTTTTGGTATCAATACTGTTCACTCTTAGTCGGTCCATGAACGTTCGTCGACCGACTAGATTCCAAACTAGTCGGTCAGTAGTTGTTCATTGACCGACTAACTCTTAGTTCAGGTTTTCGACTGAAGCTACTGTTTACACTTAGTCGGTCTGAGTTGGTCGACCGACCGACTAGTTCCCAAACTAGTCGGTCAGTGGTTGTTCTTTGACCGACTAACTAGTGCTGTAAACCCTAGTTTTGCCCTAGCCGCCACCAAACTCTATAAATACCCCCCCAAACGTTTTCCTCTTCTCCCTCACGACCTAAAACCCTAATTTCTCCCCCATTGAGCCCCCATCTTCCTCAAGCCATTAATCCTTCATCCCAAGCTCATTCTCCATCATCCAAACCCTCCCTTGTCACAACCCACCTTCCATCTTCCCCAAACCTTCATCAAACCCCCAAAATCCACATCAAAACCCATTTCTCTAGATTTTTCCCTCATTTCCAGATCTGAGCCGGATCGTTCTTCCGTTGCCGTGGTTGCTCGGCATCGTTCCTTCGCTTCTTCACGGTAATACTCGATTCCTTTAGTTTAAGCATAACCCCCATTAACATGTGTGAAACCCTAATAAAATGGATTATTAGAAAGTTAGGATTCTAATAAGAAATCGATTTAGAATCATTGTTCTAATGATTGTTTTGCCATAACAGTGATCTATTCCGTAGTTAGCTTGTGACGACCTTCATTGCTCGTCAACCCCGGTATCAGGCAAGTGAAACTTGCAACTCTTGAATTAGGCCATGTCTTAGGCCATTACCCTTGCTTTAGCGTAAAAGAGACTAGACGGTGAAAGGATATCCGTCTAGACGCCTTTGACCTAGCTTGACAACGAAGCTTGGTCCGTCACCCTCATCATGCTTGTATGCCACATTTACTTTAAATTAAAGGCACGCGAATATGTTCATGTCATTGCATTTTGCCTGTCACGTTTAAATTCAATTAACGGTACGCAATTATCTGTTCCTGGCATTGCATATTGATTTGTCATCGTGATTGCGTAGCACACGCTACAATGCTATTATTTTCCTGGCTCGTGTTCCAGAAGCGAGCCCTGTAGTTGGAAACCCCAACGCTCGACACATATGGGTGGGGTAAGAGATAAGCGGCCACCTGAGCCCCGAGTTGGCCTGATCTGCCACTCTGGCCAGCAGGCGAAATCTCTAGTGTTCAAGTGATTAATAGTGATATGAGATAAGCGGACTGAGCCACGAGCTGGCCAGCAGGTGGACTCTCTATGCACTAAGTGATTAACAGTGATAAGTGATAAGTGATAAATGATAAGTGATTTGGTAGTTTTGGCTACATCGTGCATGTTTGTCTCTTCCTTTAAACTATCGCATCATACTTAACTGTCATGTCATTGCTTAATATTGTAAATGCTAGGTTGTTAGTTACTTCAGTTTCCTTGCTCAAGTCTTTTAGACTTGCTGACATGTGCCCCTTTCTCTTTTGGGTGACGCATGTTAGACCTTGAGCCCGAGTTACTCGCTGAGGGTGAGGTGTTTGCGGACGTCGAGCTTGCGCCCGTGTTGGACGAGGACTACGTTGACACTGGGGATCAGTCTTAGTGTCGTCGTTTAGCTACTTTTGTTAGACTGCTTAGTTGTCGGTGCGTGGCACCTAGTTGATACTCTGTTATGTTTGTGTTGCTTTTGTTTGGCCTTGTTCTGGGCCTTAGACTCTTTCCTGTTAGTCTGGTGGCTTTTCTGTGATGTTGAATATTTTGTGGACAAACTTTGGGATTGGTTTTTCATACCCGTCTCTTTATTATTATTATTGTTGTTGTTCCTTTTGCGATTACAGGGACCTGCTTATACTAAATTGACGCTTATCAGGCGTGCAGCTTCACAGCTCCACGTCTGAGCGGACCTTCTCACGTCTCGCCTCCATTTTAGGGAAGCGGGTCGTGACAGAAGAAGAAAGAAGAAAGCGAAGAGGGAAGCTGCTAGATCATTTTTCTCAGGACGTGGGTTTTGCTTAATCATCTAGCATGCACCGAACGTAAAACACATGTCAAAGAATTTTATTTCGATATCATAGTATAATGGTGCAAATAGAAATAGAAAACCCAAGAATATCGATATAGCATGAAAAACGGAATAATTTTAGAATTAACATCGTCTGAATCATTTAAAGCGGTATACAATATCGCAGATCACACACTTTTCAATTGAATGCTTTCTATGAGGAGTATAAGAATATCACGCAATAGAATAGAAAGAATAGATAAGCGTGGATTTCATGAAATGAGTGCTAGACATAGATTTCTGGATTTCGTGAAGCTAAAACAATCTCACCGAGTATAGAATATTACTTAGCCTAGGTTGTCGTGCACAGTCAAGTAGTCACTCTCTCACACATCATTGGATTCTCTCCCCCAAGCTTATCTATAAGCGTGGTGGCACAAAAACAATATTTACATCCCCATTTTTATGAAGCTCCAAAAGTAATAAAAATAAAAACAAAAAGAGGGAAGAAAGAGAGAACATGAGATGAGATCGTTTATTGAGGTTCTTTTCTCTTTTCTTTTCTTTTTCTTTTCTCTTTCTCTTTTTTTTTCAATAGCATATATACACAATGATCCCAAATCAAAGAGAAATAAGGATATACAAGAATTTTTCTTTTTCTTTCTTTGGTTTTGGGAAATTTGGAGCTAGGAATTAATAGCGGGGGAAATGCCATATATTAGAATCGCTAAGGGGAGATTCACCAATGATTTTAAAATAGAGAATTAATGTTCAAGATATGTGGAGAAAGAAATAAATATGTCTCTCAGTTCACTCTATAAGATGTGCACGACAACTTCAGCAGGGTAATCTAATCTACTCAGTTTCGATCACAAAAAAGCAAAACTAATCCAGATTTATCATAACTAACATCATTCAATCATCCTGAAGTGAAATGTACAAATCATGCAAATAGAAGTGATATAGGAAAAGAAAACAGTACTCCAGATATAAGCATCCAATGCGTGAATCTTGGTGTGTTTTCTGCGATAGCATACATATGAATATTCAGACTCAGCTAATAATAAAATTTCATCCATTTTCATGCGGAAAAAGTGTGGGTTACTATCTCTAAATGCAAGGCAAATCACAGCATATGATGTCAGAAATAAAATCTAAGACATGACAAGTATAGCATGCATATAGAGAAAGTTAACTCCACGTCATCATCATCACAGAAAAGTCATCTCTAGCATGAGATGAAAAAGAAGTAAAGATAAAGAGGGAAAATGAAACTAATTACAATGCAGCACACAAAGAAAATAAGAAAAACGTGATGCATGGTAAAAAAATAAAAAGTGATGAAAGTGAGTGCAAATGCGGAAAATGGCGTGAAAAAACTAAAAATAAAGGTGGTAAATCGAAAAGGACGTGAGAACTCACTCCCCCAAGCTAAAGTGCACAGTGTCCTCAATGTACGAAGTGTGGCACACCGAGAGACGTGTAAAGTGAGGGGTAGGTGAGGATGCATGCATGAGGAAAAAGAAAATAAAATAATGAAATGAAAAATATGATGCGGACATGATGCATGCAGATATAGGAGTGAATCAGATATAAAAGTGTGACACCAAAAATCTCTCCCTCTCTCCCAAAAATGATATAGAAATATATGAACAAAATGTGGTCCCAAAAACAGTGAGGGGAGGGGGGGGGTGGGCAAAACTCATCAGGACCTAGCAGAGACGGGCAGCACGAGGGCAAAAAGGATCAATGGCATCAAGGGTGCCTAAGAGGGTGGGGCCGCGCCGTCTCCGTCCTGAGGCGGAGGAGGAGGAGGTGGTGGCGGGGAACATGCTGCTGAGTGGGTGTGGGTGTGGGTGTGGAAGCAGGCTGGGTGTGTGTAGGAGCGGGGGTGGGTACTTGCTGGGTGGGTGTGGGTACGCGAGGTAGCCGCTCGAGAATCTGAGTGAGGCAATAGTGAATGCCAGGAAGTAGGTCGAAGCGACTGGCCATAGAAGTGACAGTGGCAGACATGGTCCTAAGGTCGCCTCTGAGGGCACTCACCGCCCCCTCGAGAGCACGAATGCTCTGAAGTACAGTGTCGGGGGGAAGTGGTGCAGAGGGACGCACCTGTCTGTGCTGTGCAGGACGGGGCTGGCGGACTCGGGTGGTGTAGTGGATAGGCTCAGCAGGCATGTGGAGGAAAGGTGCTGTGCTCACAAGAGTGGGCCTAGCCTCAGTGCGAGGCCGGGGCGCAGGCTGGTATGAGGTGGAGGCAGCAGTAACGGAAGTGGAGTATAAAAGTGGCAACGAGGCGGCCAGAGAGGTCGGTGACACAGACGTGTGGACAGACGCCACGACACTCTCAGAAAAAACGGCTGCGGTGGAGACAGAGGTGGAAACCACGGTCTCCACGACGGTAGCAAAAGAGGGCTCTCCGCTCTCAACTATAGTCGGTGGGCGCTCGGGTAGGGCGGAGGAAACGGGCTCAACGGACAGAGGGCAAGCTGTGGTGGGAGTGGTGGTGGGCGTGGAGGTAGTGGAGGTGGGCTCAGCGAGGGTACTCCCGACACCGGTAGAAGTGTGGACAGAGGTGTCGGGAGCAGCAGAAATATCGGGCTGCTGAGGGGCCACGGGGTCAGCAGGAGCAGCGGGGTCATCGGGTGCAGCGTGGGCCTGCTCAGCCTGCTCAGCCTCCTCGGCCTCAAGCACGTAGGCGGCGGGGATCAGGAGATCCATCGCCGGAAGCCAGTCCACCTGTGCTGGTGCTATCTGAGTTCGAGCTGGGCTCGGAAGGATCATGTAATCCGCACCGTAGGGGCCGTGCAACCAAACCCAGTGCCGCTGACCGTGCGGACGTAGCATCTTCATCCGGGCCATGACGTCTATGGACAGTGAAGTGGGGCCCGGGGCTCGTCGCAGGTCATCTGGAAAGTCCTCGCCGGTCATCAGGGCGAGCAGGGTGATCAGACCGCCGCAACATATCGGTGAGCGAGCGCCCACCGATACGATGATGCGATCCAAAAACCAGCTCGCGATATTAATCACGACGGCGGTGACCAACTCGTCGCCCTCCCTAGATAGAGCTCTGGGGCGCGTCATCGCGTAGAGCATATAAAGCTCCGGCGTGGACATCATCCCAGGCTCATATCTCGCCAAAAAGGTAGTCGCCATAAGGTGCTGAGCTATGCGGAGGCAAGGGTGGACGATGGCCGAGGCCTTGGCCCTCCTAGGGTCGAAGGCAGCAAGTAGACCCGTAATCCTGGCCCAGAAAGCGCCGGAATCGAAGGAAGGTGGGGGAATGTGAGTGGGGGCGTAACCACGGTCGGCCCCGGGGACATCGGGCCACAAAAAGAAAGCTCTCATCATACTGAGAGTGACCTGGCACTCTCGGTCCATGAACCTGAACGAGCATCCCTCGTCGGTCTGGGCGATAGAACTAAGCACCTCAAGTGTCGGACGGACGAACGTGTCGGCCGACACCTGGAAGAAATCTCGCCAACCCACGTTGTAATACAACGTGAGCATCCCCTCGAGTACCCCCAGGCGTCCTAGGTCTGCAAGGTGTGCGAACCTGGAGGGTACAATCGAGCGCTGGAAAATGCGCTCGAAGACGACGCGATGCGCATCGTCTCGGAACGTAATCCCCAGCGGCCCGATAAGTGGAGCCGGTGGTGGTGGCTGTGGGACGGCAGGGAGTGGCTGTGCGTGGTGAATGGACTTTGCAGGCTGTGCGGGGTCTGTAGGCTGTGTGGGGTGAACGGGGTGTGGTGGTGTAGGCGGAGGAGAGTCCTCCACCTCGTGGTAGGGGCCGGGCTCATCCGACCGCTTCTGCTTGGCGGAAGCTCTCCTCGATCGTGGCCGTGTCCGGGGCGGCATGTGGGCCCCGGGTGCTCACCAAAAACGTGAAAAATGCGACATGCGTAAAATAAAGGAAAGAGTATACCGCGACACGCCGCGAGAGCAAAGTTATGAAAGCGTGCGAAGACAACGCCTCCACGTAGCCCAAAACGATCCCCGGAAGCTCCCCTGGGCTCCCCTAAGCTCCCCAATATACCCTGCACATCAAACGAAGATATCAGCGAGTAATATTCAAAATGTATGGGGAGTTATGGGTATGATAGAGAGATAATGAAGTTGATTTGGTTTTGGGGCTCGTTAAACACATGGATCGTCGAAAAATACGCAAAAGAGGAGAAATGGGCAAAAATAAGCTATCGGAGCTCGGCCGGCGAGGTGGTCGCCGGCGGCGACTTGGGAGGAGGCGGAGGAGGCTCGACCGGCGGTGGGTGGCCGAGTGCCGGCGTCGGGGTGCGTGGTCGGGCGAGTGAGGGAGGATCGGGCGCTGGGGAGACGAAGGGTCGGGTGTTTTCGCGTTTTAATCGTTTTGAAATTCGTGCCGTCCCGCTCCCCCTTTTATAGAAAAGGTTACGACTCGGCCGAGTGACTAAGTTGCTCGGCCGAGCGAACGCAACGGAAATATTTTGAAAAATTCCTCCCCGCTTACGATTCGACCGAGTGGCAGTGCCACCCTCGGCCGAGTGGCTCAAGCTACTCGGCAAGACTCGCCCTAGGAGCGTATCAGTTTTACTCAGCCGAGTGAAGATATATACTCGGCCGAGTGGCATTTATACTGAAATCAAGAAAAGAAACAGAGAGTTGGGTACATCAGACTTCCCTCGTTCGTGAGCCGCTCGGGCGGACGAACTTATATGCTCGGCCGAGTGACTAGTATACTCGGCCGAGTGAACCCTATTTTCTGCTGTTTGGCTTCGTTTGGGCTCTAAACTCTGTTTTTCTTCTTCCAGTCGATTTCATCTTTCTCCTAGGCTTTGAGCGCATTCCTGGAGCACTCCTCGTCCCCTTGTTCATCCTCCTAATGATAGATATCCCTTTCTCCTCTCCTGTCAAAGAAAAATAGGACCAGTTATCACGAAATTTTTGGGCAAACGACTCAAAACACTAATAATTTCTAAAACAAAAATAAAGGAAAAGTAAAAATAAAGCGATAACCGTCGGGTTGCCTCCCGACAAGAGCTCGTTTAAGGTCGTGAGCTCGACCCCCTTTGATTTTCAATTCAATGCGGGATATTAGGTGCATATGAGATGCACCCGTCAAATTTATTGGGAAGAACGCTTAAATTTGGATGTTGTGGCGGGGCGTTCTTCCTCGGTGCTCCTTTGCCTCAGGTAGTGTTCGGGGTGGCTCCCCCAAGCTAGTGCTTGCTCCGGGCCTCGGCTTCATCGGTGACACCGATTTTCGTATCGGTGTGGGTTTCTTTGGAGTCTTCATCTTTGAGAGTTTGCAGAGCTCTCGTATCCTCGCGACATCAGCGTCGCCTTCATCAATTTCCATGGAGAGGTCGGGGGAATGCTCCATCTTTTCTTCTTGGTCCAAATCCGGCCCTTCCTCAAAATCTTCCTTGAATAGAGCGCCGATCGAATGGGGGATCGCCTCCTCAATAACCTCGTCAAGGAGGTCCATATAGTCCAGCTCCTCATGATAAGGCATGTGTTTCATTGCCTTGGGAATATGAAGCTCCACCTCGATGTTGCCGACATTCAATGTTAGAGTCCCTTCTCGAACGTCGACAATGACACCGGCGGTGGCGAGGAACGGGCGCCCAAGTATTAGCGACGTATCTCCCTCCTCCTTGACATACATGATCACGAAGTTACATGGCAAACATATGCCCCCCGGGACTTGTAACTGGATATCCTCTGCGATCCCTACCGGCCTTGTGATCCGACCATCGGCTAGTTGTATCCGCATGTCGGTAGGCTTCAATTTTGCGCCGGTGTTTAGTCTTAGGAACATAGAGAGAGGCATGAGGCTAACACTAGCCCCTAAGTCCACCAACGCCTTTTGTAGAGGGACGCCGCCCAAGGTGCAAGGAATTCGAAAACTCCCCGGGTCTTTGAATTTGGCGGGCTCCTTCTCTCTCTTGGTGAACTAAGAGCCCTCCTCAGCGAGCATGATTTTCTCCTTCCTCTTTCTTCCCGTAATCAAATCTTTCAGGAACTTGGCGTATGTCGGGATTTCCACGATAGCGTCGAGGAAAGGAATGTTGAGGCTTACCCCTCTCAAATACTCGAGAAACTTGGCTAGTCATTTCTCCATTTTTGCTCTAGCAAGCCTCTGAGGGAATGGGATTGGTGGCATAAAACGCCTCTCTTCAATCAATTGCTCCGCTCTAGACTTTTCTTCCCTTTGCGGCTCTTTCTCTCTCTCAACTTCAATGGCCGGCTCGCTTGGCTCTACAATCTCCACCACGGGCTCATCGGTAGGAATCATGACGGGGGTGGTGTCCTTCCCGCCTATCGTAGTAACCGCAACCACGGCGTTGATATGCCCGGTGGTGCCTCGTGGATTTTGCTCGGGTTGCGCAGGCAATTGTTGACTATTTCGATTTAGCAACGCAAGTTGCTCCGCAATTTGTCCAACGACAGTTGTAAGAGAGTCGTGGCCCGCCTTCAAGGAAGCAATGATCTTCTTATGCTCGACCATAAACTCCTCCACTCTAGCTTCAAATTCAGATCGTTGTTGAGCTTATGGAGGGTTTTGATTTCTCCACCCTTGATTGTATCCGGGCGGCCTATGGGTCCAACTTGTTGCTTTGGTGGGAAATTTTGTTGCGGAGGCCCCCTCGGTGAATAATGTTGTTGTTGTTGTTGTTTTTGTTGTGGTGGTGGTCGAGCTTGTTGAGGTAGTTGTTGTGGCGGGTTCAATGTTCCATCATTGTTTGCATAGGAGAAACCGGGATGGTTTATTGTGGCCGGATTGGCCCAATATCATTGGTTCCCCGCGACGTATTGAGCTTGCTCCAAAGATCCCTCTCCTTGTTCTCCTACCGAATACATAGCTTGGGATTGGTCTTGCAAATCACACATTTGATTTGTTGGTGCGGATGTGGAAGGGGGTCCTTGGGGCTCCGTAATATACTTCTCCAGTCTCTCCACTACCTTGTGGAGAGAATCAAACTTGTTGGTAAGCTCCGCTACGGCCTTCGCCTCATAGATGCTAGATGGCTTCAAGGAGGACGAAGAGTGTCCTCGCTCGTCGCCCCATTGTTGATTGTTCGAGGCCATCTCCTCAATTAGGGCCGTAGCTTCGTCGGGAGTCTTCGATAGGATGGCCCCATTTGCCGCGGCATCAATGATCTGCTTGGTCCCCGGTTGGAGACCATTGTAGAAGCTATGGACTAGCTCCCAATCTTCAATGCTATGGTGGGGGCACTTGTGCTGCAGGTCTTTGAAGCGCTCCCAAGCCTCGTAGAGTGTCTCTTGAGGTCCTTGCTTGAAGGACATGAGAGCACTCCTAATCTTTACCGTTTTGGAGGGCGGATAGAACTTGTCGATGAATGCGCTTGCCAACCCATCCCATGTGGTAAAGACTCCCTCAGCTTGCGTCCTCAACCAATAAAGAGCTTTATCCTTCAATGTGAAGGGGAAGAGGCGCAGTCTGATGGCATCCAGGGTAACGTCCGGCATCTGGAAGGTGGCGCACTTTGATAGGAAGAGCTGGATGTGGTAGTGGGGATTTTCATGGGCGTTCCCATGAAATGGATCCTGCTGCATCAGAACCACAAGCCCGGTCTTCAACTCAAAATTCTTGTCGGCCGCCAACTCCGGCATGGCTATGGACGAGGTCGTGGAGGAAGTCTTAGGCCGGAGCCTATCTCGAATGGAAATAATCCTCGCCATTCTTGCCGCTAACTCTTCAGGCGTCTCCCGGACGTTCATAAACCTCCCTTCCGTATCGATCTCAGGTACGCTCGATCTCAGGATCGTGTAGTATGATCGTTCATAAACCTCCCTTCCGCAATGTACGCTCGATCTCAGAATCAAACAATATATCAATGGGGTCCGCAGTGGATCTCGTGTACATGCACGGGAAAACAAAGTTTCAAAGAAGTAATTAGCACTATGGAAGGGTTAGATAAAAACAAAGAAATAAAACAAAAAGAAAGAAATATCTAGGGTGGTAGGATCAAACACAATCGCCTCCCCGACAACGGCGCCAAAAACTTGATCGCTCCAGAATGTAACCTAAAAGGGCGACCGTGTAGTTTTACCGCAAGCGCACGGTGTAGCGACGAGCGGGTTATCGAACACAGGGAGGACGTATGACAGTGCCTGCTCCGAACAACCTGGCTATAGGAACAGAAAAGAGGGAATTTGCCTTTTGGCGATCCTGTCACAATCGTCAGACAAAGTATGGAGATATAAAATCAAATAAAGACTCCTAGGGAATGGGAAATCCCCGCTACTCACTGTATCTCGTCAATGTGATTCATTGGTATCACAATTGCTAGGGTAGAATTTCGGATGAACTAGTTGCAACTGAATGTAAAACCTAGCTCACGCTCTCGCGCTGTTGCCGGTCTATAGATATCCTAGGTTTGGGTCCAATCTCTTGCAAACCCTAGCCTAGGCAAGCTAGCATTAGGATCAACATCATCGTTCAATCACGTCCCGAGCCCACTCTCGTGCAAACTCGGGCCACGACCTAGGTTGGGATAGTTCCTACCCGTCCAATCTCTTGCAAACGAGTATCGGTATGGAATTGCCACCGAGAACCCTAGTATCGGTCCAATCTCTTGCAAAACGATACTACATTAACTCAATTTCAACCCAATTTGGATTTCTAGGGTTTCCTATCGAATTGGGATCCAATCTCTTGCAAATCCCAATCGATATGAACACCTAGCTATCCGTAGTATATCGATCCCAAACTAACCCTAATAGCAATTCTAGCAATATTTCTACCAAATCATCAGAAATCGGAAATTGGGCTCGTAGGGTTCATCCCCACGCCCCAAGACATTAGGACTACTCACAATTCATATCACAATTGCAAAAATAATCAATTGAAATAACAATAGAATTCATGGCAATATTCGAATAAGCAATAAAAATGAGATTTTTAATGGAGAGAGAGACAAACCAATAGAGTTCTCCAAGAATCCAACAAAAATAAACTTTTCTCTCCTCTCCAATCACAAGAATCAAAAGCTAAAAAGTTTAATCTAAAAAGCTGAAAAAAGCAAAGGAAAAAGCTCTCTAACCTAGGTTAAAAACTGGGGTTAAATACCCCCCAAAACTGCCCAAAAATCCGTGACCAAAATGCCCCTGCGCAGCCTGAAAATCACAATTTACGCTACAGGCAGCGCGGCTCACTCGGCCGAGTGACAAAAGTCGCTCGGTCGAGTGAGAAACCCTGAGAATTTCCAGTAAGTCTAGGGTCTTGGGGGTCTTCACTTCGAGTGTCGCTCGGCTGAGTGAGTTGTCGTCACTCGGCTGATGGCTTCTATTCACTCGGGCGGTCGGCAATTTCCACTCGGCCGAGTGGGTCTTCTGATGCTCAGGCAGACGAAAAACAGTAAGTTGGCTCTTTTTGATGGGCGTCGTCTGAGTGCCACTCGGGCGGATGGGGTTTCGTCACTCGGCCGATGTGGCTTCTGATGCTCGGCCGAGTGCACACATGAAGCGTGTCCGATCTGGTCGGCCGAGCGGGGTCTCGCTGGTCGGCCGAGTGACTCCTTCACTCGGCCGAGTGAGACACCAAAAATGCCCATTCTGATTGTTTTTGCCTCCTCGTCGCTCCTACGACGTTCTTTCTTCTTCCGCTCCTCTCCAATAGCAAGATACCCCTCGGGGAAGTCATCGGTGACACTCTGGAGTAGGTGTATCTCGGGATCACTCCAAATCGCTCCAAATCTCCTGAAATATGCCAAAAATAACAAATCGTGAAAAGTATCGCAATGTTGTCGATAAATCGTGAAAAACGTGATTTGAGCGATCTAAATGACATGCAATCATGCGGAAAAAAGGTGTAAAATATGGAGTGATCAGAGCTGAATCAGGGGCTGAATTGGGGGGCTGAATTCAGACGTCTGATTCTTGTGAATTAGACATATGATCATCTGATAAATTTGAAAAAAAATACTCAGCACGCTGAGTAAGCAGCTGAACGCGGGGCTGAACATGGGCTTAGTATATTCAGCTCCAGTTCCCCGTTCAGCCATCTCACTTCAAAATTTTGCAAAAACACCCTCCACGCTGGATTAAGCTCCACTTTTAGTCCATGTTCAGCCCTCCATTGGGAGTGCTATTAGATGAAATTTTGTAGTGAATTGCTACATGCACGACCATTTTTACTCTGCGCACGACCGACTTATTTACAAGTTTGCCATTACTCCCGCGCATAACCCACTTATTTACAAGTTTGCCATTATTCCTCTTTTATCCTATTTTGCCGGAGGAGGGGACTGGGTTGCCGGTGGAGGGGGCGATGGAGTGGGCAGGGGAAGAGGAAGAGGGGGGATCAAAAGGTCTTAAGAGGGCGTTGGAAGGTCTTAAGAGGGGGCGGCGTCGCTGCTCGCGCCGTTCGGCCGTTAGCACACCCAGGTGTATTTTCGGAAATTTGCCCCGGTTGTGCATGGTGAGCAATTTCAGTGCAAATTTGTAAATAAGTGGAAAACTTGTAAATGAGTGGTTGTGTACAGAGTAAAACGGTAGGTGCACATAGTAATTCTCAATTTTGTAATAGAGAAACGTACTTAGTATTGGGTAGCTTTTGAAAACTTAATATAATGTAGTTTTTGACTTTTACCCAAAGTTTTTTCGATTCGAACAAAGTTATCTAATATGTCAATAATGTATTTTGTGCATAACTAAGTGTCTTCATTTTCATATATCCATATATATTTGACAATAAATTAGTGTGAATGGTCTTCTATTAATAATTATGCGAGTTTTGAAGGAGGCAGAATATGGATCTTATTGGATTACAGAATCTGGGTTTGCATGCTTATTCACTCCTCTAATCAGTTAATATCTATCTCTGCTGCTAATAAGGGTGGTTTCAAATGCATAGTCTCTTTTGTTTATAGTGCAAATCAAATGCCTTCTCATACCACTCTCTGGTCAGATTTACTCCACACTCAGACCGCTATTGGTAGTCTCCCTTGGGCTGTCATGAGTGATTTTAATTCTGTCAGATTTGTTGAGGAAAAGCTTGGTGGCAGGCATATATCCCAAGCTCTCTTGGATCCTTCCAATAATTGCATTGAGACTTGTAGCCTTATGGATCTTAAATGTGTTGGTAGCACTTGGAGCTGGAATAACCACACTGAAGGACATTGGCATATCTTTGCTCGACTGGATAGGATTCTCTGTAACTCATGCTAGATTAACTCTCTTCCATCTTCACATTATTGTTATATTCCTCCTTCTACCAGCGATCATTCGCCTATGCTGCTGCAATTGGGTGATAAAACTGTGTCGGTCCCTAAACCTTTCAGGTTATTTCACTACTGGTCATGTCACCCAGATTTTCATGACGTCTTACTTAGAGCTTGGAGTATCTCAATTTCTAGAGTTCCCCAATATCAGATAGCCTTCAGACTCAAGAGGCTGAAGTATCTTCTTAATCTTGGTCACATGTCTTACTTGATGACACTGCCTCTTACATAAAAGACTTAAGAAGGATACAAGCAGATATTCTAGCAAATGATATTGAGTATCCTGATTTAGCTTTAAAAAATCATTTACATCAGCTAAGTGGCGAACTAGACAATTGGATGTAGCTGGAGGAGTCTAAGTGGCAAAAGAAGAGTAGAATATCTTGGCTTATTGATGGAGATAAAAACACCTATTTCTTTTTCTCTGCAACAAAGGTCAGGTATTCAAAAAATTCTTTATCTCATTTATTTAATTCTGATGGTTCCCCTTCTAACCATAGTGCAGATATTCGGAACACAACCCCTTCTATTTATGAAAATCTTTTCAACCTGTCAGATTATTGGAATGTGTTTCCTTATTTTCCTGTCAAGAAGCAGTTAACAGATTCAAGTGTTGAAGGGCTTATTCGCCTTATTTCCTCTGAGGAAATTAAGACTTCAGTTTTTCAATTGAGTGCTGATAAAGCTCAAGGTCCTGATGCCTTTAATGCTTATTTCTATTAGATGAATTGGGACACTATAGGCTGTGACGTCATTAGGGCAGTGAAATCCTTCTTTTCCTCTGGCAGACTTCTTAAAGAGCTAAACCATACTTTTCTATGTCTAGTGCCTAAGTCTGATTCAGCTTCCGCACTCAATGACTATTGGCCAATATCATGCTGCAATGTGCTCTATAAGTTTATCACTAAATTTCTCTGTAACCGGTTGCAGAAGGTTATTTCTGATCTCATATCTCCTCATCAAACTACCTTTTTGAATGGTCGCCTCATCAGTGACTGCTCTTTGTTAGACCATGAACCGGTTAAGGACTTCAATAAGCCCATGGGTAGTCGCTTATGCCTTAAGGTAGATCTAAAGAATTCTTTTGACTCAGTCAACATGGAATTTATCTACTTCATGATGCACTGCATGGGTTTTCCTGCTAGCTGGATTGATTGGATTAGGGAGTGCATATCTAGCCCTACATTCTCTATGCTCATTAATGGATCCCCACATGGTTACTTTTCTAGCAATCGAGGCATAAGACAAGGTGATCCACTATCGCCTTACCTGTTTGTCTTGGTTATAGAATTTTTCTCTATCACGATGGATCTAGCGGTACTAGATGGCTTGGTCAAGCCTATAAAGAGGTATCCCATTCTGACTCCCTCGCATATACTTTTTGCTGACAATCTACTTGTTTTCTGTCATGGAGATGTGAGATCTGCAGGAAATCTGACTGGTATTTTTGATACCTTAAGTAATTTTGTGGGTTTACATATAAACAAAGGTAAACACAAACTATTCTGAAGCAAGGGATGACAGAACCCTCGTGAGATTGTAGCAATTATTGGTGTGCCCCTTGGCCTCTTACCAATCCGTTACCTTGGACTGCCCTTATCTATCTCATACCCCAAGGCGAGGCACTTTTTTAGCCTTATTGATAAGTGTAGGAAATTCTTGGCAGGCTGGTCTTCCAAGCTTTTGTCTTTGCCTGGCATAGTTGAACTTATATGCTCAGTGATATATAACTTACTTCTTATTGGAGTCTCTCTTTCAAACTGCCTAGCTCTGTCATTCATATTATTGAGCAACTATGCGCATCTTTTCTTTGGAATAACAAGCTGCGTGTTTGGAGTTGGTCCAATATCTGCAAGCCCAAAAATAAAGGTGGGCTTGGACTCCGTAGACTAGTAGATATTAATAAATCTACATGGATTCGTCTCTTCTGGAGGTTAATGCACACTGATTCTCTATAGTCCAATTTTATGAGGAGTGCCTACACTAAGGACGGTACCGATCTACCTTAATCCCCAGATCATTCAGGTACCTGAAAATTCTTCTTGTCATCTAGGCAGGTAGTAGCACCCTTTTATGAAGCAAATAATGATCCTATGTCCCCTTCTCTTTGCTGGAACCATTCCCCTACTATTTCTCTTACTTCAGCTTGGGAAGTAATTCGTTCTGCGTCTCCTATTGTCCCTTATTATGATGTGGTCTGGTTCCAAAACTGCTGCCTAAAAATGTCTACCTGTCTGCTTAGGGTGCTGAATGATAAGTTGCTGACATTTGACAATCTTGTAAAGTGGAATATTCCAGTTACTAATATCTCATGTGTTCTATGTCAGCATCCTATGGAATCTATTAAACATCTCTTTTTGAATGTCCTTTTACATCATACCTATGGGAATTATGTAGATTGAAGCTTGGTCTCTCCACTGGGCCTATTAGGACTCTATTAGAAGAAATGGCCCTTTGTAATGGCCCTAGTGCCATATACGTAGGGCATGACTACTTTTGTGTATTGTGTAGTGTATTGTGTGTGTGTGTGTGTGTGTGTGTGTGTGTGTGTGTGTAGTGAAATGTATTATGTGGTGTGTCTAATGTATTACCTAGTGTGTAAAGCGATTGTACTATTGGAGTGTTATTTGACTGAATATGATTGTGCTTATGTAGTAGCATTGAGTTCGTGTGTTTATACGACATGTAGTGCTAAGTGATTGTGGATTATGATTGTATTCATATGGTAGTGCATTGTGTATTAGTAATAATGTGTTATTAGTAATAGCGCTTGTATTATTATTTTTACTGTTCTCATTCCAACTATTAATGTTGTTATTATTAATGTAGGTGTGTGGAGCATGGTGAGTGGGTATTTAGTAATTAAAATGGAGTAGTGTATATAGCAGTGCCTTATTAATGTGGGTGCCTTTGTGTATTATGATGTAGTGTATATGTATATAGAAATGTATGCTTGATGTGTGGCATTGATGTATTTAATTGGGGGGGGTGTGTGTGTAAGAATGTGGGTGTGCATGGTGATGGCACACTTGCATTTAGTATGTTGACGTGTGTGTATAGTAAAGTGTTAGCATTTGCCTTAATTATTATATTAGTGTTGAGAATCATCATCTATGGTGGAAGCCATAGACTAAATTTATATAGAGTAACTAGTACAAAGAGAAGAATACAAAGGGGATTTTACATTCATGGTTACATTCATGTTTGGATACCAAAGGTCCCAAGACCATTCATAACACTTCCCCTTGTCCATCCATTATTGTAAATTAGACATATGAATGCTTCATGATTCTTAGTGTTTATAAGTATCACGAGGGGTGAATACTTATGGATCCTGGATTAAAGAGCACAAGTCTCTTTAACTTCCCCTGTTCTGTGGATATCATTAGTGGTGGATACTTTTGGATCCAGAGTTAATGCGGTTGCCTCGTTAAAACTTTTGGCTATGGAAAACCCAGTCGGAAAAACCATAGCAAAGGGAAAAGAGTACAACACAACATTTAACTCCTCCTGATATGTAAAAGCTTCAGGCTTGTAGATCTCTTAGTTGTGTAGGAGGATATATGCCCATAAGGCGATTTATCCTAAGTATACGTCTTGTTCATACTGTATATGGTATCCATTATTCTAAGTATGAAATTGTTTGAATTAATACTTAGATAATGTCCATAAACTTATAGTTCGGTCCTTACGTATCTAGATAAGATCTCGATTATGAATAGTAAGCGACTGAATAGAAACGTAAGTCTTAAACGGTTCGTGGTCATAGATGTGTTGAGAACTGGATATCAACACATCGGATAGACCACTGTGTCTTTGTCTTACCTTAGGGTAATGATGATCTCATAGTCATTCGACTTAGCGAAGTCGGAGACGAGACATAGGTGTTCATTGGAGAATGAGTTCACTGAACGACCAACTTAGAGTTATTAAATGGTTAACTTTAACTAAACTGTCTATAATAACTCTAGATTGATGATAGGTAAGTTGGTACTTAAGACCTGAAGTCATCTGTACGAACCTGTGAGTGAACAGTGTAGCTTAGACATATGATCTAGCTTCGAGGCTAGGCATGCTGAAAGATCTTAGGTTGAGTTGCACCCGAAGCTCTCGAGGCGAGTAGATGAATAAGATGGGATTCGTCACTACCGTTAAAGGGAAGTTAGTGTCGCAGGCTCAGTACGGTCTTTGTGTTAATCCTCGACCGGGGTACATTGTAAGAAGTACAACATGAATACAACAAAGACCGTCGTATACTGACCAATGTTGTCTAATAGGGTTGACAGTAAACCATACCCTAGGCCAACAGGGACACAGTCTTGACGAAGGTACTATAGCTAACGGCATTCATCACTGACACAGCCAAAGTAAACCCAACGATGCTTTTGTCAATGGGTCGATCACGTTATGATGATTCTGAAACAGGGACAACAGCTACTGCTCGTGGTGACCGTCGTCTAGGGGTTCCGAGCCCTAACCTGTAGTAAGGTTAGGCTGTAGGTTCTCACACCGAGTAGGGTTCGTGTTTTAGTAATAGGAAGATTAATTCAGAGAAATTCATTTGATAAATTTGAATAGTTGATATTTACAAAGCTAGTTGTGAAAATAAGTCATAGAAGCAATATGGACAATGTTGCATTTGATGTAAACAAAGATTAAATGTGTCGTAAATTGGTTACGACAATATTTGTAGGAACAAATACATTGGAAAGGGTTACCTGGATGATGGGATCATCCCGGTCTAAACACAGGTTCAAACCGCGTCCAAATCAGAGCTCAAACGAGCCCAGAAACGCGAAAACAGTCCAAGGCAAAGTGGGTTAGACCCACTGGGCTAACAAGCCCATCCGCAAGGGCAAACGGGCACGGCTCGCTGGCTGTAGTAGGCAAACGCCCACTGCACAGCGGGCCGCGCCCGCTACACAGCAGGCCGCGCCCACTGCCCAGCGGGCGGGCGGCCCGCCCCCCTTGCCTTGGGCGGGCGCGCCCGCTAAGCCTAGCGGGCGTGCCCGCAACCTAATTGATTTTAGGGTTTTGGAAACCCCAAATGACTGCTACGAAGATTGATTTTTTGCCCATCTTTGGGCAATTGTTTGAGGGGTCAAACGAAGTCGAAATTCGTCGCCTTGGTTACGCGTTCACCATTCGAAGCCCTTCGTATTGATACTTGTTTGGTGTCTAAAGTTTAATGAGTGAATAGAATTAATTCATTAAAGTTTGCTTTTATGAAAAGCTTACTAAACTTCAATTAAGCTAAATTAGCTTAATTGAATTCTCTTCAATTTAACAATTGTCCCACATTGCTCACAACGAAAGGAGAAGTGCCGACTCCCTATATAAATAGGGGTGCACTCCCTTCGTTGAAACACACACCAAGTCCTCGATCGAGTAGCTCTGTATATTTGAGCTAGCTCGATCTACGACTAAACTATTCTCTCTCTCTTCTTCCCATTCTCCGGACTAGTCCTAGCAAGACTACAAAGTGAGTTTGGATTCGGATCCAGACATCTAAGACGCTGGTCTATTCAAGTGAAACTTTCTACCGCGTGTGATCGGCTTGGAGGGTGCGAGGCGGCTCGGGCAGATCGGTTCGAGGGTGCGAGGTGGCTCGGGTGGATCGAGTCAAGGCGGTTCGGCTACGAGGAGCATCAGAAGACGGTGCGGTACATCTTGCCTGCCCCAGAGTCAAGATTCCGGGTATGTGGTCAAGCAATTTTTAGTGTAGATTTAATTTTGTCGCTGTAGAATAGATCCCTCTTTGGGGTGGTCAGATCCACCCCAAGTTGGCATAGATCTGGCTAGGTTCTGGCTCCCTCAGAGCCTAGCTAAATTGTTTAGCTAGCCTAAGTTTTGATTTTCCGCTGCGCTTTTATGCCCCTGTGGTCCGTCCGACTTAGGACGGACACAGATCCGAGCTCTGAGGGTCCGCCAAAACCCCAACAAGTTGTCTCATCCCAATCTCTCTTACAAGTTTTCTAAAAGTACATCGAGGTAGTGCTTTAGTAAATAGATCTGCAAGGTTGTCACAAGATTGAATCTGCTGCACTACGACCTGTTTCTTCTCTTGTAGCTCGTGCATCCAGAAGAATTTAGGGGGAGATGTGCTTCGTCCTGTCACCCTTGATGTAACCAGCTTGTAGTTGAGTTATGCATGCTGCAATGTATTCAAACACAGTGGTTGGCTCAAGGTCATCAATCTTCAGACCAGTTGTCACTAGGATGTGGTGAATGACTGAACGTAGCTTGACACATTCTTTGCTTGCTTCAGGAATCGCGAGACGCTTAGAGTGATTGGATGTGATTGCTGTCGTGGTCTGTTTCACAGATTTCCAGGAGATAGTCGTCCCTCCATAGGTGAACACAAAACCAGTCTGTGACTTTTCGGAGTGGGGATCGGATCTGTAACCTGCATCTGCATAACCAAGCAAAGTGGAGGATACACCTTTCAGGTAATATAATCCTAAGTCAATTGACCCTTGGAGGTAGCGCAGAAGATGCTTAACTCTGTTCTAGTGGCAGTTTATGGGCACTGCACTGTATCTGGCTAGTTGGTTAACTGTAAACGCTATATCAGGACGCGTGTGTAAGGATCGACTTACCCTTGCAATACTAACAACAACACACTAGAGGGGGGAGTGAATAGTGTAATGGCAATAAATTGTGCAATTAAAATTAAACTTGCAAATGCGGAATAATAAATGCAAGAGGAATTAATCACCACAATAAACACAAATGCAAACACACGATTTTTACCCTGGTTCCCCAAAACTTGGGTACGTCCAACCACACCAATATTCACTATATTTCCCACAAAGAGAAGTAAATACAAATCCCACAAAGAGATACATCACACAGAGAATTTTGTCCTACACAAGAATCGAACCAACCCTACACAAGGGTCTAACTCCCACACAGAGAATTACTAACTCACACACAGAGAATTAGGGTTAGCCCTACACTAGGACACCAAACTCCCACAAAGAGAGTGACTCCCACAAAGAGAGTATCTAATTCCCACAAACAGAATTAGGGTTTCAAAGAAACACACAGTAAAACAAATACTCTTACTTATGCCTTGAGATGCTTACTCATAGATGAATGCAAGGTGACCGGCGCCCCGTTTACGGTATGGGCGCGGTGTCGTTTTACCGCAAGTGCACGGTTAGTGTAGGGTGCGGGTATATCGAACACAGGGAGGTGGATGGCTTGAGTGGCTACTAGCCTCGCCTAGGTCGTGTACTAGCTACGCGGATGATATGGGTGGAAGTGTAGAAATAAAAGAAAGAAATAAAAATGACACAAAATGAATCCCCGCTAACACGGGCTAGAGCACTCATGACACTTGGCATTTGACTTGATCCAGGGTGAGACATTGCCCCAAAAGGTGGTACCTAGCATCCATGGCCCGATATTCTGGTCGGTGCCAAGCACGCTAGGCCTACCCGGTTCCGGCCGGTGGGCACTCCCGTGTCCATAAACACCTTCCGCAACCGGGAGCATTAAGGCCACAATGATATCTCCCAACACTTCGTCCAAGCCGCTCCCGCGCACGAGGACTCGATGTCTACGCTGGGGGCGTGAGCTATGGCTAGGGGGTCAACCGCCAAGTTTATTCCCCCTTGGCCCGACGGTCAGAGGCGGTCTTTCTCCCGCCAATGACAATGAAACACCCCCGCGTAACCCTAATGGCCAAATAGGTCAAATGTGATTTCTAGCAATACATCGAAGCGGATCTTGACAGGACAAGCACCGGACCCCAATCCCCAACACATCTAGTGTGTCGTCGTACGAATTGGACCCAGATTGCTAGAAATCCCCATTGACACATTTCATCGAACACGTGCCATGCAACCAAGTCTAATGTAAATTTCCAAGCATCAATCTTACCCTAACCCGTATTAGGGTTCATCAATACTACTCCATGATGAAAAACATATAAACAAACAACACAAAAGACATACAAACATTCATCATGAAGCAACAATGAAAACAACACAAAACAATAGAAAATGAGAGAAGAAAACACTTAGCTTGCAATTGAGTCTTCAATCCATTACAAGATTTATTAGAAGATAAAACCTAATCTAACCTACCCTAATCCTCCCAACAAAGGGGCTGAAAAAGCCCTAAAAACTAGAGGAGAATCCTCTCCAAGTCGTGCCCCCAACCCCTATTTAAAACCCCTCAAAAACCCTCTTGGGTCGGGTTCAAAACTGTCAAAAAAGGCCCACCCGATCGGGTGAAAACTCACCCGATCGGGTGGAACAAACAGAGAGCTCAGATACGCAGAAACAGGTCTCACCCGGTCGGTTGACAAGTCAACCGATCGGTTGAAGTGAAATTCCAGACTGCAACCAGTTTCAGCACATAGCTGCGCTCAGAAAATTCTAAAAAAATGTAGAAAAATCGGATTTGGGCATGCGACCTATCGTTGGAAATCTAACGACGATGCAGACGCTAGAAAAATAAGGGATCACCCAAAATCCTTCTGGAATGATAGCAGATCTTCAATGAGTGCATCAGCAGCGCGCAAAGGCGGAAGAAAAGGCCACCCGATCGGTTGAAACATCAACCGATCGGGTGAGCCGCTTGTTGCTTTGGCCATCGGGTTTCGGGAGCTTCAACCGGTCACTGAAGAGAGCGGGTGGAGCCGTCGGTTGGATCTTGGTGCCGGTCGGTTGGAACTTGGTGCAGACCGGGTGAAGAGACCGGTTGGATCATCGAGTTTGGGCTGTTGAAATTCCGCTACAGGTGAACCGATCGGGTGAAGGTCACCCGATCGGTTGGCAATCAGCTTCGAATTTCCAGAGACTTTGAGCTTTTGACCCGGTCACTGAACCGACCGGGTGACTTCTCGTGAGCTCCAAGCTGCGTCCGGGTGGTGCACGCGTGCATCACCCGATCGGTTGGAGATGACCAACCGATCGGGTGAGGGGCTGAAAGATGTGATCTTCGTCGTTTGACCCCCTGGATCACGCGTGACCCCTCCCGTTGCTCCGGGGACTCATGATATCATCGTTTTATGTCCCATACACGGTCAATCTCCTGCAAACACGGATAAACAAAGAAAAGTGAAAGAAAACAAGAAAACACAAGAAAACACGAGAAAACGAATATAAGACGGCGGTAAAACACGGAAGAAAACGTGCGTAAATATATGAAATATAAACGCACGTCAAAATCCCCCAAGCTGAACTCTTCCTCGTCCTTGAGGAAGACGAGTGAGAGTAGGAGCTCGGAGAGGAAAAATAGAGAAAAAGAAAACTCTAAATCCTAGATCGCCCGTAAGGGCCAACAAAATCAAAAACGACACACCAAGCAAGCAAACGCCAAATCACATCACTAAACCAAGGAATACGAGTCCAGACAAGTGCCGTGGGCCCATGCGATGAAGTGCGAGTGAGTGCGATCGTGTGCTAGCAGACGGTGTCACTATCTACGATGTGCAATAAAGCTCCATATACACATACCCAAAGGAATGACCCAAATATCGATTCGATTCGAATTAAGCGGTGAATATATAGCTCAAGCATGCATGAGAATAGAGCGAGAATCGAAACATATCATGCGTCAAGGACTCCACAACTAGGGTTAAGGAAATCACCACACTATAGCCTAGTTAATAGCTAAAAAGTTCCTAAGCCAAGTGTTTTCGAAAACGATGGAGGTTGAGAAGATGTGGAGTAGAACACTCGGAGCAAATTCTCGCCTTCCCCTTATTCACGGCAAGTAGGAAAATATTTACACTGGAATTTTTTTTTGGGTTTTGGGTATTTGTATTTTTTTTTCTTTTCTTTTCATTCCTCATCTTTTTGGGATTTTCATTTCTTTTCTCCTTTTTTGGATTTTTGGGAATTGGGATATTTACATGTGTACTCTCCCAAGTGGAAGAACGGTACACGACGAGGGGATTTGCACCAAGTAAAATAAAAATGAAATCGGATTCTAAACACTTGGACAAAGGAGATATTTCTTGCTAATCAGAGCATAGGCTAAATGGGTTATCCTAGTCCTTGTTTGTGGAATCCCGACACATGCGAATTGAAACATACGATATAAACATATAACATGCATATAGAAGCAGACAGTAGAAGCAAATACCGCATATTCAAATCGAAACATGATAATCTAGGGGTCAACCAAGGATAGGTATATAAAACAAAATCACAAAGTAGAAGCACACCAAATGCTAGTCACGACACACGACTCTCAAGAAAGCTAAGTGGACCCACGATGCATGAAATGCAAGAGGACTCGGTATCCTAGGGTTAGTGAATGTGATTATCGAAGCTGTGCAAGGTGCGCGTGTGATTTTCGTGGCAATTCATCATAGGGTTCATCTCTAGGAGAAAGAGATAAAAAGAAGAAAACAAAAAGAAAAAGAAAAACACGGAGAAAAACGACTCAAATAACGAAGAAAAAGGGACAAATGACGCACGAAGTGCGACTCCCCCAAGCTAAAACTTGCATTGTCCTCAATGCAATAGTAGTGAATACGGGAGGGCAATGAAAATGGGGGGGAGTAGTGCACCGACACAAAAAATGAAAAACACGAAAAACACATGAGCGAAACCAAAAAATAAGACACACGAAAACATGCACACAAATCGATTTCCCCCAAGCTGAACATGACAATGCCAGCGAAACGATATGATCAATGTGATGTAGAAATATGCAAGGGGAAGATCGGAAAAGAAAAGAAAGAAATCAAAATGCAGGAGAGACGGTGTGCTCATTCTCCTCGGAAGAGGATGAGGGTGATATGATAGAAGGGCATGACATGAAGGGTTATTATGATGCAAAAACAAATCCTAGATACGCTCCCCTCGCTAATGAGAAGAGACGAGATTATTCAAATCTAAACTAGAAAGCGGTAAATTTTTACACTACTGGATTAGGATACACCTGAGCATAGGCGGATCCAAGATCTGAAGTGGGGCAGGTAGCTGCTCTAACTGCTCCTTCTGTGGCTCTGCCAGAAGCGTTGTGCCACATGTGCCAATGGACCCAAGCAATGCACCTCCAAGCATCCCTCGTAGGTGTCCACCTGTGACCTGCAAAGGACGAGGTGCATTAGTCCATGGCAAGAAATTATTTCCCAAAATAAATGTATCCCAGAGATAGTCGCCGGTAAATGATGGTAAAATATATGAAATGTGGCGAACACTCCCTGGAAATGGTATGCTATCCTCTGTGCTAGCGACGATCAAATCCCCGCTCTCCATGTGAAGTTGCTCTCCAGGTGGTGACACACCGCAGCACACCTCAAGGGAAGTCGATCCTGTGTCCTGTGAGAGATATGGTGTGTCAAATATATATGAGTCTAAAGAAATAGGACGTGAAAAGCGAGACTCAAATGTGGAGTGAGAGTGAGTATGAAAATCTCCCTGAATAGGGACAATATGCTCAATTAGATGCTCAGCCGCAGAAGAAGTGGAGCGTGACGGTAGAGGTAGATGTGGCTAGGGCTCAATGAAGTGGATGATTGTATCCAAGCCCTCATGCACATCCTCCTCGACGATATGCTCATGCTTCTCCATCTGCTCGATGTCCTGAATGACATCCTCATGGTTGACCACCGACCAAGGAGGAAGCTGTGACAGAGATGGCTGTGGAGGTGGATGTGGAGCGGACCCCTCGTATGTGGTCGTGGTGTCGTCGTCCTCACGCACATCCTCCTCGCCGGTATGCATAAGCTCTGCGGTCTCCTCGGTGCTCTCATAGGACTCATATGGGGTATCCAAATCAAGACAAGAAATCTCTCCCACAGATCCTAGATAAATCTCCCCATCCTCACTATCATCATCAAAAAATGATTCGTCATCCAATTGGTAGTGATGGAAAAATGGGGTATCGGCTTGAGATGTGTCTATGGTGGCCGATGGCATGGTGGTCTCAACCATGAAAGTGGGTATATCCTCTCCTTCATCCCCTCTCCTCGATGTCGGCTCGGTGATTGGTACCATTAAGTTTTGTAATATTTGGCCTTGGTTAAACATGGCACTTTCAAGGAGAGACACGAGGCTTGGTTCTTCTTGTGTTGGTGGAGGGATATAAGGTTGAGGAAATGGATGGGAGGTGTTCGGGCAATGGTTGTGGGAAAATGTATGGCTTTGGTGTAGGGGGAGGCTCTCAAGCGTATATGTGCAATCATAATACACGTGCCCCGCCATCCCACAAGTCTCACAAACCAAAAATGAATAGGGATTGTAGCCTCTCATCTGAGCATCGAAATCTGATCTCCACATGGCAATATCAAAGATACCTGGACAACAAAAATAAGAAAACTAGAGAGGAGTGTCAATAGTACAAGAGAATAACAAAAAGATAATATAATAGTGGGGGAAAAATTTCTTGGTTATTGAATATATTTTTTTTAAAAAAAAAGAAAGAAAAAGAAATTTTTTTGTGTTTTTATGCGTAGTCTAACGAACCCAAGCTAAGCTAATATCAAACCGAACGCCTCCCCGGCAACGGCGCCAAAAACTTGACCGGCGCCCCGTTTACGGTATGGGCGCGGTGTCGTTTTACCGCAAGTGCACGGTTAGTGTAGGGTGCGGGTATATCGAACACAGGGAGGTGGATGGCTTGAGTGGCTACTAGCCTCGCCTAGGTCGTGTACTAGCTACGCGGATGATATGGGTGGAAGTGTAGAAATAAAAGAAAGAAATAAAAATGACACAAAATGAATCCCCGCTAACACGGGCTAGAGCACTCATGACACTTGGCATTTGACTTGATCCAGGGTGAGACATTGCCCCAAAAGGTGGTACCTAGCGTCCATGGCCCGATATTCCGGTCGGTGCCAAGCACGCTAGGCCTACCCGGTTCCGGACGGTGGGCACTCCCGTGTCCATAAACACCTTCCGCAACCGGGAGCATTAAGGCCACAATGATATCTCCCAACACTTCGTCCAAGCCGCTCCCGCGCACGAGGACTCGATGTCTACGCTGGGGGCGTGAGCTATGGCTAGGGGGTCAACCGCCAAGTTTATTCCCCCTTGGCCCGACGGTCAGAGGCGGTCTTTCTCCCGCCAATGACAATGAAACACCCCCGCGTAACCCTAATGGGCAAATAGGTCAAATGTGATTTCTAGCAATACATCGAAGCGGATCTTGACAGGACAAGCACCGGACCCCAATCCCCAACACATCTAGTGTGTCGTCGTACGAATTGGACCCAGATTGCTAGAAATCCCCATTGACACATTTCATCGAACACGTGCCATGCAACCAAGTCTAATGTAAATTTCCAAGCATCAATCTTACCCTAACCCGTATTAGGGTTCATCAATACTACTCCATGATGAAAAACATATAAACAAACAATACAAAAGACATACAAACATTAATCATGAAGCAACAATGAAAACAACACAAAACAATAGAAAATGAGAGAAGAAAACACTTAGCTTGCAATTGAGTCTTCAATCCATTACAAGATTTATTAGAAGATAAAACCTAATCTAACCTACCCTAATCCTCCCAACAAAGGGGCTGAAAAAGCCCTAAAAACTAGAGGAGAATCCTCTCCAAGTCGTGCCCCCAACCCCTATTTAAAACCCCTCAAAAACCCTCTTGGGTCGGGTTCAAAACTGTCAAAAAAGGCCCACCCGATCGGGTGAAAACTCACCCGATCGGGTGGAACAAACAGAGAGCTCAGATACGCAGAAACAGGTCTCACCCGGTCGGTTGACAAGTCAACCGATCGGTTGAAGTGAAATTCCAGACTGCAACCAGTTTCAGCACATAGCTGCGCTCAGAAAATTCCAGAAAAATCTAGAAAAATCGGATTTGGGCATGCGACCTATCGTTGGAAAGCTAACGACGATGCCGACGCTAGAAAAATAAGAGATCACCCAAAATCCTTCTGGAATGATAGCAAATCTTCAATGAGTGCATCAGCAGCGCGCAAAGGCGGAAGAAAAGGCCACCCGATCGGTTGAAACATCAACCGATCGGGTGAGCCGCTTGTTGCTTTGGCCATCGGGCTTCGGGAGCTTCAACCGGTCACTGAAGAGAGCGGGTGGAGCCGTCGGTTGGATCTTGGTGCCGGTCGGTTGGAACTTGGTGCAGACCGGGTGAAGAGACCGGTTGGATCATCGAGTTTGGGCTGTTGAAATTCCGCTACAGGTGAACCGATCGGGTGAAGGTCACCCGATCGGTTGGCAATCAGCTTCGAATTTCCAGAGACTTTGAGCTTTTGACCCGGTCACTGAACCGACCGGGTGACTTCTCGTGAGCTCCAAGCTGCGTCCGGGTGGTGCACGCGTGCATCACCCGATCGGTTGGAGATGACCAACCGATCGGGTGAGGGGCTGAAAGATGTGATCTTCGTCGTTTGACCCCCTGGATCACGCGTGACCCCTCCTGTTGCTCCGGGGACTCATGATATCATCGTTTTATGTCCCATACACGGTCAATCTCCTGCAAACACGGATAAACAAAGAAAAGTGAAAGAAAACAAGAAAACACAAGAAAACACGAGAAAACGAATATAAGACGGCGGTAAACACGGAAGAAAACGTGCGTAAATATATGAAATATAAACGCACGTCAAAATCCCCCAAGCTGAACTCTTCCTCGTCCTCGAGGAAGACGAGTGAGAGTAGGAGCTCGGAGAGGAAAAATAGAGAAAAAGAAAACTCTAAATCCTAGATCGCCCGTAAGGGCCAACAAAATCAAAAACGACACACCAAGCAAGCAAACGCCAAATCACATCACTAAACCAAGGAATACGAGTCCAGACAAGTGCCGTGGGCCCATGCGATGAAGCGCGAGTGAGTGCGATCGTGTGCTAGCAGACGGTGTCACTATCTACGATGTGCAATAAAGCTCCATATACACATACCCAAAGGAATGACCCAAATATCGATTCGATTCGAATTAAGCGGTGAATATATAGCTCAAGCATGCATGAGAATAGAGCGAGAATCGAAACATATCATGCGTCAAGGACTCCACAACTAGGGTTAAGGAAATCACCACACTATAGCCTAGTTAATAGCTAAAAAGTTCCTAAGCCAAGTGTTTTCGAAAACGATGGAGGTTGAGAAGATGTGGAGTAGAACACTCGGAGCAAATTCTCGCCTTCCCCTTATTCACGGCAAGTAGGAAAATATTTACACTGGAATTTTTTTTTGGGTTTTTGGTATTTGTATTTTTTTTTCTTTTCTTTTCATTCCTCATCTTTTTGGGTTTTTCATTTCTTTTCTCCTTTTTTGGATTTTTGGGAATTGGGATATTTACATGTGTACTCTCCCAAGTGGAAGAACGGTACACGACGAGGGGATTTGCACCAAGTAAAATAAAAATGAAATCGGATTCTAAACACTTGGACAAGGGAGATATTTCTTGCTAATCAGAGCATAGGCTAAATGGGTTATCCTAGTCCTTGTTTGTGGAATCCCGACACATGCGAATTGAAACATACAATATAAACATATAACATGCATATAGAAGCAGACAGTAGAAGCAAATACCACATATTCAAATCGAAGCATGATAATCTAGGGGTCAACCAAGGATAGGTATATAAAACAAAATCACAAAGTAGAAGCACACCAAATGCTAGTCACGACACACGACTCTCAAGAAAGCTAAGTGGACCCACGATGCATGAAATGCAAGAGGACTCGGTATCCTAGGGTTAGTGAATGTGATTATCGAAGCTGTGCAAGGTGCGCGTGTGATTTTCGTGGCAATTCATCATAGGGTTCATCTCTAGGAGAAAGAGATAAAAAGAAGAAAACAAAAAGAAAAAGAAAAACACGGAGAAAAACGACTCAAATAACGAAGAAAAAGGGACAAATGACGCACAAAGTGCGACTCCCCCAAGCTAAAACTTGCATTGTCCTCAATGCAATAGTAGTGAATACGGGAGGGCAATGAAAATGGGGGGGAGTAGTGCACCGACACAAAAAATGAAAAACACGAAAAACACATGAGCGAAACCAAAAAATAAGACACACGAAAACATGCACACAAATCGATTTCCCCCAAGCTGAACATGACAATGCCAGCGAAACGATATGATCAATGTGATGTAGAAATATGCAAGGGGAAGATCGGAAAAGAAAAGAAAGAAATCAAAATGCAGGAGAGACGGTGTGGTCATTCTCCTCGGAAGAGGATGAGGGTGATATGATAGAAGGGCACGACATGAAGGGTTATTATGATGCAAAAACAAATCCTAGATACGCTCCCCTCGCTAATGAGAGGAGACGAGATTATTCAAATCTAAACTAGAAAGCGGTAAATTTTTACACTACTGGATTAGGATACACCTGAGCATAGGCGGATCCAAGATCTGAAGTGGGGCAGGTAGCTGCTCTAACTGCTCCTTCTGTGGCTCTGCCAGAAGCGTTGTGCCACATGTGCCAATGGACCCAAGCAATGCACCTCCAAGCATCCCTCGTAGGTGTCCACCTGTGACCTGCAAAGGACGAGGTGCATTAGTCCATGGCAAGAAATTATTTCCCAAAATAAATGTATCCCAGAGATAGTCGCCGGTAAATGATGGTAAAATATTTGAAATGTGGCGAACACTCCCTGGAAATGGTATGCTATCCTCTGTGCTAGCGACGATCAAATCCCCGCTCTCCATGTGAAGTTGCTCTCCAGGTGGTGACACACCGCAGCACACCTCAAGGGAAGTCGATCCTGTGTCCTGTGAGAGATATGGTGTGTCAAATATATATGAGTCTAAAGAAATAGGACGTGAAAAGCGAGACTCAAATGTGGAGTGAGAGTGAGTATGAAAATCTCCCTGAATAGGGACAATATGCTCAATTAGATGCTCAGCCGCAGAAGAAGTGGAGCGTGACGGTAGAGGTAGATGTGGCTAGGGCTCAATGAAGTGGATGATTGTATACAAGCCCTCATGCACATCCTCCTCGACGATATGCTCATGCTTCTCCATCTGCTCGATGTCCTGAATGACATCCTCATGGTTGACCACCGACCAAGGAGGAAGCTGTGACAGAGATGGCTGTGGAGGTGGATGTGGAGCGGACCCCTCGTATGTGGTCGTGGTGTCGTCGTCCTCACGCACATCCTCCTCGCCGGTATGCATAAGCTCTGCGGTCTCTTCGGTGCTCTCATAGGACTCATATGGGGTATCCAAATCAAGACAAGAAATCTCTCCCACAGATCCTAGATAAATCTCCCCATCCTCACTATCATCATCAAAAAATGATTCGTCATCCAATTGGTAGTGATGGAAAAATGGGGTATCGGCTTGAGATGTGTCTATGGTGGCCGATGGCATGGTGGTCTCAACCATGAAAGTGGGTATATCCTCTCCTTCATCCCCTCTCCTCGATGTCGGCTCGGTGATTGGTACCATTAAGTTTTGTAATATTTGGCCTTGGTTAAACATGGCACTTTCAAGGAGAGACACGAGGCTTGGTTCTTCTTGTGTTGGTGGAGGGATATAAGGTTGAGAAAATGGATGGGAGGTGTTCGGGCAATGGTTGTGGGAAAATGTATGGCTTTGGTGTAGGGGGAGGCTCTCAAGCGTATATGTGCAATCATAATACACGTGCCCCGCCATCCCACAAGTCTCACAAACCAAAAATGAATAGGGATTGTAGCCTCTCATCTGAGCATCGAAATCTGATCTCCACATGGCAATATCAAAGATACCTGGACAACAAAAATAAGAAAACTAGAGAGGAGTGTCAATAGTACAAGAGAATAACAAAAAGATAATATAATAGTGGGGGAAAATTTCTTGGTTATTGAATATATTTTTTTTTAAAAAAAAAGAAAGAAAAAGAAATTTTTTTGTGTTTTTATGCGTAGTCTAACGAACCCAAGCTAAGCTAATATCAAACCGAACGCCTCCCCGGCAACGGCGCCAAAAACTTGACCGGCGCCCCGTTTACGGTATGGGCGCGGTGTCGTTTTACCGCAAGTGCACGGTTAGTGTAGGGTGCGGGTATATCGAACACAGGGAGGTGGATGGCTTGAGTGGCTACTAGCCTCGCCTAGGTCGTGTACTAGCTACGCGGATGATATGGGTGGAAGTGTAGAAATAAAAGAAAGAAATAAAAATGACACAAAATGAATCCCCGCTAACACGGGCTAGAGCACTCATGACACTTGGCATTTGACTTGATCCAGGGTGAGACATTGCCCCAAAAGGTGGTACCTAGCGTCCATGGCCGGATATTCCGGTCGGTGCCAAGCACGCTAGGCCTACCCGGTTCCGGACGGTGGGCACTCCCGTGTCCATAAACACCTTCCGCAACCGGGAGCATTAAGGCCACAATGATATCTCCCAACACTTCGTCCAAGCCGCTCCCGCGCACGAGGACTCGATGTCTACGCTGGGGGCGTGAGCTATGGCTAGGGGGTCAACCGCCAAGTTTATTCCCCCTTGGCCCGACGGTCAGAGGCGGTCTTTCTCCCGCCAATGACAATGAAACACCCCCGCGTAACCCTAATGGCCAAATAGGTCAAATGTGATTTCTAGCAATACATCGAAGCGGATCTTGACAGGACAAGCACCGGACCCCAATCCCCAACACATCTAGTGTGTCGTCGTACGAATTGGACCCAGATTGCTAGAAATCCCCATTGACACATTTCATCGAACACGTGCCATGCAACCAAGTCTAATGTAAATTTCCAAGCATCAATCTTACCCTAACCCGTATTAGGGTTCATCAATACTACTCCATGATGAAAAACATATAAACAAACAACACAAAAGACATACAAACATTCATCATGAAGCAACAATGAAAACAACACAAAACAATAGAAAATGAGAGAAGAAAACACTTAGCTTGCAATTGAGTCTTCAATCCATTACAAGATTTATTAGAAGATAAAACCTAATCTAACCTACCCTAATCCTCCCAACAAAGGGGCTGAAAAAGCCCTAAAAACTAGAGGAGAATCCTCTCCAAGTCGTGCCCCCAACCCCTATTTAAAACCCCTCAAAAACCCTCTTGGGTCGGGTTCAAAACTGTCAAAAAAGGCCCACCCGATCGGGTGAAAACTCACCCGATCGGGTGGAACAAACAGAGAGCTCAGATACGCAGAAACAGGTCTCACCCGGTCGGTTGACAAGTCAACCGATCGGTTGAAGTGAAATTCCAGACTGCAACCAGTTTCAGCACATAGCTGCGCTCAGAAAATTCCAGAAAAATCTAGAAAAATCGGATTTGGGCATGCGACCTATCGTTGGAAAGCTAACGACGATGCCGACGCTAGAAAAATAAGAGATCACCCAAAATCCTTCTGGAATGATAGCAGATCTTCAATGAGTGCATCAGCAGCGCGCAAAGGCGGAAGAAAAGGCCACCCGATCGGTTGAAACATCAACCGATCGGGTGAGCCGCTTGTTGCTTTGGCCATCGGGCTTCGGGAGCTTCAACCGGTCACTGAAGAGAGTGGGTGGAGCCGTCGGTTGGATCTTGGTGCCGGTCGGTTGGAACTTGGTGCAGACCGGGTGAAGAGACCGGTTGGATCATCGAGTTTGGGCTGTTGAAATTCCGCTACAGGTGAACCGATCGGGTGAAGGTCACCCGATCGGTTGGCAATCAGCTTCGAATTTCCAGAGACTTTGAGCTTTTGACCCGGTCACTGAACCGACCGGGTGACTTCTCGTGAGCTCCAAGCTGCGTCCGGGTGGTGCACGCGTGCATCACCCGATCGGTTGGAGATGACCAACCGATCGGGTGAGGGGCTGAAAGATGTGATCTTCGTCGTTTGACCCCCTGGATCACGCGTGACCCCTCCCGTTGCTCCGGGGACTCATGATATCATCGTTTTATGTCCCATACACGGTCAATCTCCTGCAAACACGGATAAACAAAGAAAAGTGAAAGAAAACAAGAAAACACAAGAAAACACGAGAAAACGAATATAAGACGGCGGTAAAACACGGAAGAAAACGTGCGTAAATATATGAAATATAAACGCACGTCAAAATCCCCCAAGCTGAACTCTTCCTCGTCCTTGAGGAAGACGAGTGAGAGTAGGAGCTCGGAGAGGAAAAATAGAGAAAAAGAAAACTCTAAATCCTAGATCGCCCGTAAGGGCCAACAAAATCAAAAACGACACACCAAGCAAGCAAACGCCAAATCACATCACTAAACCAAGGAATACGAGTCCAGACAAGTGCCGTGGGCCCATGTGATGAAGCGCGAGTGAGTGCGATCGTGTGCTAGCAACAATTCTATTTATTCATCACAATTCAAAAGATCGGGTCCATAGGGTTCATCCCCATGCCCTAGAACGAATAAACTACTCATGAATCATCATAGAAATCTCAGAAATAAAGCAATAGATCATAGCACAATTCATTGTAAAGAAGAGACAATTCATAAAGATAAGAGTTTTAGCAAGAAAGAACAGACCAAAATTGTCGCCTATGATCTCCAGCTGAGATTTCACAAAAGAATAGTCGTTAAAAAATAATATAAGTCTCTCCTAAAACTAGGAATAAAACTAGGTTTAAATACAAGCCAAAATCGTCCAAAAAATCCTGACAGAATTGCCCCTGCACAGCCCAGAAATCGCAATCTGTGTAGCAGTCGGAATGCGTCACTTGGCCGAGTAACAATGTCACAGACCCAATAATAATACAGAGAATCTGGGGGGTTTGGGGGTCTGTCTCTCTGACTGACTCGGGCTAGTAGGCTTCTTTACTCAGCCGAGTAAGCAATCGTGCTCGGCCTAGTAGGCTTCTCAAAATTTCCAGTGACTTGGCTGCTTCTCGAAAGAAAATCCCCGTTCTACTTGGGCGAGTGAACTCTCTCATTCGGCCGAGTAGACTTTCTTGCTCGGCCGAGGAAACTTCGAAATTTTGCTGTGCGTATCCGTTTCACTCGGCCGAACGCAGCTTGTTACTCGGCAGAGTAGACACTCTGTTCGGCCGAGTAAGCTGCTTCTGGGCTCTTTTCTTCTCCTCCTTGCCACATCGTCGATTCTATTGAATTTCTTCCTCTTCCGCTCATCCTCTAGCGCTGCTAACTCCTCAAATAAGCTGTGGGCAACGCTCCGGGATGTGCGAAAGTTCCTTGATCTCATTTTTTCTCCAGATCGCTCCATATCTCCAGAAATACGACAAAAACGAGAAATAGTGAAAAGCATCGCGATATCGTCGAATAATCGTGGAAAATGCAATATGGGCGATCGAAATGACATGAAAACATGCAGAAAATTGGTGTGAAATAAGTGATCACTACTTATTTTACACCTTTTTTCTGCATGTTTGCATGCCATTTTGATCGCTCGAATCACGCTTTTCACGATTTTTCGGCAATATTGCGATGCTTTTCACGATTTCTTATTTTTGTCGAATTTCAGGAGATTTCGAGCGATTTGGAGTAATTCTGAGATGCACCCACTCCGGAGTGTCACCCGTGACTCCTTCGAGGGGAATTTTGCTATTGGAGAGGATTGGAAGAAGAAAGAACATCGTAGGAGCGATGAGGGAGCAAAAATATGAAGATTGGGCATTTTGAGCATGTCACTCGGCCGAGTGAAGGAGTCACTCGGCTGACCATCGAGAGCCCGCTCGACCGACCAAATCGGACACGTAGAAGACTGAGTATCAGCATGCACTTGGCCGAGCATTGCCAGCCCACTCGGCCGAACCACGGAGACCCCACTCGCTCGAGTGGCATCAAGACGACGGCAAGCAGAAGTCCAGACTTACTGTAATTTTACAGTCGATTCCCGAGTTCTGACTCGGCCGAGTGAAGAAGTCCCCTCGGCCGAAGCAAAGAAAGTCACTCGGCCGAGTGACTCCCGAGGAGCCGACCCCCAAAAGTCCGAAGTTACTGGAATTTGTCAGGGTTTGTCACCCGGCCGAATGAAATTTTTCACTCGACCGAGTGAGCTGCGCTGCCTGTAGCGTAAACTGCGATTTTGAGGCTGCGCAGGGGCATTTTCGTGAAAGTTTTTTTGGGCGATTTTGGGGGGTATTTAACCCCAGTTTTAAACCTAGTTTAGGGGGCTTTTTTAGAACTTTTTGCAGCCTTTTTTAGATTACTTTTAGGAGATTAGATTTAGCCTTGAGGGGGGAGAGAAAAGTGTTATTTTGTTGGATGCTATTGGTTCTTCATTGGTTTGTCTCTCGCCCTATCAAAAACTCCATTTTTATTGATATATTGAATATAGCCATGAATTCTATTGATTTTATTTGTGAATTTCTATTGAATTTCATTATGAATTGTGAGTAGTTTTACCGTCTTAGGGCGTATGGATGAACCCTACGAAACCTATTTCTAATTTGTGATGAATTGGTGATATTATTGCTAGAATTGATTAGGGTTAGTTTGGGATCGATTTATTAGGAATTGCTAGGGATTCATACTGTAACGACTGGTTTTCATGTATCTGGATTTATTATATTATATTATATGTTTTGGTGGATTTTCTCCTCATGTGTGGTTTTCGTCTCCGTAGCTTTCATTTCGATCGTTTCGTCGTGATTTTCTAGCTTCTTCCTTAGAATCGTCGATTTCGGAGTAAGTCATTCGTGGCGGGCTTCATATCGGTCATATCTTATTGTTAGATCAAGCCTAGGAGTCTTAGGAATCGATCCCGGAGCTTCGCTCTCCATTTCGGAACTTTCTGTGCATGTTAGCCGGTACAAGAAGGGGAACCGACCGACTAGATGACGATTTAGTCGGTCGGCAAACCTTCATGGACCGACTAGTGGGCTTTGTAAATTATTCAGGAGTTACTGTTTCTCGTTAGTCGGTCTAAGAACATTTATCTATCGACTAGGTTGCAAACTAGTCGGTCAGCAATCGTTCTTTAATCGACTAACTCTATGTTCATTTTGATGCCAAGTAGTATTCATTCTTAGTCGGTCTAAGAACGTTCATCGACCGACTAGATGACAAACTAGTCGGTCAGTAGTTGTTCTGTGACCGACTAAATCTAAATCCTATTTTTGTACAGGAGTTACTGTTTGGACTTAGTCGGTCTGCGTTGGTTAACCGACCGACTAGTTCCCAAACTAGTCGGTCAGTGGTTGCTCTTTGACCGACTAATCAGTGTCGAAACCCTAATTTTTGGGCAGCCGCCGGCTGTGCCTATTTAAACCCCTCAAACGTTTTTCTTTTCTTTTTTTCACTTCTCCTGAGCCTCCTTCTTCCCCAAATCATCATCCATCTAACCCTAGCCCTCCTCCTTCATCAATAGTCCCTCTCCCACTCCGTTTTGGCCGGCCACCACCTCTAGGTCGCTGGAAAACCCCCCAAAAATCCCCAAAACCCCATTTCTCCAGATTTTCTCCCCATTTCCAGATCTGAACCCTAGGTTCCCCGGATCATTTCTTCCGTTGCCGTGCTTGCTCGGCATCGTTCTTCTGCTCCGATACGCGATCTCATCTCCGTAGTTAGCATTTGAGTGACGGCCTCGTTGATCGTCATCCTTGGTGCTAGGCAAGTGAAACTTGCCACTTAGGGTTTTAGGCCATGTCTTAGGCCATTTGCTTGTTGTAGGCGTAAAAGAGACTAGGCGACGAAATGATACTCGCCTAGGCGCAATTTCAGGAACTAGCTTGACAACGAAGCTAGGACCGTCATTTATCATGTTGCATAACTATCATGTCATGTTTAATTTTGATTAACGGTACGCGAATTAATTGTCATCCATGCTATCCATGTTGTATGTCGCATTCGTAGCACACGCTACAATACTTGTGTTTCCTGGCCCGTGTTCCAGAAGCGGGCTACGTGAGTTGGTTGATAGCCAATGCCCGATCTACTTGTTTACCGGCTAGGCACCTGCGTTGCAGGCATAACCCTACGCCATACTTGTTAAATACACTTCCTGGCTCGTGTTCCAGAAGCAAGCATTCCGTGTTCGGGGTAATTCCCTGGCTCGATACACGTGGAGGGGTAGAGATAAACGGTCACTTGAGCTTAGGAGTTGGCCCGATCAGCCACTCTAGCCAACAGGCGGAATCTCTGTGCACAACTTGTTTACTTGACTTGTTCACTTGACGTGAACCACTTGACTTGTACTTGTCCGTGTTTTACTTGTTATCCATGACATACTTGCTACTTGTACTTCCCTTACTAGTCACTTCCATACTATACTTGCCATGCCATGCATCATACTATAACTGCTAGGTTGCTAGTTTACCTTACCTTCAGTTTCCTTTCCCAAGTCTTTTAGACTTGCTGACATGTGCCCCTTTACTCTTTTGGGTGACACATGTTAGATCCCGAGCCTGAGTCCGTTGTTGAGGACGAGGTGTTTGCGGACGCCGTGCCCGAGTCTGTGTTTGGCGAGGAGTACGTGGACACTGGGGACCAGTCCTAGTGTCTTCGTTGAGCTTTCCCCTTTTTGTTTCAGACTGCTGTAGTTGTCGGTGCGCAGCACCTATACTCTGTTTACGTTTGTCTTTGTTTGGCCTTGGTCTGGGCCTTTAGACTCTTTCTTTTAGCCTGGTGGCTTTTCTGGATGTTGAACTTAATTTTAATGTTGGACATTTTCTGAGATTGAAATTTTGTTTCTGTCTCTCCTTGTGTTATTATTGTTGTTCCGTTTGTGGTTACAGGGACCTGCTTACGTTTTATTGACGCTTATCGGGTTTGGGGCTTCACAACTCCACTCTCGTGCGGACCTTTTCAGGTCTCGCCTCCATTTTAGGGAAGCGAGGCGTGACAGGTTTTGTTGGTGGCCCATGCAGGTCCCTCTGTACCTGCGAATTGTCGGAATAGCGATAATAATATTAGAATGTCCAATAAACTAAGTTCGACGTCCGAGTCATAAGCTATGAGTCTAATTGTTTCGTTTTCTGTGTCATTAGATGGCAGGAAGGCAAATCACCCGTGGTGGTGGTAGTGGTGCGCCCCCTCATGACGAGGAGCCTGAGCGGGAACCCACCAATGAGGAGATGATGCGGATGATGCTTCAGATGATGCAGGTGCAGCAAGGCGTGCTCCTGCAAGTCCAGAATGCTCCGGCTGGTCGAGCTCCTCGGGCGGCTCCGGAGGCCCTTCGCTCCGAGCTGGGAGTGAAGCAATTTCGGGAGCTGGGTCCCGCATATTTTGATGGGTCTGAGGGTCCTCTGGCTGCCGATGAGTGGATTCGGAACATTGAGGACAACTTGAAGATGGCGAAGATCACCCCGGCTGGATGGGTTGATCTGGTGAAGAGGCAACTCAAGGATAACGCTCGGAACTGGTGGGATGCGAAAGAGAAGATGTTGGTGGAGCCGATAGCTTAGGCTACCTTTAAGTCCATGTTTGATGAGGAATTCATTCCGAAGGCTGCTAGGAAGGAGATGCTGCAGCGCTTCATTGATCTGAAGCAAGGGAGCTTGACGGTGGACCTGTACCACCAAGAGTTCACTAGGCTGAGTCGGTTCGCACCGAAGATGGTGCAGGATGCTGATGAGAGGGCTCATAGGTTCCTGCAGGGACTTGCTTTGGAGCTCCAGAGTTTTGTGTCTTCCTCTGATCTGGACTTTTATCAGAAGGTTCTGGTCGCTGCGAGGAGGCATGAGCTGAACCTGAGCCAGAGGAGGGGACATGTTTCTGGTGCTGGGAAGAGGCCTATGGAGCAGGCCAGAGCGGTGGTTAGGCCTGGTTTCAAGCCTAATCAGCCAGCTCAGTTCAAGAGGCCAGGAGGGCCTATTCAGAAGACTTGCCATTTCTGCGGCAGGACCGGGCACGTCAAGGATCAGTGTAGGAGTTTCCTGGGCCAGTGTGTTGTCTGTGGAGATCCTACCCATGCCATGAAGGATTGTCCGAGGTCGAAGCAGCCTTGGAAGGCACCTGTTGCATCACAGCCGTTGCAGCAGAGAGCGTCTGTTCCTGCTGGACGTGGGGCAGCTCTTATTCCACAGAGGCAGGCTTTTCAGCAGGCTTTTCCGCCGAGGCAGCAGGCTTTTTTGATGACTGCTGTGGAGAACGGGGCTGTGGATGAGGTTATCGCAGGTAATCCTCAATCTAGCTGTTGCTTTCATAGCTAGTTTGATTGTTAGATTTTGTTGTTTGCTTGAACATGATTGCTTGCTAGACTAAGGCTTGATTGTTAAATTTCTTGTTAGGTGTGATTTTGGTGTGCACGTTTCCTACACGAGTCCTCTTTGACTCTGGTGCATCGATGTGCATTATTTCTCGGAGCTTCGTGGAGAAGCATTCCTTGTCGACGTCCCCTCTTTCCAAGAGTTAGAATATCGTTACAGGGAATGGCATGGTCACGGTGCATCTTGGTTGCAATTCTTGCTCGTTGGTGGTTTATGGACATGAGCTTTACGCAGATTTCATTGTCCACGACATCATCAACTATGATGCGGTCCTTGGGATGGATTGGCTTGTGAGCTTTTATGCTACGATCGATTGTCGGAGGAAGAAGGTGGTGTTCGAGATTCCCGGACATCCAGTGTTTGAGTTCAGCCAAGGTAGCAGTTCGCTTGGTCCTGTCAGATTTCGGGCCAGTCCGGTGGAGTTTGTGGCTATGCAGATGGAGCTGGAGAGGCCAGCGGTTGTGCGGGACTTTGATGACGTCTTCCCTGAGGAGATGTCTGGGTTGCCACCTGATCGTGCTCTGGAATTTTCTATTGATCTTGTTCCAGGAGCGCAGCCGATTTCGAAGGCGCCATATCGTATGACACCCGCCGAGTTGGAGGAATTGCGGAAGCAGCTGGATGAGCTTTTACAAAAGGGTTATATCAATCCTAGTGCGTCTCCGTGGGGAGCACCGGTCTTACTGGTAAAGAAGAAGGATGGTTCGCGTCGTATGTGCGTGGACTATCGGGAGTTGAATGCGGTAACCATTAAGAATAAATACCCGTTGCCTCGCATCGATGATATTTTTGATCAGCTTGGAGGTTCGAGGGTGTTTTCGAAGTTGGATCTGAGGAGTGGTTATCATCAGTTGAAGGTGAAGAAGGGAGATGTTCTGAAGACAGCGTTCAAGACGAAGTATGGACACTACGAGTTTGTGGTTATGCCTTTTGGTGTAACCAACGCACCCGCAGTTTTCATGAATCTGATGAACCTGATTTTCTACGACTTTTTAGATAAGTTTGTCGTTATCTTTATTGATGACATTCTGATCTATTCAAAGTCGGAGGAGGAGCATGCATCGCACTTGAGGACAGTATTGGAGATTTTGAGGAAGCATCGGTTGTATGCTAAGTTTTTGAAGTGCGAGTTTTGGCTAGACAGGGTTGCTTTTCTCGGGCATGTGGTGACTGGAGATGGTATTTCAGTAGATCCCGAGAAGATCAGTGCCATCAGAGAGTGGCCTGTTCCGCAGTCAGCGTCTGAGATTCGGAGTTTCCTTGGACTTGCTGGTTACTATCGGCGTTTCATTAAGGACTTTTCCCGTATTGTCGAGCCGATGACCAGATTGACTCAGAAGGATGTACCATTTGTTTGGTCGGGTGATTGTGAGAATGCTTTTGACGTTCTGAGGGAGAGATTGACGACTGCCCCTATTCTTGTTGTGCCTGATCGCAGCGGTGGATTTGCGATCTTTTGCGATGCTTCTGGCAAGGGTCTCGGTTGTGTGTTGCATCAGCACGGGCATGTTGTGACGTATGCTTCGTGTCAGCTCAAGACTCATGAGAAGAATTACCCGACGCATGATTTGGAGTTGGCTGCTGTTGCGTTTGCGCTCAAGATTTGGAGGCACTTCCTGCTGAGTGAGAAAGTGAAGATCTTCACCGATCACAAAAGCTTGAAGTATATTTTTACTCAGAAGGAGCTCAACATGCGACAGCGTCGATGGTTGGAGCTCATGGCAGATTATGAGATTGATTTGTAGTATCACCCTGGCAATGTGAATGTGGTTCCGGATGCACTGAGTAGGCTTCCAGCGGTGATGTTGTTGACCTCGCAGTGGAGACTGCAGCAGGATTTTTGCGAGTCTGGGATTGAGGTTGTTCTTCCTGGGGAGGTTTCTTCGTTGATGTGTATGCAGATAAAGTCGACGATCGTGGATCGGATTAAGGTTGGCCAGGCCGAGGATCCGAAGCTGGTGAAGATTCGGGAGCAGGTGGAAGCCGGTCTGCGGATTGACTTTTTGATTCATGAGGATGGCTCGCTGAGGTTTGGAGCTAGGTTGTGTGTGCCAGCTAGGGATATTAGAGAGGAGTTGATGGTGGAGGCACACAGTTCGCCGTATTCTGTGCATCCTGGTGGCACCAAGATGTACAAGGATCTTCGTCTGAACTATTGGTGGCATGGTATGAAGAGGAGTGTGGCTCGGAGTGTAGCCAAGTGTTTGGTTTGCCAACAAGTGAAGGCGGAGCATCAGAGTACGGCAGGGTTGCTACAACCGCTTCCGATTCCGGAGTGGAAGTGGCAACACATCACTATGGATTTCGTGACTGGACTACCTCAGAGTCCGAAGCAGAATGACGCGATTTGGGTGATCATAGACCGATTGACCAAATCCGCGCACTTTATTCCTTTTCGAGTTGGACAGTCCACTGAGGCGCTAGCGAGGAGATATATGTAGGTAAATTATTTTACTCTCCGTTTTTATTTCATTTTCCTAGTTTAGATAGTGATGTAACGTGAATCGCGCAGGAGGTCGTACGACTTCACGGAGTCCCCGTGAGTATCGTGTCAGACAGAGACACGAGGTTCACATCTCAGTTCTGGCAGAGTTTGCAGAAGAGCTTGGGTACGCGTCTGAGTTTCAGCACGGCATACCATCCGCAGACGGATGGTCAGTTCGAGAGGACGATTCAGATCTTGGAGGACATGCTGAGGGCGTGCATGTTGGATTGCAAGGGTTCGTGGGAGGACCATCTACATCTGGTAGAGTTCTCTTACAACAACAGCTTCCAGGCGAGTATTGGCATGGCGCCTTTCGCCGCTCTTTATGGGAGGAAATGTCGATCTCCATTGAGTTGGGATGACGTTGGTAATCGGGAGCTGTTGGGACCTGAGATGATTGTGGAGGCTGTGGACGTTGTCAGGAACATTCGGGAGAGGTTGAGAATTGCTCAGGACCGTTTTAAGTATTGGTCAGATGCTAAGCGTTGTCCTTTGGAGTTTCAGCCAGGCGACCATGTGTTTCTGAGGATTTCCCCGAATCGTGGTGTGATTCGCTTTGGGAAGCGAGGGAAGTTGAGCCCGCGATACATTGGACCATTTGACGTTCTGGAGAGAGTTGGCGAGGTAGCCTACCGCTTAGCCTTGCCGCCATCTTTGGAGGGAGTTCACAATATTTTCCATGTGTCGCAGCTTCGTCGATACATTAGCGATCCATCTCATGCTGTGGATTTTTCGGAGATTACCGTTCGCCCCGATATGACGTATGACCAGCAGCCAGTGCAGATTCTGGACAGGCGTCAGAAGTCACTTCGGAACAAGGTTGTCAATCTCGTGAGGGTGATGTGGCGACACGGCTCGCCAGGAGAGTCTACTTGGGAGAATGAGGATGAGATGCGAGAGCGTTTCCCACTTTTGTTTCCGGACACGTGAGTGTTGGGAAATTCCGAGGACGGAATTTTTCTTAAGTTGGGGAGGATGTAACGACTGGTTTTCATGTATCTGGATTTACTATATTATATTATATGTTTTGATGGATTTTCTCCTCATGTGTGGTTTTCGTCTCCGTAGCTTTCATTTCGATCGTTTCGTCGTGATTTTCTAGCTTCTTCCTTAGAATCGTCGATTTCGGAGTAAGTCATTCGTGGCGGGCTTCATATCAGTCATATCTTATTGTTAGATCAAGCCTAGGAGTCTTAGGAATCGATCCCGGAGCTTCGCGCTCCATTTCGGAACTTTCTTGTGCACGTTAGCCGGTACAAGAAGGGGAACCGACCGACTAGATGACGATTTAGTCGGTCGGCAAACCTTCATGGACCGACTAGTGGGCTTTGTAAATTATTCAGGAGTTACTGTTTCTCATTAGTCGGTCTAAGAACATTTGTCGATCGACTAGGTTGCAAACTAGTCGGTCAGCAATCGTTCTTTAATCGACTAACTCTATGTTCATTTTGATGCCAAGTAGTATTCATTCTTAGTCGGTCTAAGAACGTTCATCGACCGACTAGATGACAAACTAGTCGGTCAGTAGTTGTTCTGTAACCGACTAAATCTAAATCCTATTTTTGTACAGGAGTTACTGTTTGGACTTAGTCGGTCTGCGTTGGTTAACCGACCGACTAGTTCCCAAACTAGTCGGTCAGTGGTTGCTCTTTGACCGACTAATCAGTGTCGAAACCCTAATTTTTGGGCAGCCGCCGACTGTGCCTATTTAAACCCCCCAAACGTTTTTCTTTTCTTTTTTTCACTTCTCCTGAGCCTCCTTCTTCCCCAAATCATCATCCATCTAACCCTAGCCCTCCTCCTTCATCAATAGTCCCTCTCCCACTCCGTTTTGGCCGGCCACCACCTCTAGGTCGCTGGAAAACCCCCAAAAATCCCCAAAACCCCATTTCTCCATATTTCCTCCCCATTTCCAGATCTGAACCCTAGGTTCCCCGGATCATTTCTTTCGTTGCCGTGCTTGCTCGGCATCGTTCTTCCGCTCCGATACGTGATCTCATCGCCGTAGTTAGCATTTGAGTGACTGCCTTGTTGATCGTCATCCTCGGTGCTAGGCAAGTGAAACTTGCCACTTAGGGTTTTGGGCCTTGTCTTAGGCCATTTGCTTGTTGTAGGCGTAAAAGAGACTAGGCGACGAAATGATACTCGCCTAGGCGCAATTTCAGGAACTAGCTTGACAACGAAGCTAGGACCGTCATTTATCATGTTGCATAACTATCATGTCATGTTTAATTTTGATTAACGGTACGCGAATTAATTGTCATCCATGCTATCCATGTTGTATGTCGCATTCGTAGCACACGCTTAGGAGTTGGCCCGATCAGCCACTCTAGCCAACAGGCGGAATCTCTGTGCACAACTTGTTTACTTGACTTGTTCACTTGACGTGAACCACTTGACTTGTACTTGTCCGTGTTTTACTTGTTATCCATGACATACTTGCTACTTGTACTTCCCTTACTAGTCACTTCCATACTATACTTGCCATGCCATGCATCATACTATAACTGCTAGGTTGCTAGTTTACCTTACCTTCAGTTTCCTTGCCCAAGTCTTTTAGACTTGCTGACATGTGCCCATTTACTCTTTTGGGTGACACATGTTAGATCCCGAGCCTGAGTCCGTTGTTGAGGATGAGGTGTTTGCGGACGCCGTGCCCGAGTCTGTGTTTGGCGAGGAGTACATGGACACTGGGGACCAGTCCTAGTGTCTTCGTTGAGCTTTCCCCTTTTTGTTTCAGACTGCTGTAGTTGTCGGTGCGCATCACCTATACTCTGTTTACGTTTGTCTTTGTTTGGCCTTGTTCTGGGCCTTTAGACTCTTTCTTTTAGCCTGGTGGCTTTTCTGGATGTTGAACTTAATTTTAATGTTGGACATTTTCTGAGATTGAAATTTTGTTTCTGTCTCTCCTTGTGTTATTATTGTTGTTCCGTTTGTGGTTACAGGGACCTGCTTACGTTTTATTGACGCTTATCGGGTTTGGGGCTTCACAGCTCCACTCTCGTGCAGACCTTTTCACGTCTCGCCTCCATTTTAGGGAAGCGGGGCGTGACACATACCGATTGGGATTTGCAAGAGATTGGATCCCAACTCGATAGGAAGCCCTAGAAATTCGAATTGGGTTGTAATTGGATTTCTCCGGAATCGGTTTGCAAGAGATTGTACCGAAACTAGGGTTTTCGATTGCAATTCTATACCAATACCCGTTTGCAAGAGATTGGACGGGTCGGAACTATCCCAACCTAGGTCGTAGCTTGAGTTTGCACGAGAGTGGGCTAGAGATACGATTGAACGATGATGTTGTTCTTCACGCTAGTTTGCCTAGGTTAGGGTTTGCAAGAGATTGGACCCTACCCTAGGTTTGCTATAGACCGGCAATAGCGCGAGAGCGTGAGCTTGGTTCTACATTTAGTTGCAACTAGTTCACCTGAATTTCATGTCTAGCATTTGTGACACCTACGAATCACAATGACGAGATACGGTTTATAGTGGGGATTCCCTACCCCTAGGCGTCTTTATTAATTTGATATTTCTTTTATACAATTGAACTTCTGTGACCGCTTTATAGCGAATATTTCTAGACTTTTCATATAGCCAGGTGGATTGAAGAGGACACAGTCAATTGGCCTCCTCATGTTCGATACCCGCTCGCCGCTACACTGTGCGCTTGCGGTAAGACTAGCGAGTCGCGTGCCCCGGGTGTGCATCCGGGCATCCGATCAAGTTTTTGGCACCGTTGCCCGGGGAGGCGATAGTGTTTGATCCTACCTACCTAGCTATTTCTCCTTTTTTTCTATTATTTCTATTTTTATTTTAACCTTCCTTTGTGCTAACTATTTCTTTGAAACTCTGTTCTCCCTTGCATGTACACGAGATCCTCGGCGAACCCCGAAGAAATACTGTACGATCTGGAGATCGAGCGTACATTGAGGAGGATCCGAGCGGAGAAGAGACCCGCTACGGAAGGAAATTTTATGACCCATCCTGAGACACCCGAAGAATTGGCGGAGCAAATGGCGAGGATCATTTCCATAAGAGATAGGCTTCGGCCTATGACTTCTTCCACAACCTCGTCCATAGCTATGCCGGAGTTGGCGGCCGACAAAAATTTCGAATTGAAGACCGGATTGGTGGTTCTTATGCAACAAGATCCTTTTCATGGGAACTCCCATGAAAACCCTCATTACCACATCCAGCTCTTCCAATCAAAATGTTCCACCTTCCAAATGCCGGGCGTCTCCGTAGATGCTATCAGACTGCGCCTCTTCCCCTTCACACTCAAGGACAAGGCCTTATATTGCTTGAGGACGCAAGCTGAAGGAATCTTCACCACTTGGGATGAATTGGCGAGTGCCTTCGTCGACAAATTTTACCCGCCCTCCAAGACGGTGAAGATAAGAAGTGCTCTCATGTCCTTCAAGCAAGGACCACAAGAGACTCTCTATGAAGCATGTGAGCGCTTCAAGGACTTGCAACATCAATGCCCCCATCACAGCATTGAGGATTGGGAGCTTGTCCATAGTTTCTACAATGGACTCCAACCGGGCACAAAGCAGATTATTGATGCTACCGCAAATGGAGCTATTTTGTCGAAGACTCCCGATGAAGCTACGGCCTTGCTAGAGGAGATGGCCTCCAACAACCAACAATGGGGGGACGAGCGAGGACATTCTTCATCCTCCTTGAAGCCCACGAGTATTTATGAGGCCAAGGCCGTGGCGGAGCTTGCTAGCAAATTTGACTCTCTCCATAAGGTAGTAGAGAGGTTGGAGAAATTCATTACCGAGCCGCAAGGAGCCTCTACAACATCCGCACCGACAAACCATATGAGTGATTGGAAAGACCAATCCCAAGCCATGTATGTAGGAGGAGATCAAGGAGAAGGAGCTTTGGAGCAAATTCAATATGTTGCGGGGAATTCCGGATATTGGGCCAACCCGACCGCTAGAAACCATCCGGGTTTTTCTTATGCTAATAATGATAGTGCCTTGAACCCCCCGCCACAACAACCTCCTCAAGCTCGGGCTCCACCACCACAACCGAATTATCAACCAAGATGTCCACCGCAACAAAACTTTCCACAGAGGCAACAAGTGGGACCTTATAGGCCACCCGGGTATAATCAAGGGTGGAAAAATCCCCACTCTCAGCAAGCTCAACCACGTTCGGATTTTGAAGCTAAGGTGGATGAGTTTATGGCGGAGCAAAGAAAGATTAACGTCATGTTGAAGGCGGGACAAGATTCTCTCACCACCGTCGTCGCTCAAATTGGGGAGCAACTTGCGTTGCTCAATAGAAATAACCAACAATTGCCGGCTCAACCCGAGCCAAATCTACGGGGCAACACCAGCCATATCAACACGATTGTTGTGGTTACAACAAGAGGGGGGAAGGATACCACTCCCCCCATGACCCAAATCAAGGAACCCGTGGTGGAGATCCTAGAAGAGAGCGAGCCGGTAATTGAGGTAGAAAAAGAGAAGGAGCCGCAAAAAGGAGCAAAATCTAGAGTGTAGGAACCTATTGATGAGCACCGATTCATGCCACCGGTGCCTTTCCCTCAATGACTAGCTAGAGCCAAGATCGAGAAGAGGCTAGCCAAGTTCCTCGAATACTTGAGAGGGGTGAGCCTCAATATCCCCTTTCTTGATGCCTTAGTGGAAATCCCGTCCTATGCGAAGTTCTTAAAGGACTTGATTACGGGAAGGAAAAGGAAGGAGAAGATCATGCTCGCGGAACAAGGAACGTGGTTCACTAGGAAGGAGAAGGAGCCCGCCAAATTTAAAGATCCCGGGAGTTTCCAGATTCCTTGCACACTCGGAGGCGTTCCCTTACAAAAAGCATTGGTTGATTTGGGCGCTAGTGTGAGCCTCATGCCTCTCACTATGTTCTGGAAGTTGAACACCGGCACGGATTTAAAGCCAACCGACATGAGGATTCAACTCGCAGACGGTCGGATTACAAGGCCGGTTGGGATCGCAGAGAATATCCCACTCCAAGTTCCGGGAGGCATATGCTTGCCTTGTGATTTTGTGATCATGGACATCAAGGAAGAGGGTGACACATCGCTCATACTTGGACGCCCATTCCTCACCACCGTCGGTGTAATCGTCGATGTGCGAGAAGGGACTCTTACCTTGAATGTAGGCAACATTGAAGTCGAGCTCCATATACCAAAGGCTATGAAGCACATGCCGTATCATAAGGAGCTAGATTATATGGACCTCCTTGATGAGGTCATTGAAGAGGCTATCCCCCACTCCATCGGTGCGCTCCATGACGACGGCTTCGAAGAAAGCCAAGATTTGGTCGAAGAAGAGATGATGGAGGACTCTCCCAATAGCTCCACAGTGAATGATGATGGCGACACTGATGTCGCGAGAATACGAGAGCTTTGCAAGCTCTCGACATTAAAGAACCCAAAGAAAGCTCCACCGACTCGAAGATCGGTGTCATCGGGAAGCCAAGGACTGGACCAAGCTCAAGCTTGGGGGAGCCATCCCCCAACATTGCTCATGATGAAGGGGCACTGAGGAAGGCCACGCACCACCATGATCCAAATCCGAGCGGTCTTCCCGGCAAGTTCGACGGGTGCATCTCATATGCACCCAACATCAAGCGTTAATTGAAAATCCAAAGGGGTCGAGCTCAAGACCTTAAATGAGCACTTATCGGGAGGCAACCTGATGGTTTTTGCATTCTTTTTATTTTGGTTTTTATTTTTTGTTTTAGACTTTATTAGTGTTTTGAGTCTTTTTGCCCTTAAAAATCGTGACAACTGGTCTTGATTTCTATGACAGGAGAGGAGAAAAGGAGATTTCTCATATGGAGGAAGATAGAGGCAAGGAAGAGCGCTCCAGGAATGCACTCAGGCCTTGGGAGAAGGAAGAAAGCAACTATAGGAAGAAAAACATAGAGTAGAGCGAGAACGGAGCCCCGAAGCAGAAAACAGCACGCCACTCGGCCGAGTATCATATGTGACTCGGCCGAGCAAAGGACCCCATTCGGCCGAGTGGGGCACCAACAAGGGAAGTCTGCTGAACCCAACTCTCTGTCTTTTTTGTGCATTTCGAATTAACTGTCACTCGGTCAAGTACTTTTACTCACTCGGCCGAGGGAAACGGATACCCTCCTAGCCTGTATATTGCCGAGTAGATTGTGCCACTCGGTCGAAGGAGTTTTTTTCCTTCAGCCGAGTGAACATACGCCACTCGACCGAGTCGTAAGTGGCAGTGAGAATTTTAAAACTCATTTTTCGTTACGTCACTCGGCCGAGGAACATAGTCCCTCAGCCGAGTCGTAACTTCCCCTATATAAATCGATGGGCTCGGCGCGAACTTCGAAGCGCCTAATTCACAGTTCATTTCACCCGAGACCCGAGCCGTTTCGTCTCCTCACCCGTGATCGCACCCCTCCCTCGCCCCTGGCACCGATCGCCGCACCACCGCCGGCGACGACTCGCCCGACCGCCGCCGACCTCCGGCGACACCCCCCACCGCCGGCCGACCTCCGGCGATCCCCCATTTAGCGCAAAATTCCCTTTTCTCCCCATTTTTGACGATCCGTACGCCTGTTGAGCCCCTAACCCAAATTAACTCATTTATCTATCTATTATACCCCATCTCCCCCATGTATTTTGAATATTATTAGCTGATATCGTTGTTTGATTTGCAGGCTATCTTGGGGGATCTTAGGGGAGCTTCAGGAAGCATTTTTAGCTTCGCGGAGGCGGCACTCTTCGTACGCACTTGCTGACTTGCTCTCGCGGCGTGTACAGGTGCACTCGCTCCTTTTATTGAGCACGCCGCATTACATTTTTGTTGGGTGAGCACTCGCGGCACACATGCCGCCCCGCACTAGGCCACGCACGCGGGGAGCCTCTTCCAAGCGGAAGAGGACCGATGATGCCGGTCCCTCTCACTCTAGGGAGGACTCCCCTCCACATAGCCCGCCACAGCCACCACCACCCACACAGCCGCTTCCCGTCGATCCCATCCATGCACAGCCCATCCCCGCCGATCCTATCCCACCACCGGCTCCCGTTGTCGAGCCGTTGGGGATCACGTTCAGAGACAACGCATAGCGCGTCCGATTTGAGCGTATCGCCCAGCGATCTATAATGCCCTCTAGGTTCACACATTTAGCAGACCTTGACCGCCTAGGGGTGCTAGAGGGGATGCTCACGTTGTACCACAACGTGGGTTGGCGTGATTTTTTGTCTGTGTCGGCGGACACCTACGTCCATCCGACACTTGAGGTGCTTAGCTCCATGGCCCGGACCCCTGGAGGATGCACATTTCGCCTCATGGATCGAGACTGCAAGGTCACTCTCGACATGCTTCGTGCATTCTTCCAGTGGCCCGCTGTCCCCGTCCCCGACCGAGCCTACGCACCCACTCACATCCCACCACCATCATTCGACACTTCCACGTTCTGGACACGTATCACGGGCTCCCACAATGGCTTTGACCCTAGTAGGGCCAAGGCCTCAGCCATCCTACACCCCTGCCTCCGCATAGCCCAGCGCCTCATGGCGACCACCTTCTTGGCGAGGCACGAGCCTGGGACGATGTCTACGCCTGAGCTCTATATGCTCTATGCGATGAATCGCCCCAGAGTTCTCGATAGGGATAGTGATGACCTGGTCCCCGCCGTTGAGACTGATATTGCTAGCTGGTTCTTAGCCCGCATCATCATTTCGGTGGGCGCTCGCTCACCGATTTGCTGCGACGGTCTGATTACTCTGCTAGCCCTGATGACCGGCGTGGACCTACCTGCTGACCTTAGACGAGCCCCGGGCCCCACTGCACTCTCGATAGACGTCATGTCCCGGATGAAGATGCTTCGTCCCCACGGCCAGCGACACTGGGTGTGGTTGCACGGTCCTTTTAGTGCCGATTACATGATCCTCTTAAGCCTAGCTCGGACACATATAGGACCGGCCCACGAGGATTGGATCCCAGCGATGGATCTCCTCATCCCAGCTGCTTACGTTCTTGAGGCTGAGGGTGCTAAGCAGGCACCCCCTGCGCACCCTGCACCTCCTGCTGACCCCATGATCCCTCAGCCCGAGCCTGCACTTTCTGCACCTCCCGGCACTTCTGTCCCCACTTCTGCCAGTGTCAGGAGTACCCTTGCTGAGCCATCCACCACGTCCACCACCACCACCACTGCTGTGCCTATCTCGGTTGAGCCTATTTCTTCACTTCTTCCTGAGCGTACACCCACCATACTTGAGAGCGACAAGCCTTCCTTCGCTGCCGTCATGGGGACCCTGTCCGGTTTGATGTCTGCTGGGGTGTCACCTTTTGGTCCTTACACCTCCTCCACAGTGGTCGACCCTTCTGTCTCCACCGCAGCCGTCCTATCTGAGAGTGTCGTGACGTCTGTCCTCACTTCTGTGTCACCGACCTCTCTTGCTGTCTCGTTGCCGATTTTGTCTTCCACCACCACTGCTGCTACCTCCTCATCCCAGCCTACGTCCCAGCCTCGCATTGAGGCTGGGCATCCACTAGTAAGAACAACACCTTTTACACACCTACCTGCTGGCCCGATTACTTACATTGCCCGTATTAGACAGCCCCGACCTTCACAGCCTAGACCTGTCCGTCCCTCCGCTCCACCACCCCCTGACGCCTTAGTTCAGAGCATTCGTGCTCTTGAGGGGGCGGTGAGTGGACTCAGGGGCGATTTTAGGGCTCTCTCTGTCGCGGTCAGTTCCATGGAGTCCCGCGTCGCCATGCTTCTCGAAATTCAGGCTTGCCTGAATCAGATAGTGGCGCGACTCCCTATGCTACACCTACCCACCCAGCAGACACGTCCACCACCCACCCAGCCGACACCTCGACCACCACCCCCACCACCACCTCTACCACAGGACGGAGACGGTGCAGCACCACCAGCTTAGGCACACCCTTGATGCCATTGATCCTTTTTGTCGTTATGCTGCCCATTCTCTGCTGGTCCTGTCGATATATTATTTTTGCCCACCCCCCTCCTCCCCTCACTATTTTTTCCCTATCTTGCTCACATCTTTCTATATCTTTTTGGGAGAGAGGGAGAGTTATTTTTGGTGACACATATCTGCATCACTCCCATCTTTGCATGCATCATTCACATCATCATATTTTCTTTTTATTTTTTACCCTTTTTTTATCATGCATACATCCTCACCCTCCCCACCCTCTCACGTCTCTCAGTGTTCCACACTTTGCACATTGAGGACACTGTGCACTTTAGCTTGGGGGAGTGAGTTCTCACACTTTTTGCTTTTATCACCTTTATTTTTAGGTTTTTCACGTTTTTCCGCTTTTGCACCCGTTTTTCATCACTTTTTTCATTTTTTTATCATGCATCACGTTTTTCTTATTTTCTTTGTGTGTTGCATTGTAAATATCTTTGTTTTCCTTTATCTTTATTTCTTTCATCTTTTGCTAGAGATGATTTTTCTGTGATGACGATGACGTGGTGTTAGCTTTTCTCTGTATGCATGCTAATTTTGTCATGTCATAGCTTTTGTTTCTGATATCATATGCTATGTTCTGTTTTGCATTTAGAAATAGTAACCCACTTCTTTTTCGGTATGAAAATGGATGAAATTCTATTATTACCTGATGTCTGATGATTCATATGTATGCTATCGTAGAAAACACACCAAGATTCATGCATTGATGCTTATATCTGGAGTACTGCTTTCTTTTCTCATATCACTTCTTATTGCATGATTTGTACACTTCACTACAGGTTGATTGAATGTTTGCTAGCATTGATATATCTGGACTAGTTTGTTTTTTGAGATCAAACTGAGTAGATTAGATTACCCTGCTGAAGTTGTCATGCACGTCCTATAGAGTGAACCGAGAGATACATTTATTTCTTTCTCTACATATCTTGAACATTATTTCTCTATTCTAAATTCATTGGTGAATCTCCCCTTAGCAATTCTATTATTGGCATTCCCCCCGTTATTATATCACATGCTCCAAATTCCCCAAAACCCAAAGAAAAAAATACTCGTATATCCTTCTCTTTGATTTGGGATCATTTGTGTATATATGTTATAATAAAAAAAGAGAAAAAGAAATAGAAAAAGATAAGAGAATAAGAAAAGAAAAGAGAAAAGAAGTTCGAAAACGATCCCATCTCATATCATTTCTCTCTTTCTTCCCTCTTTTGCTTTTATTCTTGTTTTCTTTGACTTTTGGAGCTTCCTAAGAAACTGGGATGTAAATATTGTTTTTTATATGCCACCACGCTTATGGATAAGCTTGGGGGAGAGGATCCTATGATGTGTGAGAGAGTGACTACTTGACGGTGCATGACAACCTATTCTAAGTAATATTTTATACTCGGTGAGATTGCTTAAAGTTTCACGAAATCCAGAAATCTACGCTTAGCATTCATTTCATGAAAACCACACTTTTCTATTCTTACTACTCTATTGTGTGATATCTCTTATACTCCTTATAGAAAGCATTCAATTGAAAAGTGTGTGATCTATGATATTGTATACCGCTTTAGATGCTTCAGACGATGCTAATTCTAGAATTATTCCATTTTTCATACTATATCAATATTCTTGGGTTTTCTATTTCAAATGCACCATTATACTATGATATCGAGATAAAAGTCTTTGACATGTGTTTTAAATTCGATGCGTGCTATATGAGTAAGCAAAACCCACGTCCTAAGAAAAATGATCTAGCGGCTTCCCTCTTCACTTTCTACTTTGTTTTTCGTTTTTCATTTTCCGCCTTTCCATCGTTTCTCTTTTTTCTTTATCCACCGGGTTCGCTTTTTACTCATCTTCCTCGAGGATGAGTAAGAGGTAAGCTTGGGGGATTTTGATCACTCCTTATTTTACACCTTTTTTCTGCATGTTTGCATGCCATTTTGATCGCTCGAATCGCCCTTTTCACGATTTTTCGGTAATATTGCGATGCTTTTCACGATTTCTTGTTTTTGTCGAATTTCAGGAGATTTCGAGCGATTTCGAGCGATTCTGAGATGCACCCACTCCGGAGTGTCACCCGTGACTCCTTCGAGGGGAATTTTGCTATTGGAGAGGATTGGAAGAAGAAAGAACGTCGTAAGAGCGACGAGGCAGCAAAAATATGAAGATTGGGCATTTTGAGCATGTCACTCGGCCGAGTGAAGGAGTCACACGGCCTTGACGTGCGTTTATATTTCATATATTTACGCACATTTTCTTCCGTGTTTTTCCCCTATTTTACCGCCGTCTTTTATTCGTTTTCGCGTGTTTTCTTGTTTTCTTTCACTTTTCTTTGTTTATCCGTGTTTGCAGGAGATTGACCGTGTATGGGACATAAAACGATGATATCATGAGTCCCCGGAGCAACGGGAGGGGTCACGCGTGATCCAGGGGGTCAAACGACCAAGATTGCCACTTTTCAGCCCCCACCCGATCGGTTGGACACAGCCAACCGATCGGGTGATGCACGCGTGCACGACCCGGACTGAAGTTGGAGCAAAGTGCAAAGTCAACCGACCGGTTCGCCGACCGGTTCATCCCAACAAATTTCTCGGGAAGTTGGAGCTTAATTCCAACCGATCGGGTGATATCTCACCCGATCGGTTCATCTGAAGCTGAAGTTTCCCAAACGACGACCCGGTCATGCCACCCGTTCTCCTCAGCGACCGGTTGAAGCTCCCGAAGCCCGACGGCCAAAGCAACAAGCGGCTCACCCGATCGGTTGATGTTTCAACCGATCGGGTGGCCTTTTCTTCCGCTTTCGCGCACCGCTGCTCATTCATTGAAGATCTGCTACCATTCCAGAAGGATTTTGGGTGATCTCTTATTTTTCTAGCGTCGGCATCGTCGTTAGCTTTCCAACGATAGGTCGCATGCCCAAATCCGATTTTTCTAGATTTTTCTGGAATTTTCTAAGCGCAGCTATGTGCTGAAACTGGCTGCAGTCTGGAATTTCACTTCAACCGATCGGTTGACTTGTCAACCGACCGGGTGAGATCTGTTTCTGCGTATCTGAGCTCTCTGTTTGTTTCACCCGATCGGGTGAGTTTTCACCCGATCGGGTGGGCCTTTTTTGACAGTTTTGAACCCGACCCAAGAGGGTTTTTGAGGGGTTTTAAATAGGGGTTGGGGGCACGACTTGGAGAGGATCCTCCTCTAGATTTTAGGGCTTTTTCAGCCCCTTTGTTGGGAGGCTTAGGGTAGGTTAGATTAGGTTTCTATTGTAATAAGTCTTGTAAAGGATTGAAGAATCAATGGCAAGATAAGTATTTCTTTTCCCATTTCATTGTTTTGTGTTATTTTTGTTTTGCTCAATGATGAATGTTTGTTTGGATTTATTGATTGCTATCATGTTCTTCATCATCGAGTAGTGTTTGATGAACCCTAATACGGGTTAGGGTAGGATTGATGCTGGGATATTTACATTTGGCTTGGTTGCGTGGCATGTGTTCGATGAAATGTGTCAATGGGGATTTCTAGCAATCTGGGTCCAATTCGTATGGCAACACACTAGATGTGTTGGGGATTGGGGTCCGGTGCTTGTCCTGTCAAGATCCGCTTCGATGTATTGCTAGAAATCACAATTGACCTATTTGGCCATTAGGGTTACGCGGGGGTGTTTCATTGTCATTGGCGGGAGAAAGACCGCCTCTGACCATCGGGCCAAGGGGGAATAAACTTGGCGGTTGACCCCCTAGCCACAGCTCACGCCCCGAGCGTTGACATCGAGTCCTTGCACGCGGGAGCGGCTGGGACGAAGTGTTGGGAGATATCATTGTGGCCTTAATGCTCCCGGTTGCGGAAGGTGTTAATGGACACAGGAGTGCCCACCGTCCGGAACCGGGTAGGCCTAGCGTGCTTGGCACCGACCGGAATATCGGGCCATGGACGCTAGGTACCACCTTTTGGGGCAATGTCTCACCCTGGGTCAAGTCAAATGCCAAGTGTCATGAGTGCTCTAGCCCGTGTTAGCGGGGATTCTTTTCGTGTCTTTTTCAATTCTTCTCTATATTTCTACACTTCACCCACATTATCCGCGTAGCTAGCACACGACCTAGGCGAGGCTAGTAGCCACTCAAGCCATCCACCTCCCTGTGTTCGATATACCCGCACCCTACACTAACCGTGCACTTGCGGTAAAACGACACCCGCGCCCAAACCGTAAACGGGGCGCCGGTCAAGTTTTTGGCGCCGTTGCCGGGGAGGCGTTCGGTTTGATATTAGCTTAGCTTGGGTTCGTTAGACTACGCATAAAAACAAAAAAAATATATTTAATAACCAAGAAATTTTTCCCCCACCATTATATTATCTTTTTGTTATTCTCTTGTACTATTGACGCTCCTCTCTAGTTTTCTTATTTTTGTTGTCCAGGTATCTTTGATATTGCCATGTGGAGATCAGATTTCGATGCTCAGATGAGAGGCTACAATCCCTATTCATTTTTGGTTTGTGAGACTTGTGGGATGGCGGGGCACGTGTATTATGATTGCCCATATACGCTTGAGAGCATCCCCCTACACCAAGGCCATACATTTTCCCACAACCATTGCCCGAACAACTCCCATCCATTTCCTCAACCTTATATCCCTCCACCAACACAAGAAGAATCAAGCCTCGTGTCTCTCCTTGAAAGTGCCATGTTTAACCAAGGCCAAATGTTACAAAACTTGATGGTACCAATCACCGAGCCTACACCGAGGAGAGAGGATGAAGGAGATGATATACCCACTTTCATGGTTGAGACCACCATCTCATCGGCCACCATAGACACATCTCATACCGATGCCCCAATTTTCCCACACTACCACTTGGATGACGAAGCATTTTTTGATGATGATAGTGAGGATGGGGAGATTTCTCTAGGATCTGTGGGAGAGACTTGTCATCTCTATTTGGATACCCCATATGAGTCCTATGAGAGCACCGAGGAGACCACAGAGCTTACGCATACCGGCGAGGAGGATGTGCGTGAGGACGACGACACCACGACCACATACGAGGGGTCCGCTCCACATCCACCTCCACAGCCATCTCTGTCACAGCTTCCTCCTTGGTCGGTGGTCAACCATGAGGATGTCATTCAGGACATCGAGCAGATGGAGAAGCATGAGCATATCGTCGAGGAGGATGTGCAAGAGGGCTTGGATACGATCGTCCACTTCATGGAGCCCGAGCCACATCTACCTCTACCGTCACGCTCCACTTCTTCTGCGGCTGAGCATCTACTTGAGCATATTGCCCCTATTCAGGGAGATTTTCATACTCACTCTCACTCCACTTTTGAGTCTCGCTTTTCACTTCCTATTTCTTTAGACTCGTATATATTTGACATACCATATCTCTCGCAGGACACAGGATCTACTTCCCCTGAGGTATGCTGCGGTGTGTCACCACCTGGAGAGCCACTTCTCATGGAGAGCAAGGATTTGGTCGTCGCTAGTATAGAGGATAGCGACCCATTCTCAGGGAGTATTCGTCACACTTTCACTATTTTTCAATCTTATTTTGACGATTATCTCTGGGATACTTTTATTTTGGGGAAAGATTTTTTGCCATGGACTAATGCACCTCGTCCTTTGCAGGTCGCAGGTGGACACCTACGAGGGATGCTTGGAGGTGCATTGCTTGGGTCCATTAGCACACGTGGCACAGCGCTTCTGGCGGAGCCACAGAAGGAGCAGTTAGAGCAGCTACCTGCCCCACTCCAGATCTTGGATCCGCCTATGCTCAGGTGTATCCTAATCCAGTAGTGTAAAAATTTACCGCTTTCTAGTTTAGATTTGAATAATCTCGTCTCCTCTCATTAGCAAGGGGAGCGTATCTAGGATTTGCTTTTGCATCATAATAACCCTTCATGTCATGCCCTTCTATCATTTCACCCCACATCCTCTTCAGAGGAGAACGAGCAGACTGTCTCTCCTGCATTCTGATTTCTTTCTTTTCCGATTTTCCCCGAGCATATTTCTGCATCACATTGATCATATCATTTTGCTCGCATTGTCATGTTCAGCTTGGGGGAAATCGATTTGTGTGCATGTTTTCGTGTGTCTTATTTTTTAGTTTCGCTCATGTGTTTTTCGTGTTTTTCATTTTTTGTGTCGGTGCACAACTCCCCCCCATTTTCATTGCCCTCCCGTATTCACTACTATTGCATTGAGGATAATGCAAGTTTTAGCTTGGGGGAGTCGCACTTCGTGCGTCATATTGTCCCTTTTTCTTCGCTATTTGAGTCGTTTTTCTCCGTCTTTTTCTTTTTTTTTCTTTTTCTTCTCTTCTTTTGTCCTCCCTCCTAGAGATGACCCTATATGATGAATTGCCACAAACTGCACACACACCTAGTATGGCCTAGATAATCACACTCACTAACTCTTGGAAGCCGAATCCCATTGCATTTCACGCTTCGTGGGTCCACTTTGCTTTTATGTGAGTCGTGTGTCGTATCTAGCTTATAGTGTGCTTCTACTTTGTGATGTTGATTTATATACCTACCCTTGGTTGACCCCTAGATTATCATGCTTCGATGTTGAATATGCGGTATTTGCTTCTAATGTCTGCTTCTATATGCATGCTATATATATCGTATACTTCATTTCGCATGTGTCGGGATTCCACAATTAAGGACTAGGATAACCCATTTAGCCCATGCTCTAATTAGCGAGAATAGTTTCCTTTGCCCAAGTGTTTAGATTCCGATTTCTTTTTTGTTTTACTTGGTGCAAATCCCCTCGTCGTGTACCGTTCTCCCACTTGGGAGAGTACACATGTATATATCCCAATATCCAAAAATCCAAAAAAAAGGAGAAAAGAAAAGAAAAACCCAAAGAGAAAAGAAAAAAAATATATGTATAGCCAAAAAATCCAAAAAAAATACAAATACCCAAAACCCAAAAATTCCCGTGTGAATATTTTCCTACTTGTCGAGAATAAAGGGAAGGCGAGAATTTGCACCGAGTGTTCTTCTCCACATCATCTCAACCCCCATCGTTTTCGAAAATACTTGGCTTAGGAACTTTTTAGCTATTATCTAGGCTATAGTGTGGTGAATTCCTTAACCCTAGTTGTGGAGTCCCTAACGCATGATATGTTTTGATTCTCTCTCTATTCTCATGCATGCTTGAACCATATATTCACCGCTTAATTCAATTCGAATCGATATTTGGGACATATCTTGGATTTGTGTATATCGAGCTTTATTGCACAATGTAGATAGTGACACCGTTTGCAAGCACACGACCACGCTCGCTCGCGCTTCACCGCGTGAGCCCACGGCACTTGTCTGGACTCGTACTCCTTGGTTTAGTGATGTGATTTGGCGTTTGCTTGCTTGGTGTGTCGTTTTTGATTTTGTTGGCCCTGACGGGCGATCTAGGATATTGAGTTCTCCTTTTCTCTCATTCTCTCTATTTTCTCCCCCCGAGCTCCTACTCTCACTCGTCTTCCTCGAGGACGAGGAAGAGTTCAGCTTGGGGGATTTTGACGTGCGTTTATATTTCATATATTTACGCACGTTTTCTTCCGTGTTTTTCCCGTATTTTGCCGCCGTCTTTTATTCGTTTTCGCGTGTTTTCTTGTTTTCTTTCACTTTTCTTTGTTTATCCGTGTTTGCAGGAGATTGACCGTGTATGGGACATAAAACGATGATATCATGAGTCCCCGGAGCAACGGGAGGGGTCACGCATGATCCAGGGGGTCAAATGACCAAGATTGCCATTTTTCAGCCCCCACCCGATCGGTTGGACACAGCCAACCGATCGGGTGATGCACGCGTGCACGACCCGGACTGAAGTTGGAGCAAAGTGCAAAGTCAACCGACCGGTTCGCCGACCGGTTCATCCCAACAAAGTTCTCGGGAAGTTGGAGCTTAATTCCAACCGATCGGGTGATATCTCACCCGATCGGTTCATCTGAAGCTGAAGTTTCCCAAACGACGACCCGGTCATGCCACCCGTTCTCCTCAGCGACCGGTTGAAGCTCCCGAAGCCCGACGGCTAAAGCAACAAGCGGCTCACCCGATCGGTTGATGTTTCAACCGATCGGGTGGCCTTTTCTTCCGCTTTCGCGCACCCTGCTCATTCATTGAAGATCTGCTACCATTCCAGAAGGATTTTGGGTGATCTCTTATTTTTCTAGCGTCGGCATCGTCGTTAGCTTTCCAACGATAGGTCGCATGCCCAAATCCGATTTTTCTAGATTTTTCTGGAATTTTCTAAGCGCAGCTATGTGCTGAAACTGGCTGCAGTCTGGAATTTCACTTCAACCGATCGGTTGACTTGTCAACCGACCGGGTGAGATCTGTTTCTGCGTATCTGAGCTCTCTGTTTGTTTCACCCGATCGGGTGAGTTTTCACCCGATCGGGTGGGCCTTTTTTGACAGTTTTGAACCCGACCCAAGAGGGTTTTTGAGGGGTTTTAAATAGGGGTTGGGGGCACGACTTGGAGAGGATCCTCCTCTAGTTTTTAGGGCTTTTTTAGCCCCTTTGTTGGGAGGCTTAGGGTAGGTTAGATTAGGTTTCTATTGTAATAAGTCTTGTAAAGGATTGAAGAATCAATGGCAAGATAAGTATTTCTTTTCCCATTTCATTGTTTTGTGTTATTTTTGTTTTGCTTAATGATGAATGTTTGTTTGGATTTATTGATTGCTATCATGTTCATCATCATCGAGTAGTGTTTGATGAACCCTAATACGGGTTAGGGTAGGATTGATGCTTGGATATTTACATTTGGCTTGGTTGCATGGCATGTGTTCGATGAAATGTGTCAATGGGGATTTCTAGCAATCTGGGTCCAATTCGTATGGCAACACACTAGATGTGTTGGGGATTGGGGTCCGGTGCTTGTCCTGTCAAGATCCGCTTCGATGTATTGCTAGAAATCACAATTGACCTATTTGGCCATTAGGGTTACGCGGGGGTGTTTAATTGTCATTGGCGGGAGAAAGACCGCCTCTGACCATCGGGCCAAGGGGGAATAAACTTGGCGGTTGACCCCCTAGCCACAGCTCACGCCTCGAGCGTTGACATCGAGTCCTTGCACGCGGGAGCGGCTTGGACGAAGTGTTGGGAGATATCATTGTGGCCTTAATGCTCCCGGTTGCGGAAGGTGTTAATGGACACGGGAGTGCCCACCGTCCGGAACCGGGTAGGCCTAGCGTGCTTGGCACCGACCGGAATATCGGGCCATGGACGCTAGGTACCACCTTTTGGGGCAATGTCTCACCCTGGGTCAAGTCAAATGCCAAGTGTCATGAGTGCTCTAGCCCGTGTTAGCGGGGATTCTTTTCGTGTCTTTTTCAATTCTTCTCTATATTTCTACACTTCACCCACATTATCCGCGTAGCTAGCACACGACCTAGGCGAGGCTAGTAGCCACTCAAGCCATCCACCTCCCTGTGTTCGATATACCCGCACCCTACACTAACCGTGCACTTGCGGTAAAACGACACCGCGCCCAAACCGTAAACGGGGCGCCGGTCAGCCGACCATCGAGAGCCCGCTAGGCTGACCAAATCGGGCACGCAGAAGACTGGGTATCAGCGTGCACTCGGCCGAGCATTGCCAGCCCACTCGGCCGAACCACGGAGACCCCACTCGCTCGAGTGGCATCAAGACGACTGCAAGCAGAAGTCCAGACTTACTGTAATTTTACAGTCGATTCCTGAGTTCCGACTCGGCCGAGTGAAAAAGTCCCCTCGGCCGAAGCAAAGAAAGTCACTCGGCCGAGTGACTCCCGAGGAGCCGACCCCCAAAAGTCCGAAGTTACTGAAATTTGTCAGGGTTTGTCACTCGGCCGAATGACATTTGTCACTCGGCCGAGTGAGCCGCGCTGCCTGTAGCGTAAACTGCGATTTTGAGGCTGCGCAGGGGCATTTTCATCACAGTTTTTTGGGCGATTTTGGGGGGTATTTAACCCCAGTTATTAACCTAGTTTAGGGGGCTTTTTCAGAACTTTTTGCAGCCTTTTTTAGATTACTTTTAGGAGATTAGGTTTAGCCTTGAGGGGGGAGAGAAAAGTGTTATTTTGTTGGATGCTATTGGTTCTTCATTGGTTTGTCTCTCTCCCTATCAAAAACTCCATTTTTATTGATATATTGAATATAGCCATGAATTCTATTGATTTTATTTGTGAATTTCTATTGAATTTCATTATGAATTGTGAGTAGTTTTACCGTCTTAGGGCGTATGGATGAACCCTATGAACCCTATTTCTAATTTGTGATGAATTGGTGATATTATTGCTAGAATTGATTAGGGTTAGTTTGGGATCGATTTATTACGAATTGCTAGGGATTCATACCGATTGGGATTTGCAAGAGATTGGATCCCAACTCGATAGGAAGCCCTAGAAATTCGAATTGGGTTGTAATTGGATTTCTCCGGAATCGGTTTGTAAGAGATTGGACCGAAACTAGGGTTTTCGATTGCAATTCTATACCAATACCCGTTTGCAAGAGATTGGACGGGTATGAACTATCCCAACCTAGGTCGTAGCTTGAGTTTGCACGAGAGTGGGCTAGAGATACGATTGAACGATGATGTTGTTCTTCACGCTAGTTTGCCTAGGTTAGGGTTTGCAAGAGATTGGACCCTACCCTAGGTTTGCTATAGACCGGCAATAGCGCGAGAGCGTGAGCTTGGTTCTACATTTATTTGCAACTAGTTCACTTGAATTTCATGTCTAGCATTTGTGACACCTACGAATCACAATGAAGAGATACAGTTTGTAGTGGGGATTCCCTACCCCTAGGCGTCTTTATTAATTTGATATTTCTTTTATACAATTGAACGACTGTGACCGCTTTATAGCGAATATTTCTAGACTTTTCCTATAGCCAGGTGGATTGAAGAGGACACTGTCAATTGGCTTCCTCGTGTTCGATACCCGCTCGCCGCTACACCGTGCGCTTGCGGTAAGACTAGCGAGTCGCGTGCCCCGGGTGTGCATCCGGGCATCCGATCAATAAGGAGCGATCAAAATCCCCCAAGCTTACCTCTTACTCGTCTTCGAGGAAGATAAGTAAAAGGCGAACCCGACGGGTAAAAATAAAGAAAAAGGAAAAAGAAGATAGAAAACAAAACAAAGAGGGAGGTGCTAGATTATTTTCTCAAGACGTGGACTCGCTTACTCAAATAGCATACGTGGAATAAAAACATGCCAAAGATTTTTATCTAGATATCATGATCATATAAGGATGCATTCAATATAGAAACCCAAGAATTTCAAAACAATATGAAATATGAAATCATTCTAGAATTAGCATCGTCTGAAGCTTCTAAAGCAATATACATAATCATAGACCACACATTTCAATTGATCGCTTTCTATTTGGAGTATAAAAGGTATCACACAATATGAAGCATTAAGAATAGAAATAAGTGGTTTTCATGAGATGCATGCTAAGTTTCAATTCCTGGACTTCGTAAAAATTTTAATAATCTCACCGAGTATAGAAAATTACCTAGCTTAGGTTGTCATACACAGACAAGTAGTCACTCTCTCACACATCATTGGATCTTCTCCCCAAGCTTATCTATAAGCGTGGTGGCATCAAATTTAGCAATAAGACCATTCGCCATTTTTGAAGCTCCAAGAAATAAAAAGAATAAAGAAGGAATGAAAGAGACAAAGAATATGAAGTGAGATCATGTATGAACTTCTTTTCTCTTTTCTTTTCTTTTTCTCTTTTTTTTTGTTTTTTTCATATCAATATATACAACTGTGATCCCAAATCAAAAGATAGAGAGATATACATGAATATTTTTTTCTTTTTGATTTTGGGGCGTTGGAGCATGGATTTTTTATAGCAAGGGGAATATGACAATGTAAGATTCGCTAAAGGGAGATTCACCAATGATTTTAAGTATAAAATAATGCTCAAGATATGTGGAGAAAGGAAAATATGTAACACTCGGTTCACTCTATAGAATGTGCACAACAACTTTCAGCAGAGTAATGTAATCTACTCAGTTTGATCTCAGAAAGTAAACTAATCCAGTTATATCAACACATCATACATTCAATCAACTTGAAAGTGAAGCATACAATTTTCATGCAATAAGAAGTGATAAAAGATAGCAAAGCAGTACTCCAAATATAGGCAATCAATGCATAAAGCTTGGTGTGTTTTCTATGAAGAGTATACAGTATAAATCATCAGGCTTAGCTAATAGAAGAATTTCATTCACATTCATATAACAAAGGTGTGGGTTACTATCTCGAATGCATAGCAAGCATGGCATATGATACCTGAAATAAAAACGATGGCATGACAAGATAATATGCATATAGAGATAAGCTAATACCATGTCATCATCATCACAGAAAATTCATCTCTAGCAAAAAGGTTTAAATGAATTAAGGATAAAAGAAAAATCAGAACTACTATACATATGCAGCACACAAAAAGTAAGAAATTGTGATGCATGAGAAAAAAAGAAAAAGTGGGTGAAAATAAGTGTAAAATAAAGAAAGGAGGGAAAAATAAAAGAAAAAAATGAAGAAAATGAAAAGTGCGTGAGACACTCACTCCCCCAAGATAAACTGGATAGTGTCCTCAATGTGCAAAGTGTGGCACACCAAGAAAAAAGATAAGGGTGGGGTGGGTGAGGATGCATGCATGATGGAAATAAAAGAAAATGAGATGGATATGCAAATGATGTATGCAGAGACGCATGTGGTGCATGCATAGATCAAAATGGTGCAAAATAAGTGTCCCCAAAATTACCTCCTCTCTTCCAAAATGATATAGAAAAGTATGAGCAAAAATTGACCAAAACGTGTGTGGAGGAGGGGTGCAAAATCACTAGGCAAAAAATATCCAGAATAGCAGTAGCAAAAGTATGAAAGGCATCCAGTGTGTGCCTAAGGAGGTGGTGGAGCACCATCACCGTCCTGTGGTGGAGGTGGTAGTGGCGGGGGCTGCTGGGTAGAAGTGCGGGTAGTGGCAGGTGGCGGCTGTAACAGACGCGCAAGTATGTGGTTCAGGCTAGCCTGAATACCAGGAAGTAAAGCGACGTGCCACTGTACAGCAGTGACGGTAGCGGAGAGAGCCCAGAAATCTCCTCTGAGCCCACTAACTGCCCCCTCTTGAGCATGGACGTGCTGAACTAGTGTGTCGGGGGGCGGTGTAGCAGAGGGTTGTACAGGTGAGGAATGGGGCTGCCTCGCACGGCTACCGTAAATGACGGGTGTAACTACATGGTGAGGCTGAGGTGCTGTGCTCACAAAAATATGCTCAGCCTTTGTGGGAGGCTGAGACGTAGGAATGGTCGAAGAGGAAGGAGCAGCAGCATAGGCTGAAATGGTGATAGAGGGCGAGGAGGTCAGAGAGGTCGGTGACACAGAAATAGGGACAGAAGTCACGACACTCTCAGAGAAGACAGCTGTAGTGGAGACGGTAAGGCCGATGACTGGGGAGGTCATGAAGTGCGAAGGAAATGACTCCCAGGGGTCGAGAATAAGAAAGAGGAAAAGGTCTCCACTGCAGAAGAAAAAGAGGGCTCGCCGCCCTTAATAATAGTGGCAGGATGCTCAGGGCTCACAACAGAAATGGGGTGGATGGATAATGGCACAGAGGTGGAAGTGGATGTGGACTTAGCAAGGGTACTCCCGACACTGACAGAAGTGTGAACAGAGGTATCAGGAGGTACAGATGAAGTCGGTGCAGGCTGAGGTATCGTGGGGTCCAGGGGTGGAAGGAGGGGCTCCTGCTGAGCACCCTCAGGCTCTAGCATGTATGCAACAGTGATGATGACGTCCATCACTAGAATCCCCTCCCCTCCTGCGGGTCCAATATGAGTCCGAGCGGGGCTTAGAAGAACCATGTAATCAGCTCTAAAAGGACTGTGCAGCCACATCCAGTAGTGCTGACCATGAGGACGAAGCATCCTCATCCGGGCCATAACATCTATGGAAAGGGAAGTGGGGCCCGGTGGTCTAAGCAAGCCAGCAGGGAGGTCTACTCCGAATAAAGGAGCTAGGAGGGTAATCAGACCGCCGCAACAGATAGGCGTCCTAGCGTCGACAGAAATAATGATGCAGTCTAAGTACCAGCTAGCTAGATCAATCTCAATAGTGGGGAGTAAAACGTCACCACCCTTCTCGAAGGCCCGCGATCGAGTCATCGCATAGAGCATGTAGAGCTCCGGCGTCGACATCGTCCCTGGATCATACCTCGCTAAGAAAGTGGTCACCATAAGGCGCTGTGCAATGTGGAGGCAAGGGTGGAGGATATCGGAGGCCTTGTCCTGGCTAGGATCAAAAGCGAGAGGAGAACCTGTGAAACGTGTCCAGAAGGCGTGTGTGTCGAATGACGGCGGTGGGATGTGTGTGGGACTGTAGGCTCGGTCTGGGTCCGGAACTGGGGGCCACTGAAAGTAGGCTCAGAGCATGCCAAGAGTGACCTCGCACTCACGATCCATCAGTCGGAAAGAGCAACTCTGGGGAGTCCTAGCAATAGAACTCAGGACCTCTAGTGTCGGGCGGATGTAAGTGTCCGCCGACACTGACAAAAAGTCACCCCACCCCGTGTTGTCATACAACTGGAGCAGCCCCTCAAGTACCCCTAGGCACTCAAAGTCTCCTATGTGCGCGAACCTAGTGGATACGATTGAGCGATGGGAGATACGCTCAAATCTGGCGTGGTGCACGTCATCTCTGAACGTAATCCCTAGCGTGTCGAACGCGGGGAGGGCTGTGCCGGGGGTGGTGGTATAGGTGTGGTAGGAGGAGGAAGTGTAGGTGGTGGCCGGCTAGGTGGAGGGGAGTCCTCCCTAGCAGAAGAGGGGCCAGGCTTGCTGGTCCTCTTCCGCTTCGAGGTGGGCGCCCTCGTGCGTGACCTAGTACGGGGTGGCATGTGAGCCGCGGAAAGTGCCTACCCAAAAAATGCGAAGTGCTGAAAATATGGAAGAGTATACCTGAGCACGACGCGAGAGCAAGTAGTGGATGTGTGCGAAGACTCGCCTCCTCCTAGAAGCTCCAAATCCGCCCTGAATCTCCCCCAAGCTAGCCTGAAACAAAAATTCGCAAATCAGCAATGAATATCAATAGGTATAGGGTAAGATCAGGTATAATAGATATATATAAAGATTAATTTAGATCTTGGGGCTTAATGGGCTTAAGGATTGGAGAAATGGAGAAAAATAGGATTTTTGGGAGAAATTGGGGGTGTGCGGCAGCGGGGGCGACGGCGCCAGCGACGGGCGTCGACGGTGGGTGGTTAGCGATCGACGACGAGGGTCGTGGGGCAGCGTGGCTCGGTCGAGGGTGAATGTGATTCGGGCGAGGTGAGGGCAAAGATGAAGAGGCTCAGGGAGAATTGGGAATTTTAGCGTGTGTGGATTTGAGCAGTGGGCGCTGGGTATATAAAGGATGGGTTACTCGGCCGAGTGACGCGTTCACTCGGTCGAATGGCACGGTTTAAAATTTTTTCGAAATTTTTCCACAGAAGTCACGACTCGAGCGAGTAGATCTTATCACTCGGTCGAGTAGACAATGGTCATTCGGCCGAGTAGCAAGGCTACTCAGAGCTTTAAAGTGCAAGAAAGTGTCTGATTCCATCGGGCGAGTGACTAAGTCACTCGGTCGAGTGACATATAAATTACAGAGAGTAGTTTTTAGGATCTTTCCTGATCAGTACCCTACTTGGTCGAGTAGGGTCTATGCTCGGCCGAACGACTAAGTCACTCGACCGAGTGGCCTGCTGTTTTCAGCTCCAACTCTCTGTTTTTGCTCTACTGTCTGTTTTTCGTCTCCCCGTCAATTCCTTTCTCCTCCTGAGGCCTGAGCACGTTCCTGGAGCACTCCCCTTTACCATGGTCATCGTCCATTCAAATAGTTACTCGTTCTCCATCTCCTGTCATGAAAAATAGAGACCATTGTCAGGATTTTTATCGACTCTAGACTCTAAACACTAAGAAAGATCTAAAACAAAAATAAAAATTGAAAGATTCAACAAAAAATAAGATAAAACCGTCGGGTTGCCTCCCAACAAGCGCTCGTTTAAGGTCTTGAGCTCGACCTATTAAGATACTTGTATTTAATTGTTGTTGTTCATAGTCATTCCTTGGCTCCCCCTCATCATGGGTGGTAGTTGGGGATGAGTCCCCCAAGCTTGAGCTTTTAGCGTTCTTTTTCTTTGCCGGTGATGAAAATTTCTTGTCTGGAGGAGCTTTCTTCAAATACTTTACCGTGGAGAGCTTGCATAGCTCCATAATCCTTACGACATCAGCGTCGTATTTGTCATCAACCGTATAATGATCCGGTGGGTCTCCCAACATTTCTCCATCTCTAGAAGATTGGCCTTCTTCAAGGCCGTCATTGTGTAAGGCGCCGATAGCATATGTCATAGCATCATCAATGACCTCGTCGAGGAGGTCCACGTAATCGACGTCCTCCGTCCAAGGCATGTGCTTCATTGCCTTAGGAATGTGAAGCTCCGCCTCTATGTTTCCGACATTCAAAGACAAGGTGCCCTCTCTCACGTCAACTATCACGCCGGCGGTGGCCAAGAAGGGGCGTCCAAGTATTAGCGACGTATCGCCCTCCTCCTTGATATCCATTACCACGAAGTCGCACGACAAGCAAATTCCTCCCGGTACTTGGAGCGGTATGTTCTCCGCAATTTTCACTGGCCTAGTGACCCGACCGTCCGCGAGTTGTATTCTCATATCGATCGGTTTTAAGTCGGTCCCCGTATTCAATTTCTTAAACATAATTAGGGGCATTAGGCTCACGCTTGCTCCCAAATCTACAAAGCTTTTTGTAGCAGGACTCCGCCAAGTGTGCAAGGGATGCGGAAGCTTCCGGGATCTTTAAACTTTGTAGGCTCCTTCTCCTTCCGGGTGAACCATGTACCTTGCTCGGCGAGCATTATCTTCTCCTTGCGCTTCTTTCCCGAAATCAAGTCTTTTAGGAATTTGGCATAAGACGAGATCTCTACAATGGCGTCAAAGAAAGGGATATTTAGGCTCACCCCCTGCAAGTACTCAAGAAACTTGGCAAGCCGCTTCTCAATCTTTGCTCTTGCCAACCTTTGTGGGAAGGGTACCGGTGGCATATAGTTGCGCTCCTCACGTGGCTTCATAATTTCAGAATTTTCACCGTCTTTTGGCTCTTTCGGGCACTCCTCCTCATTAGCCGGCTCCTTGTCATCCAAAATTACTTCCCCCAGCTCCTTGGTTTGAATCATAGCGGGAGTAGTGTCCTTCCCGCCCCTAGTAGTTACCGCCACCACCGCATTTATGTGGCCGGTATTGCTTCGTGGGTTTGGCTCCGGTTGAGCCGGCAATTATTGAGTATTTTTGTTGAGCAATGCTAGTTGCTCCGATAATTGTGCCACGACGGTGTTGAGAGAGTCTTGTTGAGCAGTCAATCTAACGTTTACCTTCTTTTGCTCCGCCATGAATTCTTCAACCTCGCTTCATGGTCGGATCTCGGTGGTGCTTGTGTGGATTAGGTGCTCTCCACCCTTGATTATACCCCGGAGGTCTATATGTTCCCGCTTGTTGCCTCGGTTGGAAGTTTTGTTGTTGAGGCCCTCTCGGTTGATATTGCGATTGTTGCGGAGGCCGATCTTGAGGTTGTTGCGGTGGTGGGTTTAAGGCTCCATCATTATGTGCATATGAAAATCCCGGATGGTTTCTCGTGGCTGGGTTGGCCCAATAACCGGTGTTTCCCGCAATGTATTGGACTTGCTCTATAGCTCCCTCTCCTTGCTCTCCTCCAACATACATGACATGGGCTTGGTCTTGCCAATCGCCTATACTTCCTCCCGGTGTAGATGTGGTGGGGGTTCCATGTGGATCACTTATCAACTTCTCCAATCTCTCCACGACCTTGTGGAGAGAATCAAACTTCGTTGAGAGCTCCGCTACGGCCTTTGCCTCATTAATACTTGTTGGCTTCAAGAAGGATGAAGAATGTCCTCTCTCGTCGCCCCATTGTTGGTTATTAGAGGTCATCTCCTCAAGTAGGGCCGTAGCATCATCCGGCGTCTTAGATAATATGGCTCCATTAGCTGTTGCATCGATGATTTCCTTGGTGCCCAGTTGTAATCCATTGTAAAAACTATGACAAGCTCCCATGCTTCAATACTATGATGGGGGCATTGGTGTTGGAGATCTTTAAAGCGCTCCCATGCCTTAAATAGGGTTTCCTGTGGTCCTTGCTTGAAGGACATAAGCGCACTCCTTATATTGACTGTCTTGGATGGTGGGTAGAATTTGTTAACAAATGCGCTTGCCAACTCGTCCCATGTGGTAAAGATCCCCTCTGCTTGCGTCCTCAACCAATACAATGCTTTGTCCCTAAGGGTAAATGGGAAGAGGCGCAGTCGGATAGCGTCGGCCAGTACATCGGGCATCTGAAAAGTGGCGCATTTGGACAAGAACAACTGTAGATGGTAGTGTGGATTCTCGTGGGAGTTCCAATGAAATGGGTCTTGTTGCATCAAAACCACGAGTCCGTTTTCAGCTCGAAGTTCTTGTCCGCCGCCAACTCCGGCATCACAATAGACGAGGTAGTAGAAGTAGTCTTAGGCCGTAGCCTATCTCTGATAGAAACAAGCCTAGCCATGTGTGTCGCCAACTCCTCTGGTGTCTCCGGTCGGTTCATATGATTGTCCTCTATAGCAAGTCTCCTTTTGGCTCTAAGCCTCCTTGTCGTATGCTCGATCTCAGGATCAAATAATTTGTCTTCTTGATGCGCCTTTGATCTCGTCTACATGCACAAAAAAAGAGAATCTCGATGGAATCGTTAGCTCAATAGAGGAATAAAAAGATAAAAATAATAAAAAGAAAAGAAATAACTAAGCAAAGAAAATAAAATACAGTCGCCTCCCCGGCAACGGCGTCAAAAACTTGATCGCGCCCGGATATACAGCCTGAAAACGACTGTAGTTTTACCGCAAGTGCACGGTGTAGTGGCGAGTGGGTATCGAACTCAGGGAGGACAATTGACAGTATCCTATTTTGAGTACCTAGCTATTGGTGGAATAAGAATAGTTTTGATGGTAGTGTCACAATCGTTCAAATAGCAAATAGAATTCAATATAATAAAAGCGTCTAAGGATAGGAAATCCCCACTACGGACCGTTTCTTATTCTTGTGGATCATGAATATCAATGTTGCAAGGCTTGAAGGTAGGTGAACTAGTCGCAACTTAATGTAGAACCAAGCTCACGCCCTCGCGCTATTGCCAGTCTATAGCAACCTAGATTATGGCCCACTCTTGTGCAAACCCTAACCTAAGCCACTAGCGTGAAGGTCGACATCATCATCCAATCGCAACTCGAATCCACTCTTGTACAAACTCGAACTACGATCTAGGTTATGATACTTCGTATTCGTCCAATCTCTTGCAAACGAATATTAGTATAGATTTATAATAAAAATCCTAGCTTTGGTCCAATCTCTTGCAAACCAAATCTACATAATTTCAATTATAAACCTAAGTTGAATATCTAGGCCTTCCCATCAATTGGGATCCAATCTCTTGCAAATCCCTATCGATGGAAATTCCTATCTACTCGCAATAAATCAATCAAAACCTAACCTTTCTTCAATCCTAGCAACAATTCTATTCATTCATCACAATTCAAAAGATCGGGTCCATAGGGTTCATCCCCATGCCCTAGAACGAATAAACTACTCACGAATCATCAGAGAAATCTCAGAAATAAAGCAATAGATCATAGCACAATTCATTGTAAAGAAGAGACAATTCATAAAGATAAGAGTTTTAGCAAGAAAGAACAAACCAAAATTGTCGCATATGATCTCCAGCTGAGATTTCACAAAAGAATATCCGTCAAAAAATAATAGAAGTCTCTCCTAAAATTAGGGATAAAACTAGGTTTAAATACAAGACAAAATCGTCCAAAAAAATCCTGACAGAATTGCCCCTGTGCAGCCCAGAAATCATAATCTGTGTAGCAGTCGGAATGCGTCCCTCAGCCGAGTAACAAGGTCACTCGGCCGAGTGACAGACCCAATAATAATACAGAGAATATGGGGATTTTGGGGGTCTGTCTCTCTGACTGACTCGGGCGAGTAGGCTTCTTTACTAGGCCGAGTAAGCAATCGTGCTCGGCCTAGTAGGCTTCTCATAATTTCCAGTAACTTGGCCTCTTCTCGAAAGAAAATCCCTGTTCTACTCGGGCGAGTAAACTCTCTCACTCGGCCGAGTAGACTTTCTTGCTCGGCCGATGAAACTTCGAAATTTTGCTGTGCGTATCCGTTTAACTCGACCGAACACAACTTGTTACTCGGCCGAGTAGACACTCTGTTCGGCTGAGTAAGCTGCTTCTGGGCTCTTTTCTTCTCCTCCTCGCCTCCTCGTCGATTCTATTGAATTTCTTTCTCTTCCGCTCATCCTCTAGCGCTGCTAACTCCTCAAATAAGCTATGTGCGATGCTCCGGGATGCGCGAATGTCCCTTAATCTCATTTTTGCTCCAGATCGCTCCATATCTCCTGAAATACAACAAAAACGAGAAATAGTGAAAAGCAACGCGATATCTTCGAATAATCGTGGAAAATGCAACATGGACAATCGAAATGACATGAAAACATGTAGAAAAAGGTGTAAAATAAGGAGTAATCAAATTCGAGAAACCAGTCCATTGACAATAACGGAAGGTGACCCGTTTGAGCTTGGATTTCAAAACTTTATTACTCATCGTATCTCTTCCATATGCACAATTGATGATGGAGTCTACATTCTAGTTGAGGGGTACAAGACCCACTTTTATACCACGATCGAGATACATGATCCCATAGAGCCACCTGCACCTACTATTGAGAAGGCCAAACCATGCAATCGGGTGCCTCGAGCTCCAGGACAGAAACGAAGAAGGAGGCATGAAAAGGAGAAGATGACATTTACATTGTCTTCTATACCTGAGGAGCCTGAGGAGGATGTCCACGTTCAGCTTGGGGGAGGTATTATGCACTTTGATATTACCACCCCCGACGAGACCACAATACTTGGTACTGCGGAGTCAGCTTGTGCCATCGTCGCTCCCCCTTGCCACCCACATGAGCCAGAGTAGACTTTTGATGAGGCCTTACATGCGGAGCTAGAGCTTGTCACTGGGGAGGCCGTGCATTGGGACGAGGACACATCCATTCATGAGGATCCCGAGCATTACCCTCCTCCTTTTGAGCTACCACAGCCACCTCCAATTTCTATAGAGGCTGAGCATACCTCAGAGGACCACCCTTCCACTAACGCCGTGGACTATCTCACAGAGCTTTTGGCCCCTCCTTCAGGGAGATCTCTTTATTCCCTCATCTCCTACATTTGATTCCCCTCCCATGTATGATGTTTTTATGATTCAGATTTTGACGACTCATCGTGCCTTTTGTAGGATACACATACGTATGAACAAAAGGTACAATGGGATGTATACGAGGAAGAGAGCGAGGAGTTAGCACCCATGGATGCATATGAATATGATCAAGAGGTGCACTGGGATGAGTCTGACGACGATGAGGAGCATCCTGATGGAACCCACACTATTATGCTAGAGTTATCTGAACAACCTGAGGCTAACAACGAGGAGTCGGTCGATGTGGTACACGAGAGTAGAGATTTATTTCCAGGGAAGTGTTGTCAACCGTTTTTAATTTTAAATACTTATGTTGATGACCATCTTTGGAATACATTTATTTTGGGGAAGAATTATCCACATCAGATTGATGCGCCTTATCTCTTGCAGGGTACAGGTGGAGTCCTTGGTTAGATGCTGGAAGCCGCATTGCTGGAATCTGATGGAGTCCGTGGACATACGCGCCAGGCGGAGCCACGGAAAGAGCAATTGGAACAGTTTCCTGCACCGGCAAAGATACTGGATCCGCCTTTTGCTATGTGATATCAATTCAGTAGTATAGTATTTTATGCTTTCAATAAACATGAATCATCTCGACAGCGAGATGACCGTATATATATGCTTGAATAAATAACACCTCATATGACGGCAATAAAAATCTTTTACACCCAAAACCCATTATATATATTAATTGCCCTCTTCATATTTTGATATGCCACATCCTTTGCTCACCACCTATCGAGCATCTCTTTCAAGTGAATACTCACATTCTTATTCGTTTGACTCGATCTCGCTTAGCAAAGCCGTGGCATTTTTTATGGAGTCATTTGAATAGGATTATTTGGTATAAGCTTGGGGGAAGGCGCTCTCATGCATCATTGCATTTGCATGTAGTTGCATTAGGATTTCATGTCATTCATGTCATCATATCCAATCCACCCCCTCATATTTATCATTGTTCCTCATAAATACCTTTATGATCACATTGATGACAATGTGAAGTTTAAGCTTGGGGGAGTGCATTTCCATGCCATTTAGTCGTACTTTTATTCTATTTTTAGGGGTTTTAGAAATTTTCAAAATTTTTGCATAATCTTTTTGATTTTTTCATCTTATTGTCTTTTTATGTGTGTTCATGCATCATATTGTGTGCTTGTTTTTCTTTTCTTTCCTCTTTTTTACTTTTATTTCTTTATTTTATTTTCTCTTTTTTCGCAAGACGAATTTCGTATGATGATATCTCTTATTGCTTTAGGAACCATCACAATGCTTATTATTCCATGCCATGCTACTTAGAGTATTCCATAGTCTTGCAATTCACATGTGCTTGCAAATCTATTTCTCTTGATGATTCCTCTACATGAATGCATGATATTAATTGAAGCTGAATGTATGGATTAGTATTTAGTATGGTTTTGTTGAAAATGCACCAAGATTCACGCATCAATTGTATATCGGAAGCATCTGCCTTATTGTCTTATTCACCTTCTGTTGCATGCCTGATATGATTGTACTCTTTACTACTTGACTTCACTATTTATTGAATTGATTAATAATAGCCATGCTTAAATATGAGTTTTAGTTGAAGCATTATTTTATTGAACCATTTGTGCACATCTTAGAGTGAACCGAGTGTTACATTATTTCTTTCTCCACAATATCTTTTATTCTCTACATGTCACTTAAGTTCACCTCCTAAAGCTACTTACATCGCATCTATTTACAAAAAATCCCTACAAAAGAAAAAAGTTAGTTCCAAAAAAGTCCAAAAAGCCAAAAAGGAGCCAAAAACCAAAATTACAATCAAATAGCTCCTACAAAAATCCAAAAAGGAAAATAAGAAACAAAAAAGTTCAAAAAGAAAAAGAAAGATAAATCTCTATCCCATTATTGGAGCCACAAAATACTTGGGAAACCCAAGGCAAAAATCCCATTTTCCACTATCACATTCCTTTAGATGTGATGCCTCAAGCTAAGCTTGGGGGGTGAATTCATTTGACCATATGAGTGAGTACGACATTAGAGTGGAGAGGTGAACGAATGGAAAAGTTTGATAATACTGAGACTAAGCGAATTACTTTAGCTATGAAGATTTCTTATGAATTGATATGAAAATGTGAATGACATGTCTCTTATTCCATTCTCTATTGCATGCTTGGTGTGATTCTTATATGCTTCTGTTATAACTCTTGATTGAAAAGTGCATCGCAAATATTTGTATATTAAATTCTATGAAATGCGTGATGCGGATATGAGTTGATTGTATGAATTTAGAGAATCCCTTTTGTCGTTCTTAAAAGCTTGCAAGTACCATGTTTAAGTAAGATATGAAATCTTTATAGCCTGTGATTCGTATTTTTCGAGTTATCGTGATGTGTAGCTTATGGTTTGAGATCTGAGAGAATAATCTAGCGACCCCTTCCACTTTGTATTCTCTTTCTTCCTTTTCATTTTCCTTATTTTTATCTACCGGGTTCGCCTTTTTACTCATCTTCCTCGAGGACGATTAAGAGGTAAGCTTGGGGGTTTTGATCAGTCCATATTTTACACCTTTTTTCCGCATGTTTGCATGCCATTTCGATTGCTCATATTATGATTTTCATGATTATTCGACGATATTTCGTTACTTTTCACTATTTCTCGTTTTCGTCTGATTTAAGTAAATATGGAGTAATCTGGATCAAAAATAAGCTTAAGGGACTTGCACGAGTATCGAAGCGTCGCCCATGGTCCTATCGAGGAGCTAACGGTGCTAGATGATAAGCAGGAGAAGAAGAAGTTCGATAGAATCGACGAGGAGGCGAGGAGAAGAATATTTGATTCCAGAAACTTCCCACTCGCCTGAGTCACGCTAGTCACTCGCCCGAGTGAAGCAGTGTACTCGGCCGAGTACGACTGACATGAAGAACATCTACCTGACCTGAGTCCACAATGCACTCGGCCGAGTGGTGAATTCCACTCGACCGAGTAGAGAACTTCACTCGCCCGAGTGAGTCAGAATTTCTGAAGGAAATCAAAGCGAACTCTCTGGAATTCGGGGAGTATAACAGAAGACCCACTCGGCCGAGTGATGAATCCCACTCGGCCGAGTGACGCAGAGTGCCAGAGTGCCCAAATCCCAACTTCGAAGCAAACTCTCTGGAATTTTGGGAGAACATCAAAAGATCTTACTCGACCGAGTAAGGAAGTCCACTCAGCCGAGTCACACTTCCCACTCGGCCGAATGACACGAGCGCCCAGATTTTCAGACAGCCTCTTACTCTTTTAAAATCTCCTATCATTCTAGTAGGCAAAGTATTTTTCTCATATTTTTATGGATATTAGACTTCATGAAGGTTCCAACGCTGCCAAGAACACGCCAATCGGTGGTCGGATGAAATCTGGAGTATTTTTGCAAGTTGATGCTGCAGTGCTGGAATTCCCACTCGGTCCGAGTGAGCGCGGGCCCAGAACTTAAGTTGCGGCCAGAGCTGACTTTGGGCACGAATTTCAGAGGGTTTCTTGGGTTATTTTCTCGGGTTTTGGGGGGCTATATAAGAGGTTTATAGCCGTCATTAGAGGGGAGTTCCATTATGTTTTCTTAGAGACTTTTTAGAGGTTAGGCCATGCCCTAGGCCCCCTTTTGGATCTAAAAAGCTTGTATCAAGATAAGTACTTTTGTTCTTGTTAATTCTATCGTTGATTATTAGTGATTTCTTATTGTTTATCTCTCTTTGATGCAAGCAATGGTTTTTATTGATTTCTATATCGGTGTTGCTATGCTTGAGTAGATTCGCTGTTCCAGGGCATGGGGATGAACACTATAGATCTAATTTCAGATTTGTGATGAATGAATTTATATGTTGCTATAATTTCTAGGAGGTTAGATTGTGAATGATTTATTATGGATAGCTAGAAATTTCCATCGATTTGGAGTTTGTAAGAGATTGGATTCCGATCAATGGGAAAGCCTAGATATTCGATTTAGATTTATAATCGAGATTCACTATGTTTGATTTGTAAGAGATTGGACCAAGGTTAGCATTTTTATTATAAATCTATACACATAATCGTTTGGAAGAGATTGAACGAATACGAGCTATCACAATCTTGGTAGTAACTCGAGTTTGCACGTGAGTGGGCTCGAGGTGCGATTGGATGATGATGTCAATCTTCATGCTAGTGGCTTAGGCTAGGGTTTGCTCGAGAGTGGGCCCTAATATAGGTTGCTATAGACCGGCAATAGCGCGAGAGCGTGAGCTTGGTTCTCTATTTAGTTACGACTAGTTCACCTCAACACAAGTCTAGTAATTTGAGATTCACAATTCACGAAGATGTATAACGATCCTTAGTGTGGATTCTCTAGCCCTAGACACTTTTATCATATTGATTTGAACAACATATTTATCACCGACACCGACATCCATCACCATTTCCATTACATCATACCTTAACCATCTCCACTAATAAAACCTCAGTAGTCGAGTCAACCTAGGATAGATTGTAGCCAACACCACCTCCTCGTGTTCGATACCCGCTCGCCACTACACCGTGTGCTTGCGGTAAAACTACAATTATTTCCCTGTTGTATATCCGGGCGTGATCATAATTGTAGTAGGAATTGTGTATACCGAGTTAGCATCGTATTAATCTCCAGTTCATTGGCCTTAAAAATGTGAGGTCACAGTTAAAAATGAAATTTGAAATAACATTTGTAATTTATTTAGAAAGGTAATACGTTTGGTTGATATCTACGAACATTTGTAACATTGTCCCCATTCTTTCACTGACATAAGAAAAAAGTTCCAAGGAATTAAACCAAAGATTGTATAAATCAATCCAAATTGATATGTAGTGGTATTCATCTCGTGCAATCGGAGTCCGCGTAAAAAACAATTAGACACTCTTCACATCACAATGCAACAAACCACATCAAAATCCTTTTCCAACATACAGTACGAATTCATGCTTAACGCCATGATCATCGAGAAACATTGTGAAACCCATGGCAGCTTAACGATGATGGCTTCTTGACACCCACCGGGGGACCCATGCACACAAAACTCTCCACCAACAAAAATGTGATGCTATGACATTGAAATTTAAGCATATCAATGTATATATTAGGTTTTTTAAGTCTGTTGACTCTAATATGATGCTGTGACATTGAACTTTAAAACAAAAATCATCCAGAGATGAACCAATTGATTTAAATCATTCATAAAGATATGTCATTGATTGAGTTGGTTGGAAACTGGAAATATAATGTTAAAATTAGGAAATAAATCATCTCTATATTGTGTGTTGATTATTTACACAGAGGGTTGAAATATATATTTATCAAAGATGCAAGGAAGCCTATACCTAAAGCATTACGAAAGTAGCTCACAAACTACGGTACCGAAATTTGGATCCCAATCTCCTTCGAATCGTCGAGGATTATCACCTAAGCTACAGTCTATGGAAAAAAAGATCAGAATGCAATAAGAATTCTGGCATCCACTGTTTGCCAAAGGAAACACACATATATGTAACATGCCCACCAACACATAAGAAATGAGGCAGTCTGCTTTATGCTTTCACCCCTAAAGTTATATTTGACAATTTATAGACATTTGAAAATAAATTTAAGAATTTAACTTAGAGAATATGCATTGAACTTTCACAATTTTACTATAATACAATAAGATCACATCAGCTATCAAAAAACAAAAGAAAAAATACATTTTTTTCTTCCTTATATTGAGAAGAAAGATAAGAAAATTGAATGATTATCACCTGCTTAAGGACAGTCACATATCTTGCCCTGCTGATTAAGGAGAAAGCCTGAACAAAAATGTCTGTCCCTCTATAACATAGTGGCCTCAATCTGCTATAATCCTCTTGCCCTATTTTTTTAACAACTAAGGCATTAAATTAAAATCCCTGGAAATAGAGCAATTACAATTTCTATTACTGAGGCAATAAATTGCAATACCTGCAGTATCCCACAATCCTAAGTTGACAATGCTATCGTTTACAGAGACATTAGCTGTGAAGTTATCAAAGACAGTTGGAATGTAATCCTGCACATACAAATAGAAGTAAAAATTTTATTAATTAAGTAAAATGACAAAAAATAATCTATAATCAGTGTTTATGGGGGAAAACCCCATTTTTTTCACAAAAAATAGAAAAATAAAGATAACCAAACAGAATATATGAAAAAATTGCTCGAAATAAAAAAGTAACAAAATTAAAAATCATCGGGGAAAAAAATCGGATTGCAATAAAACATGACTGAATTATCAACATTGCTGAAACAAAATCATAGTGAAATAAACTAACAGCTTTACTGAAACAAATGTAAACATACACATCGGTAAGAAAACTAAAGTATCAATAATATAAATAGCTTTGCTTAAGCTGAAACAACTTTGCCAATAAAAATCAGAGTCAAATGCCAACAACAACAAAAGTGAAAAGTTTAGTACCTGTTTTTTTTTGCTAAATGCTGTTTTTTTTGCCAAATGCTGTTTTTTGCTTCAAATACAGATACCTATTATTTGCCAACAACAATCAAATACACAATCAAATGCTGAAACAAAATGCTTCAAATATCACTTCTCACTTAGAGATCGGTACCTTAGAGAGATTTTCTGCGAACAAAAACAACAAAAACAAAAACAGTTGTAGGGATTTCTGTGAGAGGGGGGAGAGCTTGGTCTCAGGTTTTTGCGAACATGAAGCAAACATACAATTACCAATAAAGGGAGATTTCAAAAGAAGAGAGGGGGGCTATACTCTAAATCAACTTTAAATAAAGAGAAATTTCAAGAACATGAAGAACAAAAACAACTCTGCGTGCATGATGGAGGCTAGACTCAAGATTCTTGGCTTACCTTAGAGCTCGGACTCTGCGTGCATGAGGGAGGCAGGCTGAGGGATTTCAGCACACCTGAGGTTGAGAATTAATGTTGAGGGTGAGAATTAATGTTGCAAGCACAACTGAGGTGACCACTTGAGTTATATCTGAGCACAAATTGCATTGGAGATAGATTGAACAACCAATTGAAATGGTATGAACAAGACAGAAACAATCATATTCGAGAAATGACAAAAGTACAGCTTCTTGAAGAGCTGTACCCTTGCATAGTTATACATCATATTCACCAGCACAGTTCTGAAATGAAACATAACCATTGGTCTATAGACATAATTCTTGAAAATAAACCCCAAACAGTTCGAATGATATATTCTAGCGGGGTAAATGCCAAAAGCCTCCTTTTCCATTTGCAATTTTATAACTCATAAGTGTAACATATGATGTACTTTTGTGAAACTTCTATGAAACTATCATAGAGTGAGATTATTAAGAGTTACATGTGCAACGGTCAAGTTCCATGAAAATAAATGGATAAACAAAGGTTTTTAAAATGAAAGTTAATAAAACTATGATTACCAATATCATAACAAAGCATAATAAGGAAATTACACTTTAATATTTGTGTTGTATGTCAAATCATATCTAATCTACTAACCGTAATTTTCATTGAAATATTTCTGAAATTGAGCGTTTTCAAGGATTTTGTAATGCATTTTAGGCTTAGCACTGATAATTCCAATTTCTTAAAAAGCAATAAAAACTATTATAGTTTACCCCCTTCTACTCGAACTGTATTTTCGTCGCTAGCTTCATCAAGGTTCTCTACATTTTCAACTTGTGTACTATCTTCCTCTTTGTGAACTGCGTCTTCATTTTCTTCCCCTATGCATACAACGACTTCATTGGATTTTCTTTTTGTAGCAGCATTGCTACAATTTTCTGTAGACAGTTTTCCAATACAAATCATAAATAACAAAATATGTGCTTACTAATCATGTTTTTCAAAATTTTGTCAAAATCGGTGCCAAGGAAGTTCGCTTACCAAAGTTGAATTTTTTATCTTCAAACATGAAGATAATTAACTCAAGAATCCATGTCAAATATATGCCAGCAAAAATGTTTTTATTCTCCAAACAATGTGTGATCCATAGTAAGATATTCCAACGATGGAGATCATTGTTAGTACTAATTAAACAATAATTATAAATTGGTGGAATTGATACAAAAAAATCCAGCAATCTTAACTATAAACCATAATGGTCCTGATAAAAGAGTTGAATGATAACATTTAGTCTTGAGAAATTCACCTTGCTTGGCCTGTTACAAAGTTTGTTTTATCTTTTATTATTTTTTCTTTGAACTTTCTAAACATTTGAAGCCTTATTAATTCATATGCTTATTCAGCTGCTGATCTAACTTTAGACTGTGTAGTGTTATTTTATTCTTAGCAACCCTAAATTAAATCACACTAAAGAGATTACCGATAGATAGCTGAAACTTGGATTACAGATATTGCTACTTATTTATTCTCAAGTTATAGTTCGCACATGCAACCCAAAGCTAATACTGATGCATGTTGCACCATACCTTTAGTATTGTGATAACAAATTAAATGACATAAACCATCAGAAATAAGACAAATATTTAGACCATATGCAGTACATCGAATACCACAAACGGTGTCGATAACCCATCTCAAACTCTAGGTATTGGATACAAAAGATTAATTTTCTCAATTCTGCTCTTTTATGGCCAGCTCTTTTGTTAAATTATGAATGTGGAAAGACATGAATGATCTTAATTAGAGAAATAAAAAACAAAATAAGGTAATCTACATAACAAACTTTATATTTAGACGAAAGTAGCCATTTTAAGATGTCCACAAAAATAAGACCCACTGTTCATAATAACAAATTGCTGAAAGCTGCAATGTAGTTCTTATGTAACTTGCTGGTATTAAAAACACATACATATACTCAACAACAATATAAACTTGATTATAGTAAAACCCATGGTGACAACAGAGATATTCTAGTTCCTTATTTGATCCAATTGCATTATATTATTAGTTGGTCTTCATTAGTATAAGTTTATTGTATTCCTAAATATTTATGGGATTTGGCCTTCACTCTATAGCGAGAACATCACGTGTTCACGCTAGTTACATACAAACCATCTCAATAATCCATATAAAGCACGCTGCAAAGCATAGGCTTACTCCGATATTTGGCTGACTCGTTTTATGTTGATTATACCTATACTTTTGGCATACCGACATATTGGATATGGCATGAGAGCCTGAAACACTTTAGTTACAGTTCAAACCTATACTACAGATGTCATCTGAGTCCAAACAACTGGGCTTTAAAATGTTGCAAGTGGGCTTGCATTGTAGGTCCAGTTGAAGGAATCCAACCGAGATAATGAATTTTGATGCCTTTAACCCATGTTACGATGTTCCAAAATGGAAGGTAGACTCGTAATCCATATTTAAGATTCGATCAACGTTGTTTCACCTATGGGCTCAAATCATTTTATCCATTTTGAGAAAAAGTTGTACGGTAACACAAACCTGGGTTAAAGTCTATCGGCTCTTATCTCAACTCTATGTTTCACAAAATGAATTTCTCTAAACTGCTAAGCGAGATCTTCATTGCTAAGCACTGCTTTGATTAGTGCGCACTAAATATTAGGAACCTAATATAATATTCTCCATAATGTTCAAGCCTTCTATATGGTTTTACAATATTGCATCTGTTATAAACTGGCCAACAATCCCAAATGCGTCATTTCATCAAATAATTAGTGTGCATTATAGCAAAAGGGGAAAGTTAACACCTCAAAGATAAAGGATGAACAGATTTATTAGACAAAGGCATATGAAATTGGAAATAGGTTGCAACTTTAGAATGCAAATAGAGAAAAGAGTAAGACCTAACACACAAAATCTAAAGGCCAAAGCCATTAGAGAATAACCGATGCATACCTTGCGCCTCCTCTGTTTGGGAATTTATCAACACAGATGAAGAATAGTAAAAAGAACCGTCCGTTGCTTCCACAGTTCCAAAAAGCTTATTTTTTTCTTGCTTCCATGGACTAAGGCTCCGATGGTGGATGCAAAGGTTCCAATGGTAGTCATGCTTAAAAAACATTTAAAGCAGAGGTCACGTTTCCTTGAGCAGCGAGAAATAAAAGCACAAAAAATATCGAAAACCCCATGACTACTACTAATAACTCTTAATTTATGTGATATGTAAGTTAGCACTTCATAATCCTGTCAAGTAAAGCTTCACCTTTTTGTTTTTACTTCAAAGGACAGTTAACACAGGTTTTTCTTTATCCAAAATACCGAACCAAGTCGCTTCAAATCCATTGTTGGCAGGACCATAAAATCGTGTTATTTCCATTCCTTTTTTACTTCTGAAAGAAAAAAAATGTATAATACTTAATCTTGTATGCTATAACTCAGATATTCTTCAGAATATTACAAATTCTTCCTATTTTCATGAAGATGAATTCAATGAGTGGGCATTCACGAGGCTTACTTCTAAGGAACATAAGACCAAAATAAGTTAGGAACATCATAATTAAATTTCCTAATGCATGAGCATGGCAATATCATATGCAGATAATTTGATGCTAATAGAAAGCGTGGTGAGCAATACTTACTAAAGATTATAACCGACAACTTGCATGCATATATGCATGCCTTGTCAAGAATTTTCATGACAAGGATTTAAATAATAATAAGAGAACATGGTGAATGATCTGAAAAAATTCTCCATGCAATTCTGCTTGTGACTCAAAAAGTCAAGACCTCTTGAAAGTAACAGATTACCCAAGCATTTGGACCACATAAACCAAATTTCTAATGATCAATCTTAAAATATAACATTTATTAAAAGACAAACCTTAAACGTGTTATCTTCAACATTCAGCAGCTTGCATAAAATCGTTACAGGGTACATAAACCTTGCATACATAAACATTGCACTAAGAAGGAGCATCCCATCGGAGGTACTGAAAGAAGCAAGTATACGTAGATGCCTGAGAAATTCTACAGCACAAAGGCAACAAATTTTATGTATGCAAAACAAGGTTAAATGCTTTTAGTGTACATTATTTAATTTAGAACTCCAAGTGAACAAAATTTTACATTTGATCAAATCCAAACTGACTGCGAGTACAGATGGTTTATGCCCCAGAGCTGCCGATCAAAATAACCAACCATATTGCCTGAAAATTGATATTGCGAAATTTTCGATTACAAATTCAATTACACTATGAAAAGAAATCTCGTAAACCAACCATATTGCCTGAAACTTGATATTGCGAAATTTTCGATTACAAATTCAATTACACTATGAAAAGAAATCTTGTAAGTGTCTAACATACTATAAATGTTTTGCCATCATTTGGATCACCAACACTGTGGAAAACGAAGCTCCAGTCTGGTACATACAACATCTATGTCGTGACCATGTATGTGACAAATGCGATGAAATGACCAAGCCTGCGTATTCAGTAAATTCAATAACACGTGAATATATAGAAACAACATGCTAGTCTATATGTGCTTCAATATTGTAAACAAAGTCACAATACATCACCATTGCCAACGATATGTGCTGAAAATGGTGAAACTGCCTGAGCCAAGAACTGTCGGGCAATGCTTTAGCATAAGAGCCCCTGTCATAGCCACCACCAAGTAGACCATCGCTATTCTCTGCTTCACTCAATACAACTATCAAATTTTAGTTCTTGGAACAGTGAAGATGTCATAATTCTCTCATTATAAATGATAATTTTACAATTAATCTTTGTCCTTAAGATTAGCATAGAATGATCTTCATCTTATATAATAACACTTCACTCAATATTTTACAGTTATGTTCTCTCAAATTTAGTTTCAATATGGAATTTCCACCCAGATTTCAGAGTTATTTTCTCTCAAATTTTAGTTCCAGATATTCCAGAACAATTCACATTTTAGTTTTGACAATTTCAACCACCCAGATTTGAAATTTCTCTCATTTGGAACTAACATATTTGAAAATGAATTGAACTAACAATTCTGAACTAACAATTATTGGAATGTTTATTGAACTAACAATTATTTGAACATCAAAGAATTTGAACTTACAATTAATTCACTTATGAACTAATAATTAATTGAACTACAGATTTAAAAGTGAATTTGAAACATAGCCCTTTTAGTTACAGGTACACTTTCATTAACTTTCGCATGAAAGTGAATTGTTTGATATTCTGCGATTCTATGACAAATGAATTACATCCATAAGGTGGTGAACGATGCTCATGCATATTCTTTGACAAATTACATCCATATGTTAATGGAATTGGTTAGGTCATGCAATATTCTTTGGCAAATTCTGGACTCTGTTGAACAGAACAAATTTTAACATCTTCTTCAAATCATTCATGTTAACAGAACAAATTATCCATAAGGTGGTGAGCAATTTGGACTCTATTGAACAGAACCAATTCCATTAACATATTCTTTGATATTCTATGAATTACATCCATAAGCGTAATTTCCAAGTGAATTGCATGCATACGTGTTCTGTGAATAACATATTCTTGGAAACATATTCGTTGATGTTCTGTGAATTTCCATGTTGAAACTAAAATGTGAATTACATGAAACATATTTTGTGAATTGTTCTCACCAAAGTTATTCTTTGATGTTAAATGTTAAAGATATATAGGTACCTTGAGCTATAAACAGCTTGAGAGATGGTTGAAACTGTTAAACGGGTCAATGCTAAACTCGAGTGGACTCTTTAAACAACATGGAAAGAAAGTCTACAAATACTCTACATGAAAACAAAGTGCAGATTATGGAAGTAGTGTCCAGATTATACGAAACACCTAACACATAATCTGAATTCGAACGGGATTTATATTCACTGATTTTCATGTAATTCAAATGGGATTTGTTTTTAATTCTGGAAATTAAAATTCGAACGGGAAATTACATGAATCTAAACAACTAATTATATTTCGAACTTAAAAACATAAACACTCCTTCAAACTTAAAAACATCATCACGAACGACATTAAAATCAGTTGTCCAGATTCATTTAAAATGTCTAGACAACAAAACACATACTCTGAATTTCCAGTTTATGTAATTCTAGAATTAAAATGTCTAGACCTCCATCTCGTTTGAATTCTACAAAACACCTCCTCCTCCATATTCACTAATTTTCAAATTAATATGGCATCAACAATGCTAAGTGCATCAAAATTTTGGCACGGCTGGGATCAACAACTTTGTAAATATACTGTGAAGAGATAGAGAGCAGGGGAGCAAGTGCATACCAACCAACTTGCCACGTCCCTTGCCAGATTCCATCACGACTCCCCTGCGGCACCAACTAGCTTGGACCATCGGTCATGTCAACAGAGTCCAGATTCTATGACAAATGGAATTGGTTCTGTTTAGAATTTCATCAAATAGGTGGTGAACGATGCAGTCGTGAAGATGTTAGCTTGTCCCAGGATTTTGATGTTAGGGGATGAAATTAGAAATTAGATTTTATTTTCAGGGAGATGATTTTTAGTGGATGAAATATGAATGATTTTAATAAGATGCATCACTTGGACTCAAAACAAACAAATAGTCAAAAAGCAAAACATAAAGAGGGGAAAACAAGATGGAGGTCTTACCAAGCGGACGAAGGAGGAGGAGCAAGTGATCTATGAATGAGGAGGAAGAAGTCTGTGAACTGATGAGGAAAGGATGGGCAATTTTGTTTACTGGGCGGGGTCTCCCTTAAATGATTTCAAGCGGGGCTGTTCAAAAAAATTAAATAGTCCAGCTCATTTCCCCCCATGTTTTCAAACGTCCAAACTCAATCCAATTCCCCCCAACTTTTCAAACTCCCCCAAATATCAAATTTTTGTTTTTCCTAATGGTTGTCTTGGTCAGAAAATTTATTTGTCCTCGTAGGACAAACATGGCCATGTGGGACAAAATTCAAAAAAGGTTCTCAATTGTATTATATATATATATACTAGTCATAACCCGTGCCCGCAGGCACGGTTCATTTAAGATTTCCTCCGTGAAATATTTGTTCCACGAAAAATTATTTCCACAGCCAAAATTTAACAGAACAATAAATTATCGTAAAAATCTTTAGCGACACGGGCACCTTCGACACAGGTGTCTTCGACACAGAACAACAAATTCGACGCAAGTGCCTTCGCCGCGGAACAAAAAATTCGACGTCGAACAACAAATTCGATACCCGCGCCTTCGGTACGGAACAACAAATTAGCGTAAAAAATTTAGCAGGCGCCTTCGACGCGGAACAACAAATCTCAGGGATCATAACCTTCGGCGCGAAACAACAAATTAGTGTAAAAAAATTTAGCGGTGCCTTCGGCGCGGGTGATCGGCCTCGGATATACACCCGAAAAACGACCGTAGTCTTACCGCAAGCACACGGTGTAGTGGCGAGCATGTATCGAACACAGGGAGGACAATTGACCGTACCCTATCTTTATCACCTAGCTATTGATGGAATAATGGAATGGTTTGGATAGTAATGCATCACGATCGTTCAAATATCAAATAGAATTCAATATAATAAAAGCGTCTAGGGCTAGGAAATCCCCACTACGGATCGTCCTTTATCCTTATAGATCATGAATCTCAATGTTGTAAAGCTTGAATTGAGGTGAACTAGTCGCAACTAAATGTAGAACCAAGCTCACGCTCTCGTGCTATTACCGGTCTATAACAACCTAGATTACGGCCCACTCTCGTTCAAACCCTAACCTAAGCCACTAGCATGAAGATCGACATCATCGTCCAATCGCACCTCGAGCACACTCTCGTGCAAACTCGAGCTACGATCTAGGTTATGATAGTTCTTATTCGTCCAATCTCTTGCAAACTAATATTAGTATAGATTTATAATAAAAATCCTAGCTTTGGTCCAATCTCTTGCAAACCAAATCTAGAGAATCTCGATTATAAACCTAAATCGAATATCTAGGCCTTTCCATCAATTGGGATCCAATCTCTTGCAATTCCCAATCGATGGAAATTCCTAGCTACTCGTAATAAATCAATCACAACCTAACCTTTCTTCAATCCTAGCAACAATTCAATTCATTCATCATAATTCAAAGATCGGATCCATAGGGTTCATCTCCATGCCCTAGAACGACGGAACTACTCACAATTCATCATGGAAATCTCAGAAATAAAGAAATAGATCAAGGCATAATTCATAGCTAAGAGAGAACAATTCATAAAAACATGAGTTTTAGAGAGAAAGATCAAACCAAATTGCGCGTCTATGATGTCCAGCTGAGAATTACAATAGGAATAGCCGTCAAAATAATATTCAAGTCTCTCCTAAAACTAGGAATAAAACTAGCCTTAAATACAAGTCAAATTCGTCCAGAAATTCCTGACAGAATTGCCCCTGGCGCAGTTAAAAAACCTAATTCGCGTAGCAGTCGGAGTGCGCCACTCGGCCGAGTGGAACATGTCACTCGGCCGAGTGACAGACCCAATAAAAAACAGAGAATCTGGAAAAATTGGGGGTCTGTCACCCTGTCACACTCGGGCGAGTGGGCTTCCTCACTTGGCCGAGTGAGCTTTCTTGCTCGGCCGAGTGGGTTTTCTCCAAATTCCAGTAAGTCGGATGATGTTTGGGAGGATATCCCTGTCAGACTCGGGCGAATGAGCTCCTCACTCAGCCGAGTGAACTTTCTTGCTTGGCAGAGTGAACTTTGAAAATCGGCAATCTGTATCCGTTTCACTCGACCGAGTACGCTTCTTCACTCGACCGAGTGAACTATCTGTTCGCCGAGTGAACTGCTTCTGGGCTCTTTTCTTCTCCTCCTCACCTTCTCGTCGATTCTATCGAATTTCTTCCTTTTTTTCTCATCCTCTAGCACTGCTAACTCCTCAATAAAGCCGTGGACGGCGCTCCGGTGCGCGTGAAAGTCCCTTAATCTCATTTTCGCTCCAGATCGCTCAATATCTCCTGAAATACTACAAAAACAAGAAATACTGAAAAGCAACGCGATATCGTCGAATAATCGTAAAAAACTCAGTATGGGCAATCGAAATGTCATGAAAACATGCAGAAAAAAGGTGTAAAATAAGGAGTGATCGAAATCTCCCAAGTTTCCTCTTACTCGTCCTCGAGGAAGATGAGTAAAAGGCGAACCTTGCAGGTAAAAATAAGGAAAAAGGAAAACGAAGAGGGAAGTGCTAGATCATTTTCTCAGGACGTGGACATGCTTACTCAATTAGCACACGATGAATAAAAACATGCCAAAGATTTTTTTCCCAATATCATAATCATATATATATGTGCATTCGATATAGAAACCCAAGAATATCAAAACAATATGAAATATGAAATCGTTTTAGAATTAGCATCGTCTGAAGAATCTAAAGTAATATACATAATCATAGATCGCACACTTTTCAATTGATCGCTTTCTATTCGGAGTATAAGAGGTATCATACAATATGAAGCAATAAGAATAGAATGAAGTTGTATTCATGAAATGCATGCCAAATTTCAATTCCTGAACTTCGTAATACTTCCAGTAATCTCCCTGAGTATAGAAAATTACCTAGCTTAGGTTGTCATGCACAGACAAGTAGCCACACTCTCACACATCATTGGATCCTCTCCTCCAAGCTTATCTATAAGCGTGGTGTCATCAAATAAAACAATACGTCTTTTCCCCTTATTTTTTTGAAGCTCCAAGGAAAAATAAAAGAAGGAAGAAAGGAAAGAGAGAAAGAAGTGGGATCGTGTATATACATATGCACTTCTTTTTTTTCTTTTTCTCCCCTTTTTTCCTTTTTTTAGAGAAATATACACAATAAGAATCCCAAATCAAAGATAGAGAGATATGCATGTATTTTTTTCTTTTGATTTTGAGGTATTGAAGCATGGACTTTATAGCAGGGGGAAGATGCCAATGTAAGATTCGCTAAAGGGAGATTTACCAATGATTTTAAGTATAGAAATGATGTTCAAGATATGTAGAGAAAGAAAAATATGCAACGCTCAGTTCACTCTTTAGAATGTGCACGACCACTTCAGCAGGGTAATGTAAAAGTAAGCGTACAATTTTCATGCAAAAAGAAGTGATATCAGACAACAAAGCAGTACTCCAAATTTAATCAATCAATGTATGAAGCTTGGTGTGTTTTCTATGAAAAGTATTCAGTATAAATCATCAGACTCAGCTAATGGTAGAATCTCATTCACATTCATATAATAAAGATGCAGGTTCCTACTCTTGCATGCATAGCAAAGTATAATGTATGATATCTGAAATAGAAACGATGGCACAACAAGATAATATGCATATAGAGGTAAGCTAATTCCACGTCATCGTCATCACAGAAAATACATTTCTAGAAAAAAGGACAAAAGAAATAAGGATAAAGGAAAAATAAGAACTAATGTACATATGCAGCACACACAAAAGTAAGAAAACGTGATGAATAAAAAATAAAATGAAAAAGTGGGTGAAAATAAGTGTAAAGTAAAGAAAGGTGGAAAAATAAAAATAAAAATAAAAAAATGAAGAAGAATGAAAAGTGCGTAAGACACTCACTCCCCCAAGCTAAACTTCACAGTGTCCTCAATGTACTAAGTGTGGCACAAAGAGAGATATGATATGGGTGGGGTGGGTGAGGATGCATGCATGATTGTCACGCCTCGCTTCCCAAAAATATGGAGGCGAGACGTGAGAAGGTCCGCTCAGACTTGGAGCTACAAAGCTGCAAGTCCGATAAGCATCAATCAACTTTAAATAGCAGGTCCTTGCAACGCGAAACGAAACAAAGATAATAATAAAGGAAATGTGACAAAAGAAATCTCAGAATATCCATAAAATAAGTTTCAACATCACAGAAAAAGCCACCAGGCTAAAAGAAAAGAATCTAAAGGCCCCAGCATGGCCAACAAAAGTACAACGTACAAAGTAAAGGTGACACGCACCGACAACTAACAGAAATCCTACAACAAAAGGAAGCTCATCAAGGTCACTAAGAATGGTCACCGGTGTCCGCAAAACTCCTCCTGGGTAGACATGGACTCAGGCTCAGCGTCAGCAATAACCACGTACTCAGCAACGGTCTCTGGCTCAGGGTCTAACATGTGACACCCAAAAGAGCAAGTGGCACATGTCAACAAGTCTACAAGAGACTTGTGCAAGGAAACTGAAAGTGAAAGTAAAACAACCTAGCAGTTCTAGCATGATATAATGACATGGCAGTTATAGCATGAGTGCAACAAGTAAAGTAAAGTACGAGAAGGGCATTTAATCATGGCATTGATATCAAGTTTTTCATGAACAAATCACAAGTACAAAGACAAGTCTAGTAAGCACATCTTGCACAGGGATTACGCCTTTTGGCTAGAGTGGCTGCGCGGCCAGCTCCTAGCTCAAGTGATCGCTTATCCCTACCTCTCCACGTGTATCGAGCCAGGGCCTTACCCCCGAACACGGAATGCTCGTTTCTGGATCACAAGCCAGGAAGTGTATTTCAATATGGCATAAGGGTGCACCTAGCCTCAACAAGGAAATCGGGCATTGGTTTTTGACTAACACATGTAGCCCGCTTCTGGATCACGATCCAAGAAGTGTTGTTCATTATGGCCTAGGGGTGCACCTAGCCTGAACAAGGAAGTACAAGTATTGTAGCGTGTGCTACGAATGCAACATTCGACTTGGATGACATGTAAGATGCAATGCATGGTAGATAACAGTTTAATTGCGTACAGATAAGGAATTTAAACATGGCAGATATCAATGCATGAATGACATGGCAGGGTGACAGATCTAGCTTAGTTGTCAAGCTAGATCTTAAAGTTGCGTCTAGACATCTATCATTTCAATGTCTAGTCTCTTTTACGCTAAAAACAAGGAAGTGGCCTAAAACATGGCCCTAAGCAAAAGTTGGCAAGTTTCACTTGCCTGAAAAGGGGCGTGCTGATAGTCACAAGATCAAGGAGTCCAGTTCTGCCTACATGCCCAAACACCAATCATCACACCAACCTACAGTCCCGTATTCATTATCTTCAATTAGTGAATTAACCAACACAATAAAATTACTGTTTTTATCTTGTTAACATGCGGTGTGGGTTCCTACGGAGAGAGACTTACCTCAACACGACGCGAGAGCTACTCTGACATCGGGTAGCGACGTTAGGGGTTGAATTAGTAGAAGAGTACGACGCTCCACTGTACAGCAGCTAACAGCGTCAACGACGGACGACAGCGACAACAAACGACGATCAGCCGAGTAGCGGCATGATCACCGAACATCAACACGGAGGGGGAGGACAGCCGTGCGACGTTCCACGGCGTCGGGAGAACGCGGCTGCGGGCAGCAGAAGGCCAGCTGCAGTTCTAGGGCTGTCGTGGATCTTCGTGGAGATGGCCGGATGGATGTGGTGTGAGAGGGAGATGGTTAATATGAGCTGCCAAAAATTAGAAACTTGGTAGGATTTGCACAGAAATTGACAACCCCATAACCATCAATTTGCAGCAACTAGAAGGAACCCTCATATCAACATACCCCCACAAACCCTTCACTAGCTTCCCCTTCCAAGTGCTGGAGAAGGAGGGTTGGCCAGTGGCTGGCCTTGGTGGTGGTGGCCGGCGGCCTAAGAGAAGGGGCGGCAGATCTGCAAGGGAGAGGTTGCGGCCAAGGAAGTCGCATGGTGATCGGCAATATAGTGTGCAAAGATAGTTGGTAGGGCTGTTGTTAGGGCTGGCGGCAAGGGGATGAAAGGGGAGGTCGTCATCTACTTGGGGACTGCCGCACGCGTGGTGGTCAGGGAGGAGATGGCCGACGAGTCCATGGTGGCCGGCGGTAGATCTGTGATGGGGATGATCGGATTTACACGTGTAGAGGGGGATGCGATCTTGACCGGAGATTGACAGGGTGGCCGGAGCTTCTGCAGTCGGCTGGCGGTGCAAGGGGGCTGGGCGAGCACTTGACCGGCGACATCTCATCAAGGTCTCGCGGCGGCCTGTGTTTAAGGGAGAGAGAGAGTGTGGCGGTTTGTGGAGGAAGAGAGGAGATTTTCCGGCAGGGAGATGGCCGGAGAAGACCACCGGAGAGGGAGGGGATTGGTGACCGCGAGAGGCGTGCGTGGGTTCAAAAGATGATGGTGGCGGCTGCTTATTGAGGTCTCTTGTGTGAAGGGAGAAAGCTAGGGTTATTTTCTATAGAGGAATTAAAAGGGTGTAGTTAAGGGGATTGGGGAGAAAGAGATAGAAGGAGGGGGTTTAATTAAAAGTAATGTAAGATGGTGAATAGCTAGGGAAGAAGTCACATGATGTATTTGATCCTATGGTTCAGATTAGTCCAGATTTTAATCAAGATTTGAATCAAGGTCTAATCAGGCTAATCACAATATGAAGGAGATTAGTGTGACAGGCCAACCAAACGGTGTCCGAAAAATATAATAAAAATACCGGGACGACTGTGTCGACGAGAGAAATAGAACAAAGAAGACGGATCACAATTTTAATGACGAGAAACGAAACTAAAAATAGAAAGGCCTCACGACAAAAGTGAAAATCGTGACATCTCATCAAACAAGGTCAAATCGTGGGAGAACGACCCGTGAAATGACGCTCCAACTTAACACCAAAATTTTAATACTCTCAGAGAGGGTCACAACGGCATATCGCACTATAGGGTTCGGTTACAGACAAAGTCTAAAATAAATACGTGCACGAACAAGGCTATGTGCACGTAACACGTATAAAGGGTACGGGGTCCAAATACGACCGTAATCAAAGTTGGGCACACGTCGGGGGTTGGCTTGCTAAGGACGCAACCAAGTGCTCGACCCTATCAACTCAACAACACGACTCACATACAAAGCAACAAAACCAGTCAGATACCCGAAATTGCTATACGCACAGCCGTATAACGAATAGTGGGTACCGGCCGTTACATCCTACCCACCTTAGAATAAAGTCCGTCCTCGGACTTTCTAACATATCTAGTCGCTCTAGTAACTACCCAAATCATATCACATTATAATTTAAACTAGGTATAGTCATTACAAGTGCTTATATATGCACTAGGTAGTCAAGCATTAACATTACTATCATGTATATATATATTCACGCACATTACACACTTATACCTATCATAGTCATTCATACTCATACACGTATTCCAATCAGCATATAATCACGCATATCCCTACATAACTACTACTTACCTAGCACAAAACAATAGCTCAGATACTCTCATAAGAATATCCTTACACTTAGCAAATACAATCATTGCTCTACGTGTAGATAACTACCTATGCACAAAACAACATGGGTATACTACTCCCTAATATTTCCTAATATACATCCAATACCAAACACATCAACACATATAATCACACTATACCATTATTAAATCAAGTTTACTATATCTAATATACATTCACCACTACTATAATTTCACGGTCATTCAAATGCATGCAAATATTTCACCATATATTCACATCACATACGGTCCTATAACTATATTCACAACACGCCATTCATACCATAGTCACCAATGCCTATAACTAAGCACATACTTACCCGTGCGTGGTGCACACCCATACACGCTACCATTTCATTCATATACACCAATCATACCACTATATAATCAGCACATCTACACACCTAGTTTAGTTAGCACACGTACGTTCACACATGCAAGTCCTTAGTAAATAATTATACCACAAGACCAACACCTATAACTATATACTGGTATAGAGACCCACAATCATGTGCGTAACACAACCAGGCACAAACAATCCTATCACTATACATACATCATCCATCGCTATATTCATGGTACTACACGCAAACCACAGACATATGTAACAATATACTTAGAGTATACCCACTCAAGCTTGAGGGAGACTCAAAATACAAATCAGAATACTCTATATACGTAACACGGTATCTATACCTATACCAATACCGATCCAATGTATACACATCTACCAACATAAACATATACATACCCTAATGTCATTCACACTTAATGCTTAGTCAGGTAACACACACGTAGTTCAATCACTTTATATACCATAATAATATTACAGGCACCAGCACACGTATAATTTTAATACCCTCCTTAATACATGCATTCATCGTATAGTCACACACAAGTAACACATATATTCACACCATATCCGTCTACCTATAACTAGTATACCAACACATCTACTTCATACATAGATAAGATATGCAATAGTCGTGTATACCTCATGGTATACACGCACACGCACAACATCTCGTAAAGGCAAGCAATACCAACAAAATTACATTCTTATTACCATACGTATATCACATATACACTCATGCAACAAATACATAACTACTTACATCCAAGCACAATACATATCTACGTACGAGCACATGCTCATATAGCTCATACATTAGGCATGCACACTTAGCTATAAATACAACCAATATCATAGTACCTAATGTACACATAGCTTTACCAACATATTATTTCAACCATTATTAAGTATCTCCAACTACATACACCCCATTTAAATAATCCAACACTGATTCTTATATACACAGACGTCCCTAGAGTGGTATAGCCATCCACACACATATCTATGAATACTAACACACATACAACTTCATAAATACAATGTAATTATTTGCACCACAACGACATCACAATCCATACCAATGGGCCCACCATACGTTAATAAGGTTAACGTTGGCAACGGTAAGCACTAACGTGATAACCAACAATAGTAGGGAAACCGAAAATGAAATCGAAATGAAACAAGAACGGGATAAACGGGTTCAGGTGAGACGACATATAAGGTAATAGCTTGGTTGGATGGAACAGAATATAATTCGGAATAATTAAGTAGGGATGAAAGATATAAAAGAAGGATATAATAAAATGCAAGTTTTTAAAATAAAATTATAATAATAGCCTTATAAAACGTAAAAGGGTAGCATGAAAGTTAAATCACGACATAGGATTAGACGCAAAATAATGAGCATGGAGGTGAATGAATTGTTTTGCATTAGGGAAAAAATTAAAATGGAGATAGTATTTTACAAAGATTTGAAGTAGAAAAATGATGAGTATTAAAATCGGCACGCTGAAAGCTGAAATTCCATGTAACTTAGAAAAGTATATTAAAGGTAAATACGATGAGTTATTCGAATAAGTTTCATTAACATAAGCACGAAGAGAAAATTATAAATTGAATTAGGAAAAATAGGAATCCGGTTCAGAATAAAATTAGCATATGGAAAGGGACAAGGTATTTATATAGGTACGAAAAAGCATAGGCTTGGAAAAATTATTATAAAATAGTAATCAAAAATTCTCGACAAGAGTTTCTAAATAAAAATAAATAAAAATGAATTTAAATCAGCGGAAGGGTATGAAGCCTAAGTATATATTAAAAGTTTTTGAACGAGTTTAAACTTAGCGAATGAGGAATATTGAAAATACCTTCAGAAGATTCAAGATTCGTAAGAAGAGATACGAAAATTAACGACGATCGTCATGAGGCAATCTCGTGAATCAAGAGCAAGGAAAATAGTCGGATGATCAAAATATTCATACGCCTAGGATATGACCTGTGGAAAATCTACGGGGAAACTCCTATGGTTGACCAACTGAAGATTAAGAAACTTGGCGCTACGACTTCCTAAGGAACAAAACTGTAATGAAATGCGTTCAGCTTGGACCGAAATCGATGAACCCAAGCGAACGACTAAAGAAATTCTAGAAGTCTAATATGGTCAGAGCTGGGCACGAACCACTAAGGTAACTCCTAAAACGATTTAATCAATTCCTAACATGGAGTCTAACTAACAATCAGGGACCTCTAACTAGCAAGCACAGACGTCTAACTAAGTCTTCTTACCACCAAGTGACATAGGAAAATGACTAGACTAGGCTCAAGGCTTATGGCTCGGATATTGCAATTTATTTAATGGACATTCCATAGTTATTATCGTTGTTCCGATAATTCGCAGTTGCAAGACGGACCTGCATGAGCCACCAACAAAACCTGTCACGCCCTGCTTCCCAAAAATATGGAGGCGAGACGCGAGAAGGTCCGCTCAGACTTGGAGCTACAAAGCTGCAAGTCCGATATGCGTCAATCAACTTTAAATAGCAGGTCCTTGCTACGCGAAACGAAACAAAGATAATAATAAACGAAATGAGACAAAAGAAATCTCAGAATATCCATAAATAAGTTTCAACATCACAGAAAATGCCACCAGGCTAAAAGAAAAGAATCTAAAGGCCCCAGCATGGCCAACAAAAGTACAACGTACAAAGTAAAGGTGACACGCACCGACAACTAACATAAATCCTAAAACAAAAGGAAGCTCAGCAAGGTCACTAAGAATGGTCACCGATGTCCGCAAAACTCCTCCTGGGCAGACATGGACTCAGGCTCAGCGTCAGCAATAACCACGTACTCAGCAACGGTCTCTGGCTCAGGGTCTAACATGTGACACCCAAAAGAGCAAGGGGCACATGTCAGCAAGTCTACAAGAGACTTGTGCAAGGAAACTGAAAGTGAAAGTAAAACAACCTAGCAGTTCTAGCATGATGTAATGACATGGCAGTTATAGCATGAGTGCAACAAGTAAAGTAAAGTACGAGCATGACATTTAATCATGGCATGGATATCAAGTTTTTCATGAACAAATCACAAGTACAAAGACAAGTCTAGTAAGCACGTCGTGCACAGGGATTACGCCTTTTGGCTCGAGTGGCTGCGCGGCCAGCTCCTAGCTCAAGTGATCGCTTATCCCTACCCCTCCACGTGTATCGAGCCAGGGCCTTACCCCCGAACACGGAATGCTCGTTTCTGGATCACAAGCCAGGAAGTGTATTTCAATATGGCATAGGGGTGCACCTAGCCTCAACAAGGAAATCGGGCATTGGTTTTTGACCAACACATGTAGCCCGCTTCTGGATCACGATCCAGGAAGTGTTGTTCATTATGGCCTAGGGGTGCACCTAGTCTGAACAAGGAAGTACAAGTATTGTAGCGTGTGCTACGAATGCAACATTCAACTTGGATGACATGTAAGATGCAATGCATGGCAGATAACAGTTTAAGTGCGTATAGATAAGGAATTTAAACATGGCAGATATCAATGCATGAATGACATGGCAGGGTGACAGATATAGCTTCGTTGTCAAGCTAGATCTTAAAGTTGCGTCTAGACAGCTATCATTTCACTGTCTAGTCTCTTTTACGCTAAAAACAAGGAAGTGGCCTAAAACATGGCCCTAAGCAAAAGTTGGCAAGTTTCACTTGCCTGAAAAGGGGCGTGCTGATAGTCACAAGATCAAGGAGTCCAGTTCTGCCTACGTGCTCAAACACCAATCATCACACCAACCTACAGTCCCATATTCATTATCTTCAATTAGTGAATTAACCAACACAATAAAATTACTGTTTTTATCTTGTTAACATGTGGTGTGGGTTCCTACGGAGAGAGACTTACCTCAACACGACGCGAGAGCTACTCTGACGTCGGGTAGCGACGTCGGGGGTTGAATTAGCAGAAAAGTGCGACGCTCCACTGCATAGCAGCGAACAGCGTCAACGGCAGACGACAGCGACAACAAACGACGATCAACCGGGTAGCGGCACGATCATCGAACATCAACACTGAGGGGGAGGACATCCGTGCGATGTTCCACGGCGTCGGGAGAACGCGGACAGCGGGCAGCGGAAGGCTAGCGGTAGTAATAGGGCTGTCGTGGATCTTCGTGGAGATGGCCGGATGGATGTGGTGTGAGAGGGAGATGGTTAATATGAGCTGCCAAAAATTAGAAACTTGGTAGGATTTGCACAGAAATTGACAACCCCATAACCATCAATTTGTAGCAACTAGAAGGAACCCTCATATCAACATACCCCCCCAAAACCTTCACTGGCATCCCCTTCCAAGTGCTAGAGAAGGAGGGTTGGCCAGAGGCTGGCCTTGGTGGTGGTGGCCGGCGGCCTAAGAGAAGGGGCGGCAGATCTGCAAGGGAGAGGTTGCGGCCAAGGAAGTCGCATGGTGATCGGCAATATCAGTGTGCAAAGATAGTTGGTAGGGCTGTTGTTAGGGCTGGCGGCAAGGGGATGAAAGGGGAGGTCGTCATCTACTTGGGGGCTGCCGCACGCATGGTGGTTGGGGAGGAGATGGCCGACGAGTCCATGGTGGCCGACGGTAGATCTGTGATGGGGATGATGGGATCTACACGTGTAGAGGGGGATGCGATCTTGGCCGGAGATTGACGGGGTGGCCGAAGCTTCTGCAGTCGGCCGACGGTGCAAGGGGCTGGGCGAGCACTTGGCCAGCGGCAGCTCATCAAGGTCTCGCGACGGCCTGTGTTTAAGGGAGAGAGAGTGTGTGGCAGTTTGTGGAGGAAGAGAGGAGATTTTCCGGCAGGGAGATGGCTGGAGAAGACCACCGGAGAGGGAGGGGATTGGTGGCCGTGAGAGGCGTGCGTGGGTTCAAAAGATGGTGGCGTCGGCTGCTTATTGAGGTCTCTTGCGTGAAGGGAGAAAGCTAGGGTTATTTGCTATAGAGGAATTAAAAGGGTGTAGTTAAGGGGATTGGGGAGAAAGAGATAGAAGGAGGGGGTTTAATTAAAAGTAATGTAAGATGGTGAATAGCTAGGGAAGAAGTCACATGATGTATTTGATCCTATGGTTCAGATTAGTCCAGATTTTAATCAAGATTTGAATCAAGGTCTAATCAGGCAAATCACAATATGAAGGAGATTAGTGTGACAGGCCAACCAAACGGTGTCCGAAAAATATAATAAAAATACCGGGACGACCGTGTCGACGAGAGAAATAGAACAAAGAAGACGGATCACAATTTCAACGACGAGAAACAAAACTAAAAATAGAAAGGCCTCACGACAAAAGTGAAAATCGTGGCGTCTCTTCAAACAAGGTCAAATCATGGGAGAACGACCCGTGAAATGACGCTCCAACTTAACACCAAAATTTTTATACTCTCAGAGAGGGTCACAACGACATATCGCACTATATGGTTCGGTTACGGATAAAGTCTAAAATAAATGCACGAACAAGGTTACGTGCACGTAACGCGTATAAAGGGTACGGGGTCCAAATACGACCGTAATCAAAGTTGGGCACACGTCGGGGGTTGGCTTACTAAGGACGTAACCAAGTGCTCGACCCTATCAACTCGACAACACGACTCACATACAAAGCAACAAAACCAGTCAGATACCCGAAATTGCTATACGCACAGCCGTATAACGAATAGTGGGTACCGGCCGTTACAGTGATAAAGTGGCATAAATACAAAAAAATGAGATGGATATGCATGTGAAGCATGTAGAGATCGAGATGGTGCAATGTAAGGGTCCCAAAAATACCTACCCTCTCCCAGGATAATATAGATATATATGAGCAAAATATGACCAAAAAGTGTGTGGAGGAGGGGTGAACAAAATCAGCAGAATAAAAGATAGCAATCACAACATCAGTAAAAATACTGGAGGCATCAAGTGCATGCCTAAGTGGGTGGTGGAGCACCAGCACTGTCCTGTGGTGGAGGTAGTGGTGGGGGTGGCTACTAGGTAGTGGGACGGATAGCGACAGGTGGAGGTTGTGACAGTCATGCAAGAATCTGGTTCAGGCTAGCCTGAATACCAGGGAGTAAAGCGACACGAGACTGTACAACACTAATGGTAGCGGAGAGTGCCCAGAAATCTCCTCTGAGCCCACTGACGGCCCCTTCTAGAGCACGCAAGTGCTGACCTAGGGTGTCGGGGGGAGGTGGAGCAGAGGGTCGAATAGGTGAGGAACGGGGCTGCCTCGCACGGCTACAGTAGAGAAGTGGGGCCACTACAGGGTGAGGCAGTGGTGCTATGCTCACTAAAACATGCTCAGCCTCAGTGGGAGGCTGAGACGCAGAAATGCTCTCAGAAGCATGAGCAGCAGCGGAAGCTGAAGTGGTGATAGAGGACGAGGAGGACAGAGAGGTTGCTGACACAGCAAGGGGGACAGATGTCATGACACTCTCGGTGAAGACAATTGCAGTGGAGACGGTAGGGTCGACGACTGGGGAGGCCAGAAAGTGTGCAGAAAATGACTCCCCAGGGGTCGAGAAATATAGAGTGGATAGGGTCTTGGCTGCGGAAACAAAAGAAGGCTGCTGCTTTCAAGAATGGTGGTGGGGCTCTGAAAACTCCCATATGAAATAGGATCGACAGTCAATGGCACAGAGGAGGAGGAGGAGGAGGAGGAGACCTCATCAAGTGTACTCCGGACACTGACAGAAGTGTTGACAGAGGTGTTGGAAGGTGCAGACAAATCAGTTGCATGCTGAGGGATCTCTGGGTCCAGAGGTGGAAGGAGGGGCTCCTGCATAGCGCCCTCAGGCTCTAGCACATACGTAGCTAGAATGAGGACGTCCATCGCTGTTATCCACACAGGTCTAATATTGGTCTAAGCAGTGCTCGGAAGAACCATGTAATCTGTGCCAAAAGGACCATGCAGCCATACCCAGTGGTGATGACCATGAGGACGCAACATCCTTATGCGGTCCATAACGTCAACAGAAAGAGAAGTGGGGCCCGAGGGTCGAAGCAAACCAGCTGGGAGGTCTACTCCGCACATGGGAGCCAGAAGAGTAATCAGACCGTCGTAACAGATAGGCGTCCTGGCGTCGACAGAGATAATGATGCGGTCTAAGTACCAACTAGCTATTCAATATCAATGGCAGGGAGTAAGACGTATCCACCCGTCGTAAAGGCCCTCGCTCGAGTCATCGCGTAGAGCATGTAAAGCTCAGGCGTCGACATCGTCCCCGGCTTATACCTCAGTAGAAAAGTGGTCGCCATAAGGACGCTGTGCAATGCAGAGGCAAGGGTGGAGGATGTTGGAGGCCTTGGCCTGACTAGGGCAAAGGCGAGGGGTGATCCATTGATGAGTGTCCAGAAGGCGTGGGTATCAAATGACGGCGGGGGGATGTGCGTAGGACTATAGGCTCGGTCGGGGCTCGGGACAGGGGGCCACTGGAAGTAGGCTTGGAGCATGTTGAGAGCGATCTCGCACTCACGATCCATCAAGTGAAATGAGCAACCCCCAGGGGTCCTACGTATAGAACTCAGAACATCGAGTGTCAGCCGGATGTAGGTGTCCGTCGACACAGACAAAAAGTCACGCCACCCCACGTTGTCATACAACTGGAGTAGGCCCTCGAATACCCCTAGGCGCTCAAAATCTGCAATGTGTGCAAACCTAGAGGGTACGATCGAACGATGGGAGATATGCTCAAATCTGGCGCGGTGTGCGTTATCTCTGAACGCAATCCCTATCGTGTCGAAAGCGGGGGCAAGCTGTGTCGGTGGAGGTGAAATAGGTGCGGTAGGAGGCAGAAGTGTGGATAGAGGCGGGCTAGGTGGTGGGAAGTCTGCTCTAGCGGAAGAAGAGCCAGGCTCACTGGTCCTCTTCCGCTTCGAGGCGGGCGCCCGCGTGCGCGACCTAGTGCATGGTGGCATGTGAGCCGTGAGACATGCCTACCCAAATGTGAAGTGCTATATAAAAGGAGTGAGTGTACCCAAACATGATGCGAGTGCAAGTAATGGATGCGTGCGGAGAAACACCTCCTCCGAGAAGCTCCAAATCGACCCATGAATCTCCCCCAAGCTAGCCTGAAACACAAATTGACAAATTAGCAATGAATATCAATATATATGGGGTAATATCAAGAGTAATAGATATATAACAAATTAGCAATGAATATCAATATATATGGGGTAAGATCAAGAGTAATAGATATATATAGGGATTAATTTGGATTTGGGGCGAAATAGGGATTATGAAGTGGAGAAATGGATAAAAGTGGGAAATTGGGCGAAATGGGGATGATCGGCGGCGGAGAGGAGCGGCGCCGGCGGCGACTGGGAGGTGTGGTCGACGGTGATGGGTGCACCGCTCAGGCACGGGATCCGTGCGGCTTGGGCAAAGGGAGAATCGGTTCGGTCGAATGGGGAGAAGCTTGGGTGAAATTTTGGGATTTTGGAAAATTTGGGAAATTTTGCCGCGAGCTGTCAAGTATATAGGATAAGTCACTCGGCCGGGTGGCGCGCCCACCCGGCCGAGTAGCTGAGTTTTTAAAACTTTTCGTAAATTTTAGTGAAATTTCCGACTCGGCTGTGTAGCGCTTCCCACTCGGCCGAGTGGACAATGGCCACTCGGCCAAGTAGCAAGGTCAATCAGTGCTTTTTAAGTGCTGAAAGTGTCTGATTCACTCGGTCGAGTGACAAAGTCACTCGGCCGAGTGGTATATAAATGATAGAGAGGGGTTTTTCGAATATTCTCTGATCAGTACTCTACTCGGCCGAGTAGAGTCTTCATTCGGCAGAGTGAAAATTTCACTCGGCCGAGTGGGCTGCTATTTTCAGCTCCAACTCTCTGTTTTTGCTCCACTTTCTGATTTTCTTCTTCCCGTCAGTTTCTTCCTTCTCCTGGCACCTGAGCGCATTCCTGGAGCACTCTCCTTTGCCATGGTCATCCTCCATTCAAGTGGTTCCTTATTCTCCATCTCCTGTCATGAAAAATATTGCCAGTTGTTAGGATTTTCTTCGACTCTTGACTCGAAACACTAATAAAGATCTAAAAAAAATAAAAAAAGATAAATTCAATCTAAAAATAAGACAAAACCGTCGGGTTGTCTCCCGACAAGCGCTCGTTTAAGGTCTTGAGCTCGACTCCTTAAGGTACGCGTTTAAAGCTCAAGGTTCGGTGCATGTGAGATGCGCGCATCAAACTTGCCCGGAAGGCCATTTGGATTTAGTTGTTGCTGTTCATTGGCGATCCTCAGCTCCCCTTCATCATGGGTAGTAGTGGGGGTTGAGTCCCCCAAGCTTGAGCTTTTAACGTTCTTTTTCTTTGCCGGCATCGATAATTTCTTGTCCGGTGGAGCTTTCTTCATGTTCCTTGCCGTAGAGAGCTTGCATAGCTCTCTAATCTTGACGACATCAGCGTCGTCTTTCTCCTCATCGTAAAAGGATCCGACGGGTCTCCCATCATCTCACCATCTTTAGAAGATTGGCCCTCTTCGAGGCCGTCATCATGCTTGGCTTCGATGGCAAATGACATAGCATCGTCAATCACCTTGTCGAGGAGGTATGAAAGATCATGGGACCACCCCTTAATTAGGTATATGCTATTTACCTCCCCGGTGGGGACTCCCTCTGAATAGTGCTTGAGCCTTTGTCCATTCATCTTAAAAGTGACACCGTCTTTTCCATCTAGCTCGAAGGCCCCTCCCGGTTGTATGTGCCGAATGGTAAAAGGTCCCGACCATCGTGACCTTAGCTTTCCAGGAAAGAGTCAGAGTCTAGAATTGAATAATAGGACATTGTCTCCGACCTTGAAGTCTGTAATGGTGATGCGCGCGTCATGGAGAATTCTTGTTCTTTCCTTGTAAATCCTAGAGCTCTCGTAAGCATCCCGTCTAATCTCGTCAAGATCATTGATGTCTAGAAGTCGGTGCAATGCTGCGCTCTTGTAGTCATAATTCAAGGTCTTGATCACCCAATATACACGATGTTCCAACTTTACCGGCAAATGACAAGCTTTCCCATAAACAAGCCGGTATGGGGTGGTCCCAATGGGAGTGCGAAAGGCCGTGCGATATGCCCATAGTGCATCATTCAATTTCATGGACCAATCCTTCCTAGATCTATCGACGGTCTTCTCTAGAATTTGTTTAATTCCCGGTTTGACACTTCCACTTGTTCACTCGTCTGAGGATGCCATATCGATTCTATGATTCACCCCATACTTCTTTAACATGGCTTCAAACTTGCTTTCTATGAAGTGGCTTTCCCCATTGCTTATCAACATTCGTGGCACTCCAAAGCACGTGAATATATTTTGCTTGAAGAATTTAAATACCACCCTAGCATCATTGGTGGGGTTGCGATGGCCTCTACCCATTTTGAGACGTAGTCTTCGGCCAATAGGATATACTTGTTTCCTTTGCTTGATGGAAAAGTGTCACGCCCCGCTTCCCATTATACTTGGGAGCGAGGACGTGAGCGGGCCCGCTTGGGCTGGAGTGGTGAGGCCCCAACCCAATAAGCGTCTGTGCATGACTACTTTGGTAGGTTCTTGCTTGCGAATATTCGGAACAACAAAATAATGTCATCATTATACTTTAACTTCCCCAAATTACATGTACACAAAAATTAGAAGGCCTAGCATGGCCATTACAACAGTTACAAGGAAATTAAAATACACCTAAAAGTAAATACAACAATTATTAAAATTTAGCAAGCTGCGCAGTGTCCGTCGTCTTCAGTAGTGGATCTCGTGCTCTTGGTTCTCTTGGTCACCTTCTTCAATCTCCAAGTGAACTTCACTGTGAACTCTGCTCAAAACCTAACGTATATTTCACAAACAAGGAAATATACGTCAGCGAGGGTCGCTCGGCAAGATTTAAAACGTTAGTAATAAATGACCCTCGGCAAGGTGATAATATAGTTTTCAAAACTTAAGGAGATGAGAAGCACAATAACATTTCAACAAGTTGAAACATAGCATCAGAAGGGCACATGTGAATGTAAACAATGTGTAATGTGCAAAGTAGTGAGCAGGCGAAGTGTAGTGTGCGAGTAGCAAACACAGCAAGGTGTAGTGCGTAAAGTAACTAGCATGGCAAGTGTAGTGTGCACAGCAAAGGTAGTGACATGTGTAGTGTGTACAGCAAAAGTAGCGACAAGTGTAGTGTGCACAGCAATATGTGTAGCAAGTGTAGTGTGCACAGCAAAAGTAGTGACAAGTGTAGTGTGCACAGAAAAAGTCATCGTGACAATAATTTTAGCAGTTTACACCGTAGCATCAGCCGAGGTAAAGAGAAGGGTGCATCAATCAATCAATCAATCTCCTATCTAGTGACAAAGCCCAGTGTCTGAGGGGGAGGTGACCAGCATCACACCCAAGTCAACGGGAGCTACCCGTGAATCTATACTCACCGACCCGGCCAGGTGTCGGTCAAGTTCACCAATCGAGTGCAATCCAGCTTTCCAGCCTCTACTACACTAGACTATCCCACCCAAAGTGTCCATAAGTCGATCTGTAGTTTAATGTTTGCCGAGTGGCAAAACATTCCGTAAGTGGCCCGCGGCCCATTATCCGTAATGCCCGAAGGCCCATTATCCGTAATTGCCCAAAGGCCCAATAATCTGTAATTTGCCCAAAGGCACAATAGTCTGTAGATTTGCCCAAAGGGGCCCAGTATCACAAATCACCAATGGTGTACATTTCGCAAATTAAGGTATACAAGCCATGAGTGCATTTTCGATAGTAGTAATATTTGAAAATGAAAGCAATCAACCATGTCACAAGGTTCAATAAGATTAAGAACGTACTTTGAAGTTGTTATTAACATTGTTTAATAATCCGGTCACAAAATCTGAGCAGTATGGTTTAAAACTCGCAAGTGATAAATACGTGCGTCTTTGAAAATTAGCAGAAGATAATATATTGATGAGGGGTAAATACTTGCGCCTTTGGAGATCTGTAGAATAATATACTTGCGTATTTGAAAAAGTTTGTAGAAAAACAATATACTTGGCAAGGGGTAAGTACTTGCCTGATTGCGCAATAGGTGCCTACGCGATCGTTACAGAGCGCAAATATATCTGCGTCAACGAATTATAATATTAAACTAAGGCGTTAAACTGTTCAAATAACATGCGTATAATTTCTGATAACTAGCATATTCAAACTAATATTTATTCACTAATCAAAGATATATCTAAGTTCGAATAAGGTCAGTTCATACATGACTATACAGTAACCAAGTAATAGTTATATAGTGTGCTGTCTACATCAAAGCTCATAAAATAATATCCATCAACCGAACAGTTAGCTTTCATTTTGCAAACACTCTAAAATTTATGAGTGTCACTGGTGACTGGCCCATGGGTACGGTTTAAAATATAAAACTTTATTAAACACCAATGCACTCACCGTTCGTCCTCCGCTTCGTTGTTTCTTGCAGGTGTTCAATGGCGAGGGGAAACGCTGGGGTGGCGACGGCGGGGAGTTGCTGGCGGCGGTGACGAGTCCAGGGTGGCGCTGGAGGGTTCCGACGTTGTTGGGCGGCCTCCGTCGGTGGTGGGAGGGAGGAGGTGCTCCGGGATCGGGGCAGCTTCCCAAAGGCGGCGAACGCGAGATCCGAGGCACAACGACCCAAGGCGCGGCGGTGGCGGGATCTGATCTCGGGCGGCGGTGGCTTCGACCCGACGGGCGGTGGCGGCCTCGGGGCACGTCGACTTGTACTGGTCGGAGAGGGGGCTAGGGGGTGGAGGTGAGGCCGCGCGGCGCTTGGGGAGTTGACGCGAAGAAGAAGAAGAACAGGGGCGGATGTGAGAGGGCCTAGGGCGGCGGCTGTGAATAGGTTGGGAGAGGAAGAATACACTAGGGTTATAGGTTTAGAGAAATATGGTAGCAGCATGAGAGAGAGAGCCTAGGTTTATATAATAATAACTAGGGGGATGTATGCTCACGTGAAATGAAGGGGCCTGGGGGTTTTGTTTTATAACGGGTAATAGGGTGAGTCTGAGCTTTTTGGGAGAATAAAATAACCTAGGGTTATTATATTATAGGGTGCTGTGCTTTGTTTTGGCCTAAGGGTGTTTTTAAATAAGAAATAGGGTGGGGTGTTGCAACTGCACGTGAAATGTCTAAGGGGGGTTTAAGTTCTCCTATTCTTTTGTCTAACGGCTGTGCATGTGCGTGAATCCAGTGGGTAGAGAAATGTGGGGCTAGGTAAAATAGGAAGGGAAGGAGTTATTAGGGCTAATCAATTCTATTAAAAGGGTTCTAAAATAGGAAAATATTTTAAATATTCGAAAAGTTTTAAATTCAAATTGAATTTTGAAATGAATACTAAAAACAGATTTTATGAAGAGGGATTTAAAAACAATTATCATAAATGGTTTATATAAGGAAACGTTTTGAAAGGAAATTGATAGGTTTTATTAGGATTTAAGTTTTGGAAATTAATTCAAGATAGTTTGCATTTTAAAAGGGTTTTAAATTTTGAAATTTTAATTTGAAAAATAAAATTAAGCTAATTATAAAAGTTGTTTTCAAAAATAATTATAGGAAAGATTTATTCTACTAGTTTAAAATAGCCATGATAATAATAAGTATGAAAAGTAAGAGTGGTGACGAGTACGGGGACAAAACATCTGACAAAGGTTACAGAAAAATATACGGAAGAAATACGGAAAATAGTAATGATAAAAACCGGTCGTTACATCCTACCCACCTTATAAAAATTCCGTCCTCGGAATTTCTTAAGCTAGATAAGATCAAGTAAAGGCCGGATAGACGAAGGGTCAGGGTAGCAAGGAAGGAAGAGACAAATAGGGGAAAGAAAACTTCTGAAATGAAAAGGGTCTATGATCAAATCAATTATTATCAAAACAATAGCTAGAATATAACCAAGAAAAGTAGGTGAAATAGTAATAGTAGAAAAGACACCACTAAGAAGCGACAAACAAAGATAAGCACAAGATATGAATCACTAAGTGCAATAATAGGTCGGGGTTCAAACGTCACTGTTCATCACTGGCTCGTCGTCCCTAACTTCCTCAGCGACCATAGAGTAACCTTGGCGCTGACTACGTTCGGGGTTGGCCTGATGATGGACCTGACGCCGAGGGGCTAGAGGCGGTCCCTATTGAGTCGATCCGGATACAGAGTTGCTAGAGTGACGAAAGCAGTTCCTGGCAATATGATCAGGTGCTCCGCATGCCAAGCACTGGTTCAGCAACACGCGACAATCCTTCTTGACGTGTCCAACTCGGTTACAATGATAGCATACCACTGTAAATCTGGGATCGATAAGACTTGCAGGTTTCTTGAAATCGGTGGTCTGAATCGGTCGGAGATCGTTCTTTGGCGGCTCCTGCGGACGCTTGCCTGCCTGACGCGCCTTCTTCTGATTAACGATCCGCTCCTGATTCTTCGCAGCTACTAGGACATCCTCATGAGTGGTAAAAGTATTCCCGGACAGCACACTCTGGATGTCTAGATCCAGGCCCTGTAGGAAGCGATGTGCATAATCCTCAGGGTCTTTCACCATGGCAGGAGCATAGCGACTCAGCATCGTGAACTCGGCTTCGTACTCTTCAACAGTCATAGAGCCCTGCTCCATGTTGATGAAACGACTCTCCATCACTCGCTTCGCAGACTTGGGAAAGTACTGGGCGTCAAATCTCTGACAGAAGGTATCCCATGAAATTGGCTTGGTCAGCCTGGCTTCCTCCGCATTCCACCAGCTGCGGGCATTATCTGTCAACTGCTTCCTGGCGAGCTCCACCCATTCGTCTTTATTGATTCGAGCGAGGCCCAAATCATCCTCGGTGCTCTGACGCCATTCTTCGGCCGCTAGCGGGCCCTCTCGTCCGGAGAAGCTCTTCGGATGCATCTCACGAAACTGCTTGGCTCCCGGAGCTGGTGCAACTGGTGCGGCTGGCGCAGCTGGCGCAGTCTGCCATCCTTGCTGGACTAAATGGTGTTGAACTTCCAGCATATCTCTCATGACTCCAAGCATCTGTCGAATGTCGTCCTCTTCGACTCCAACAGCTCCGAATCCTCGTCGAGTGTTACGTCTTCCTGCCATGCTGCAAACAAACAGGGTAAACATTTGCGTACAAGATTTATCCAGACAGTTTAGTTAATAATGACATCTATATTGTTCCGAGCATTTCGCAGAGAGCAAGACCTGCATGGGCCACCACTAAAACCTGTCACGCCCCGCTTCCCATTATACTTGGGAGCGAGGACGTGAGCGGGCCCGCTTGGGCTGGAGCGGTGAGGCCCCAACCCAATAAGCGTCTGTGCATGACTACTTTGGCAGGTTCTTGCTTGCGAATATTCGGAACAACAAAATAATGTCATCATTATACTTTAACTTCCCCAGATTACATGTACACAAAAATTAGAAGGCCTAGCATGGCCATTACAACAGTTACAAGGAAATTAAAATACACCTGAAAGTAAATACAACAATTATTAAAATTTAGCAAGCTGCGCAGTGTCCGTCGTCTTCAGTAGTGGATCTCGTGCTCTTGGTTCTCTTGGTCACCTTCTTCAATCTCCAAATGAACTTCACTGTGAACTCTGCTAAAAACCTAACGTATATTTCACAAACAAGGAAATATACGTCAGCGAGGGTCGCTCGGCAAGATTTAAAACGTTAGTAATAAATGACCCTCGGCAAGGTGATAATATAGTTTTCAAAACTTAAGGAGATGAGAAGCACAATAACATTTCAACAAGTTGAAACATAGCATCAGAAGGGCACATGTGAATGTAAACAATGTGTAATGTGCAAAGTAGTGAGCAGGCGAAGTGTAGTGTGCGAGTAGCAAACACAGCAAGGTGTAGTGCGTAAAGTAACTAGCATGGCAAGTGTAGTGTGCACAGCAAAGGTAGTGACATGTGTAGTGTGTACATCAAAAGTAGCGACAAGTGTAGTGTGCACAGCAATATGTGTAGCAAGTGTAGTGTGCACAGCAAAAGTAGTGACAAGTGTAGTGTGCACAGCAAAAGTCAATCGTGACAATAATTTTAGCAGTTTACACCGTAGCATCAGCCGAGGTAAAGAGAAGGGTGCATCAATCAATCAATCAATCTCCTATCTAGTGACAAAGCCCAGTGTCTGAGGGGGAGGTGACCAGCATCACACCCAAGTCAACGGGAGCTACCCGTGAATCTATACTCACCGACCCGGCCAGGTGTCGGTCAAGTTCACCAGTCGAGTGCAATCCAGCTTTCCAGCCTCTACTACACTAGACTACCCCACCCAAAGTGTCCATAAGTCGATCTGTAGTTTAATGTTTGCCGAGTGGCAAAACATTCCGTAAGTGGCCCGCGGCCCATTATCCGTAATGCCCGAAGGCCCATTATCCGTAATTGCCCGAAGGCCCAATAATCTGTAATTTGCCCAAAGGCACAATAGTCTGTAGATTTGCCCAAAGGGGCCCAGTATCACAAATCACCAATGGTGTACATTTCGCAAATTAAGGTATACAAGCCATGAGTGCATTTTCGATAGTAGTAATATTTGAAAATGAAAGCAATCAACCATGTCACAAGGTTCAATAAGATTAAGAACGTACTTTGAAGTTGTTATTAACATTGTTTAATAATCCGGTCACAAAATCTGAGCAGTATGGTTTAAAACTCGCAAGTGATAAATACGTGCGTCTTTGAAAATTAGCAGAAGATAATATATTGATGAGGGGTAAATACTTGCGCCTTTGGAGATCTGTAGAATAATATACTTGCGTATTTGAAAAAGTTTGTAGAAAAACAGTATACTTGGCAAGGGGTAAGTACTTGCCTGATTGCGCAATAGGTGCCTACGCGATCGTTACAGAGCGCAAATATATCTGCGTCAACGAATTATAATATTAAACTAAGGCGTTAAACTGTTCAAATAACATGCGTATAATTTCTGATAACTAGCATATTCAAACTAATATTTATTCACTAATCAAAGATCTATCTAAGTTCGAATAAGGTCAGTTCATACATGACTATACAGTAACCAAGTAATAGTTATATAGTGTGCTGTCTACATCAAAGCTCATAAAATAATATCCATCAACCGAACAGTTAGCTTTCATTTTGCAAACACTCTAAAATTTATGAGTGTCACTGGTGACTGGCCCATGGGTACGGTTTAAAATATAAAACTTTATTAAACACCAATGCACTCACCGTTCGTCCTCCGCTTCGTTGTTTCTTGCAGGTGTTCAATGGCGAGGGGAAACGCTGGGGTGGCGACGGCGGGGAGTTGCTGGCGGCGGTGACGAGTCCAGGGTGGCGCTGGAGGGTTCCGACGTTGTTGGGTGGCCTCCGTCGGTGGTGGGAGGGAGGAGGTGCTCCGGGATCGGGGGCAGCTTCCCAAAGGCGGCGAACGCGAGATCCGAGGCACAACGACCCAAGGCGCGGCGGTGGCGGGATCTGATCTCGGGCGGCGGTGGCTTCGACCCGACGGGCGGTGGCGGCCTCGGGGCACGTCGACTTGTACTGGTCGGAGAGGGGGCTAGGGGGTGGAGGCGAGGCCGCGCGGCGCTTGGGGAGTTGACGCGAAGAAGAAGAAGAACAGGGGCGGATGTGAGAGGGCCTAGGGCGGCGGCTGTGAATAGGTTGGGAGAGGAAGAATACACTAGGGTTATAGGTTTAGAGAAATATGGTAGCAGCATGAGAGAGAGAGCCTAGGTTTATATAATAATAACTAGGGGGATGTATGCTCACGTGAAATGAAGGGGCCTGGGGGTTTTGTTTTATAACGGGTAATAGGGTGAGTCTGAGCTTTTTGGGAGAATAAAATAACCTAGGGTTATTATATTATAGGGTGATGTGCTTTGTTTTGGCCTAAGGGTGTTTTTAAATAAGAAATAGGGTGGGGTGTTGCAACTGCACGTGAAATGTCTAAGGGGGTTTTAAGTTCTCCTATTCTTTTGTCTAACGGCTGTGCATGTGCGTGAATCCAGTGGGTAGAGAAATGTGGGGCTAGGTAAAATAGGAAGGGAAGGAGTTATTAGGGCTAATCAATTCTATTAAAAGGGTTCTAAAATGGGAAAATATTTTAAATATTTGAAAAGTTTTAAATTCAAATTGAATTTTGAAATGAATACTAAAAACAGATTTTATGAAGAGGGATTTAAAAACAATTATCATAAATGGTTTATATAAGGAAACGTTTTGAAAGGAAATTGATAGGTTTTATTAGGATTTAAGTTTTGGAAATTAATTCAAGATAGTTTGCATTTTAAAAGGGTTTTAAATTTTGAAATTTTAATTCGAAAAATAAAATTAAGCTAATTATAAAAGTTGTTTTCAAAAATAATTATAGGAAAGATTTATTCTACTAGTTTAAAATAGCCATGATAATAATAAGTATGAAAAGTAAGAGTGGTGACGAGTACGGGGACAAAACATCTGACAAAGGTTACGGAAAAATATACGGAAGAAATACGGAAAATAGTAATGATAAAAACCGGTCGTTACATCCTACCCACCTTATAAAAATTCCGTCCTCGGAATTTCTTAAGCTAGATAAGATCAAGTAAAGGCCGGATAGACGAAGGGTCAGGGTAGCAAGGAAGGAAGAGACAAATAGGGGAAAGAAAACTTCTGAAATGAAAAGGGTCTATGATCAAATCAATTATTATCAAAACAATAGCTAGAATATAACCAAGAAAAGTAGGTGAAATAGTAATAGTAGAAAAGACACCACTAAGAAGCGACAAACAAAGATAAGCACAAGATATGAATCACTAAGTGCAATAATAGGTCGGGGTTCAAACGTCACTGTTCATCACTGGCTCGTCGTCCCTAACTTCCTCAGCGACCATAGAGTAACCTTGGCGCTGACTACGTTCGGGGTTGGCCTGATGATGGACCTGACGCCGAGGGGCTAGAGGCGGTCCCTATTGAGTCGATCCGGATACAGAGTTGCTAGAGTGACGAAAGCAGTTCCTGGCAATATGATCAGGTGCTCCGCATGCCAAGCACTGGTTCAGCAACACGCGACAATCCTTCTTGACGTGTCCAACTCGGTTACAATGATAGCATACCACTGTAAATCTGGGATCGATAAGACTTGCAGGTTTCTTGAAATCGGTGGTCTGAATCGGTCGGAGATCGTTCTTTGGCGGCTCCTGCGGACGCTTGCCTGCCTGACGCGCCTTCTTCTGATTAACGATCCGCTCCTGATTCTTCGCAGCTACTAGGACATCCTCATGAGTGGTAAAAGTATTCCCGGACAGCACACTCTGGATGTCTAGATCCAGGCCCTGTAGGAAGCGATGTGCATAATCCTCAGGGTCTTTCACCATGGCAGGAGCATAGCGACTCAGCATCGTGAACTCGGCTTCGTACTCTTCAACAGTCATAGAGCCCTGCTCCATGTTGATGAAACGACTCTCCATCACTCGCTTCGCCGACTTGGGAAAGTACTGGGCGTCAAATCTCTGACAGAAGGTATCCCATGAAATTGGCTTGGTCAGCCTGGCTTCCTCCGCATTCCACCAGCTGCGGGCATTATCTGTCAACTGCTTCCTGGCGAGCTCCACCCATTCGTCTTTATTGATTCGAGCGAGGCCCAAATCATCCTCGGTGCTCTGACGCCATTCTTCGGCCGCTAGTGGGCCCTCTCGTCCGGAGAAGCTCTTCGGATGCATCTCACGAAACTGCTTGGCTCCCGGAGCTGGTGCAACTGGTGCGGCTGGCGCAGCTGGCGCAGTCTGCCATCCTTGCTGGACTAAATGGTGTTGAACTTCCAGCATATCTCTCATGACTCCAAGCATCTGTCGAATGTCGTCCTCTTCGACTCCAACAGCTCCGAATCCTCGTCGAGTGTTACGTCTTCCTGCCATGCTGCAAACAAACAGGGTAAACATTTGCGTACAAGATTTATCCAGACAGTTTAGTTAATAATGACATCTATATTGTTCCGAGCATTTCGCAGAGAGCAAGACCTGCATGGGCCACCACTAAAACCTGTCACGCCCCGCTTCCCATTATACTTGGGAGCGAGGACGTGAGCGGGCCCGCTTGGGCTGGAGCGGTGAGGCCCCAACCCAATAAGCGTCTGTGCATGACTACTTTGGCAGGTTCTTGCTTGCGAATATTCGGAACAACAAAATAATGTCATCATTATACTTTAACTTCCCCAGATTACATGTACACAAAAATTAGAAGGCCTAGCATGGCCATTACAACAGTTACAAGGAAATTAAAATACACCTGAAAGTAAATACAACAATTATTAAAATTTAGCAAGCTGCGCAGTGTCCGTCGTCTTCAGTAGTGGATCTCGTGCTCTTGGTTCTCTTGGTCACCTTCTTCAATCTCCAAATGAACTTCACTGTGAACTCTGCTAAAAACCTAACGTATATTTCACAAACAAGGAAATATACGTCAGCGAGGGTCGCTCGGCAAGATTTAAAACGTTAGTAATAAATGACCCTCGGCAAGGTGATAATATAGTTTTCAAAACTTAAGGAGATGAGAAGCACAATAACATTTCAACAAGTTGAAACATAGCATCAGAAGGGCACATGTGAATGTAAACAATGTGTAATGTGCAAAGTAGTGAGCAGGCGAAGTGTAGTGTGCGAGTAGCAAACACAGCAAGGTGTAGTGCGTAAAGTAACTAGCATGGCAAGTGTAGTGTGCACAGCAAAGGTAGTGACATGTGTAGTGTGTACAGCAAAAGTAGCGACAAGTGTAGTGTGCACAGCAATATGTGTAGCAAGTGTAGTGTGCACAGCAAAAGTAGTGACAAGTGTAGTGTGCACAGCAAAAGTCAATCGTGACAATAATTTTAGCAGTTTACACCGTAGCATCAGCCGAGGTAAAGAGAAGGGTGCATCAATCAATCAATCAATCTCCTATCTAGTGACAAAGCCCAGTGTCTGAGGGGGAGGTGACCAGCATCACACCCAAGTCAACGGGAGCTACCCGTGAATCTATACTCACCGACCCGGCCATGTGTCGGTCAAGTTCACCAGTCGAGTGCAATCCAGCTTTCCAGCCTCTACTACACTAGACTACCCCACCCAAAGTGTCCATAAGTCGATCTGTAGTTTAATGTTTGCCGAGTGGCAAAACATTCCGTAAGTGGCCCGCGGCCCATTATCCGTAATGCCCGAAGGCCCATTATCCGTAATTGCCCGAAGGCCCAATAATCTGTAATTTGCCCAAAGGCACAATAGTCTGTAGATTTGCCCAAAGGGGCCCAGTATCACAAATCACCAATGGTGTACATTTCGCAAATTAAGGTATACAAGCCATGAGTGCATTTTCGATAGTAGTAATATTTGAAAATGAAAGCAATCAACCATGTCACAAGGTTCAATAAGATTAAGAACGTACTTTGAAGTTGTTATTAACATTGTTTAATAATCCGGTCACAAAATCTGAGCAGTATGGTTTAAAACTCGCAAGTGATAAATACGTGCGTCTTTGAAAATTAGCAGAAGATAATATATTGATGAGGGGTAAATACTTGCGCCTTTGGAGATCTGTAGAATAATATACTTGCGTATTTGAAAAAGTTTGTAGAAAAACAGTATACTTGGCAAGGGGTAAGTACTTGCCTGATTGCGCAATAGGTGCCTACGCGATCGTTACAGAGCGCAAATATATCTGCGTCAACGAATTATAATATTAAACTAAGGCGTTAAACTGTTCAAATAACATGCGTATAATTTCTGATAACTAGCATATTCAAACTAATATTTATTCACTAATCAAAGATCTATCTAAGTTCGAATAAGGTCAGTTCATACATGACTATACAGTAACCAAGTAATAGTTATATAGTGTGCTGTCTACATCAAAGCTCATAAAATAATATCCATCAACCGAACAGTTAGCTTTCATTTTGCAAACACTCTAAAATTTATGAGTGTCACTGGTGACTGGCCCATGGGTACGGTTTAAAATATAAAACTTTATTAAACACCAATGCACTCACCGTTCGTCCTCCGCTTCGTTGTTTCTTGCAGGTGTTCAATGGCGAGGGGAAACGCTGGGGTGGCGACGGCGGGGAGTTGCTGGCGGCGGTGACGAGTCCAGGGTGGCGCTGGAGGGTTCCGACGTTGTTGGGCGGCCTCCGTCGGTGGTGGGAGGGAGGAGGTGCTCCGGGATCGGGGGCAGCTTCCCAAAGGCGGCGAACGCGAGATCCGAGGCACAACGACCCAAGGCGCGGCGGTGGCGGGATCTGATCTCGGGCGGCGGTGGCTTCGACCCGACGGGCGGTGGCGGCCTCGGGGCACGTCGGCTTGTACTGGTCGGAGAGGGGGCTAGGGGGTGGAGGCGAGGCCGCGCGGCGCTTGGGGAGTTGACGCGAAGAAGAAGAAGAACAGGGGCGGATGTGAGAGGGCCTAGGGCGGCGGCTGTGAATAGGTTGGGAGAGGAAGAATACACTAGGGTTATAGGTTTAGAGAAATATGGTAGCAGCATGAGTGAGAGAGCCTAGGTTTATATAATAATAACTAGGGGGATGTATGCTCACATGAAATGAAGGGGCCTGGGGGTTTTGTTTTATAACGGGTAATAGGGTGAGTCTGAGCTTTTTGGGAGAATAAAATAACCTAGGGTTATTATATTATAGGGTGATGTGCTTTGTTTTGGCCTAAGGGTGTTTTTAAATAAGAAATAGGGTGGGGTGTTGCAACTGCACGTGAAATGTCTAAGGGGGTTTTAAGTTCTCCTATTCTTTTGTCTAACGGCTGTGCATGTGCGTGTATCCAGTGGGTAGAGAAATGTGGGGCTAGGTAAAATAGGAAGGGAAGGAGTTATTAGGGCTAATCAATTCTATTAAAAGGGTTCTAAAATGGGAAAATATTTTAAATATTTGAAAAGTTTTAAATTCAAATTGAATTTTGAAATGAATACTAAAAACAGATTTTATGAAGAGGGATTTAAAAACAATTATCATAAATGGTTTATATAAGGAAACGTTTTGAAAGGAAATTGATAGGTTTTATTAGGATTTAAGTTTTGGAAATTAATTCAAGATAGTTTGCATTTTAAAAGGGTTTTAAATTTTGAAATTTTAATTCGAAAAATAAAATTAAGCTAATTATAAAAGTTGTTTTCAAAAATAATTATAGGAAAGATTTATTCTACTAGTTTAAAATAGCAATGATAATAATAAGTATGAAAAGTAAGAGTGGTGACGAGTACGGGGACAAAACATCTGACAAAGGTTACAGAAAAATATACGGAAGAAATACGGAAAATAGTAATGATAAAAACCGGTCGTTACAAAAAGGCCCCATGAAATCCACAAACCAACAATCAAATAGCTCAATTTCCAAAATGGGTTTCATTGGCATCTCATTCTGTTTGGATATATTTCCTGTCCGTTGGCATCTATCGCAATACTTGAAGAAATCATGTGTATCCTTGAACATGGTCGGCCAAAAGAACCCACACTGCAAGATCTTTGCGGTATTTTTGGAAGCGACGTGATGTCCCCCGCAAGGCATATCATGGCAATGTGAAATGATAGAGGTGGCCTCTTCCTTTGAAACACATCTCCGTATAACACCATCCTTGCATATCTTGAAGAGATACGGGTCTTCCCAGAAATAGTTGTGGACTTCATGCATGAACCTCCTTTTTTGTTGTGTTACCATCCCACATGGCTTTATTCCGCAAGCCAAATAGTTCACATAATCCGCATACCAAGGCACTTCTCCGTGTCTGATGGCGAATAGCCTCTCGTTAACAAAAGTGTCATCAATCGGTTTGCTATCATCCCTTTCGTCACGAACAAGCCTAGATAAGTGATCTGCTACAACGTTGTCCGTGCCTTTCTTGTATCTGATTTCCAAGTCAAATTCTTGGAGTAGTAATATCCATCTTATCAATCTTGGCTTGGCTTCCTTTTTGCTCAATAGATATTTCAATGCCGCATGATCGGTGTGCATAATCACTTTGTATCCAAGGAGGTAGGAGCGAAACTTCTCTATGGAGTAAACAACTGCCAGGAGCTCCTTTTCAGTGGTAGTGTAATTCTTCTGTGCCTCGTCCAGAGTTTTACTTGCATAAAATATTGCATGAAGCTTCTTGTCCTTCCTTTGTCCTAGCACTGCTCCAATTGTTTGGTCACTAGCATCGCACATAAGCTCGAAGGGAAGACTCCAGTCTGGCGGTTGTATGATGGGGGCAGAAATGAGGGCTTCCTTCAGTGTATTAAAGGCTTGCAAGCACTCTACTAAAAAGACAAAAGGAGCATCTTTAGCAAGTAAGACTGTAAGATGACGGGCAATTAAGGCAAAATCTTTGATAAAGTGACGGTAAAATCCCGCATGACCAAGAAATCCCCTAATGCCCTTGACATTAAGAGGAGGAGGAAGTTTTTCGATTACCTCAATTTTCACCTTATCAACCTCAATTCCTCTAGATGAAACAAGATGCCCAAGAACTATCTCCTCGATGACCATAAAATGGCATTCCTCCCAGTTAAGGTAAGATTATTTTGTTGGCATCTTTTAAGAACTTTAGTAAGATTGGCCAAACATGAGTCAAACTCGCTACCATAGACAGAAAAATCATCCATGAAGACTTCCATAATTTTTTCAATATAGTCAATGTCACGCCCCGTTCTCCAAAATACCCGATATTTAAATTTTTTGTCCAAGTATCCTAAAGAAAGAGGGTGATGGGAGAGGAAAAGAAAGAGACAGGAGAAACTGAACAAGCAGGCCACTGCGCACATGCTGGGATAGTACAAGTAAAAATCCACAGTAAAATCAAACAGTCTCATAAAACAACAACATATTTTATATAACAACTTTCATTTATATACATAACCCAAATACATCATTTCACACACTCTAACGCTCTCCACCTCCCAAGACAACCAAGTCACTCTACAAGCTACAACTCACACCGAGTACTACCTCGGAAACCCAACTCCAAGTCACCTCCAACCATGCTACCACTGCTACCTGAAAAATAGGGAGGAGCATGTCAACGCGTGACCCAGTAGGAACCTGCTTGGATTTGGAACACCATTCTAAGGGAATCAATCCACAAGGCAAGCCAAGAGAAATAGAACATGTAACTAAGTGTTGTAATGAAAATTAAATATCTAAAACAAGAAAATCATACCTGCGGTCCAATGTCGAGTTACTGCAAAAAAAGGGTTAGCAAAAATAATAATAATAATAATAATAATAATAACAACAACGCAAGTATTTAAGCAACCAATATCTAATAAAATAAGTACAAGTGCCAGTGACATTCCACAGAGTCACAAGGAACTGGCAAGGGGAAGGGAAAGTGCTGCCAGTAAAAGGAGTATCGCGCAATTCTTATTTTATTATTTCATAATTGAGTTAATTGAAACTTGGGTAAACTGTGTGATACCAGGACCTGGACTTCACTCCAAATATGGGGTGAATATAGCACATGACGCAGTGGACACGGGCACTGTACGCCGGGCCTCTCACCTCACCCGTCCCTGGCAGGAGTGAGGCTATCCATATATAACCCAACCTCTGTATGGCCCCTCCACTCCCGGTAAAGGCGAGTGTGTGTAAGTATCCCCTCCACTCCCGGTAAAGGCGAGTGGGTGTAAACTCCACACATCACATAATCATCTCCCAACTTCACAGTCCAGGCCTCATATCCACAATTTACTCAAATCCCCCCTTAAAGCCGGGTTCTGCTAACTCACCCTCATTAGAGAGGACTGAGATATATCCAATTTTATAAGTTAACATCATAAGTGACACGTTAGAGGTCTTAATGGCATGAATGTGCACATGTCATGTCAGCTGTCCATCATTAAACATAGGGTCATGCACTCACGTGACATGCCCTCTATCACCACACATCATCCACTCACAAACACGAAGTTTCCATGCCATTCAAGCCTCTAATTTCACAATCATCATCGTGGCCCAAAGCCAACACTAACATGTGCACGTTACTCAAATTTTCAGATATTGCCTTTGTAACGACTGCTTTTCATGTATCTGGATTTAATATAATATAATATATGTTTTGGTGGATTTTCTCCTCTTGTGTGGTTTTCGGCTCCGTAGCTTTCATTTTCGATCGATTCGTCGTATTTTCTCGTTTCTTCCTTAGGATCGTCGATTTCGAAGTATGTCATTCGTGACGGACTTCATAACGGTCGTATCTTACTATTAGATCAAGCCTAGGAGTCTTAGGAATCGATCCCGGGGCCCCGCGCTCCGTATCGGAACTTTTGGTGCTTATTAGCCGGTGTAAGAAGGGGCACCGACCGACTAGATGACGATCCAGTCGGTCGGTAATCCTTCTTGGACCGACTAGTTGGCTTTCTAAATTTCTCAGGAGTTACTGTTTATCGTTAGTCGGTCTAAGAACGTTGGTTGACCGACTAGGTTGCAAACTAGTCGGTCAGCAATGCTTCTTTAACTGACTAACACATCATCTTAATTTTAGTTGAGTTACTGTTTACTCTTAGTCGGTCTAAGAACGTTCATCGACCGACTAGATGTTAAACTAGTCGGTCAGTACTTGTTCATGGACCGACTAACTCTAAATCCTATTTTCATTCAGGAGTTACTGTTTACACTTAGTCGGTCTGCGTTGGTCGACCGACTGACTAGTTGCCAAACTAGTCGGTCAGTGGTTGCTCTTTGACCGACTAACCTGTGTTAAAACCCTAATTTCTGGGCAGCCGCTAGCCCAACCTATTTAAACCCAACCCAAACGATTTCTTCTTCCCCAACACGACCCAAAACCCTAAAATCTTCCCCCTTCAGCCCCCATCTTCCTCCAAGCTTAAATCCTTCATTCCAAGCCCTAAATCCATCATCCAAACCATCCATTCACTCTATCTACCTCTCATCTTCCCCAAAATCTCACCCAAATCCATCAAATCCCCAAATTTCCCAAAAACCATAGTTTCCCCAAACTTCCCCAATCTTTTCCAGATCTGATCCTAGGGTTCCCCGGAGTGTTTCTTCTGCCTCCTCTCGGTAAGAAATCGATCTACCGTTGTTTTTATAACTTATTTATATTTTTGTGAAACCCTAATAAATTTCATGTTGTTTGATGTTGTTTCCCCATAGCAGCGATTTTCCCCGTAGATTAGCATCCGTGAGACGAAGTGGTCGTCATCCCCGGTGCTAGGCAAGTGAAACTTGCCACTTAGGGTTTAGGCCACGTTTAGGCCATTTGCTTGTTGTAGGCGTAAAAGAGGCTAGGCGACGAAATGATACTCGCCTAGGCGCAAATTGGGGAATTAGCTTGACAACGAAGCTAATTCCGACATTTAGCATGTTGCAAAATTACCATGTCATGTTTACTTTCCCTTAACGGTACGCAAATTAAATGTCATGTCATTGCATGCTTTTGGTGATCCCGTGATTGCGTAGCATCGCTACACTACTGTGTTCCTGGCTCGTGACCAGAAGCGAGCATAATGAGTTGCTAACCCCAACGCTCGATATATATTGAATTGTGAACTAAGAAACAAGCTCCCGTGCGGGGCAACCCTGGCTCACTTGCTGGGCTCATATTCAGGGACCCTGGCTTGTTTAGTGCGGGATGGGGTAAGGGTTAAGCGGCCAGGCAACTGGGGGTCTGTTTGATCAACAACTGCAGTTGTAAGGCGTAAACTCTTTGGGGTGGGGTAGTGTTTAGTGCCGATCGGTCTGAATGTTGTACCATTCAGCGAAGGGCGTAAACATCTACAAAACAACCGTGAAATGTGAATTGTGTTTAGTGCCGATCGGTCTGAATGTTGTACCATTCAGCGAAGGGCGTAAACACCTATAACGATGTGAATTGATTGAGATTGATAGTAGCGTGGCTACTCTTGTCTTGTCTTGTCTTGTCCCGATGATGGTCCTCTTGTACAAATCATCTTGCCATGTTTTAATTGTGCACTCATGTTATAACTGCCATGTCATGCATACTAAACTGCTAGGTTGCTAGTTGCCTTACTTTCGGTTTCCTTGCCCAAGTCTTTTAGACTTGCTGACATGTGCCCCTTTACTCTTTTGGGTGACACATGTTAGATCCTGAGCCCGAGTACCTTGTTGAGGACGAGGTGTTTGCTGACGCCGAGCCCGAGCTTGTATTTGACGGGGAGTACGTGGACACTGGGGACCAGTCCTAGTGTCTTCGTTGTGTTTTACTTTTGTTAGACAGTTGTTTTGTTATCGGTGCGTAGCACCTATACCTTGTCGTTGTTGCTTTGTTGGCCTTGTTCTGGGCCTTAGACTCTTTTCTTTTAGCCTGGTGGCTTTTCTGGATGTTGAACTTATTTTCATGTTGGACAGTATTTGAGATGTGAAGTTTTTATTTCAGTCTCTCCTTGTATTATTATTGTTGTTCCGTTGTGGTTACAGGGACCTGCTTATGTTTTATTTACGCTTATCGGGTTTGGGGCTTCACAGCTCCACTCTCGTGCGGACCTTTTCACGTCTCGCCTCCATTTTAGGGAAGCGGGTCGTGACAGGTTTTAGTGGTGGCCCATGCAGGTCCCTCTGTAACTGCGATTTTTGGAATAGCGATAATAATATTAGAATGTCCAATAAATTAAGTTCGACGACCAAAGTCATAAGCTATGAGTCTAATTGGATTCGTTCTCTGTGTCATTAGATGGCAGGAAGGCGTTTCACCCGTGGTGGGGGTAGTGGTGCGCTCCCTCATGATGAGGAGCCTGAGCGGGAACCCACCAGCGGTGAGATGATGCGGATGATGCTCCAGATGATGCAAGTGCAGCAGGGCGTGCTTCTGCAAGTCCAGAATGCTCCACTTGCTCGAGCTGCCCGGGCTCTTCCGGATGCCCCTCGCTCTGAGCCAGGAGCGAAGCAATTTCGGGAGCTGGGTCCCGCATATTTTGATGGTTCTGAGGGTCCTCTGGCTGCCGATGATTGGATTCGGAACATCGAGGACAATCTGAAGATGGCCAAGATCACCCCGGCTGGATGGGTTGATTTGGCGAAGAGGCAACTCAAGGATAATGCTCGGAATTGGTGGGATGCGGAGGAGAAGATGTTGGTGGAGCTGATAGCTTGGGCTACCTTCAAGGCCAGATTTGAGGGTGAGTTCTTCCCGAAGGCTGCCAGGGAAGAGATGCTGCAGCGTTTTATCGATTTGAAGCAGGGGAACTCGTCGGTGGACATGTATCACCAAGAGTTCATGAGGCTGAGTCGGTTTGCACCAAAGATGGTGCAGGACGCTGAGGAGAGAGCTCAGAGGTTCCTGCAGGGGCTTGCTTCGGAGCTCCAGAGTTTTGTGACTTTTTCTGACCGGGAATCTTATCAGAAGGTTTTAGTAGCAGCAAAGAGGCAGGAGCAGCTCGTGAATCAGAGGAGAGGGTCTGTCGTTGGTGCTGGGAAGAGGCCTGTGGAACAGGCGAGAGCTGTGGTTAGACCTGGATTCAGGCCTAATCAGTCTGCTCAGTTTAAGAGGCCAGGAGGGCCTATTCTGAAGACTTGCCATTTCTGCGGCAAGCCTGGCCATATCAAGGATCAGTGTCGGAAGTTTTTGGGCCAGTGTCTGGTTTGCGGTGATGCTTCCCATGTTGCGAAGGATTGTCGGCATGCGGGTCCGCTGCGGAGGGCTCCTGTTGCAGCTCAGCCGTTGCAGCAGCGAGCGTCTGTTCCTGCTGGTCGTGGAGCAGCTCTTGTTCCGCAGAGGCAGGCTTTTCAGCAGGCTGTTCCGCCGAGGAGGCATGCTTTTCTGATGACCGCTGCGGAGAGCGAGGCTGTGGATGAGGTTATCGCATGTAATCCTCAATCTAGCTGTTACTTTCCTAGCTGGTTTTGATTGTTAGATTGTGTTGTTTGCTTGAAACGTGATAGTTTGCTAGACTAGGGTTTGATTGTTAATTGATTGTTAGGTGTGGTTTTGGTTTGCACATTTCCTGCACGAGTCCTCTTTGACTCTGGTGCATCGATGTGCATTATTTCTCGGAGCTTCGTGGAGAGGCATTCCTTGTCGACGTCCCCTCTTCCCAAGAGTTGGAATATCGTCACGGGGAATGGCATGGTCTCGGTGCATCGTGGTTGCAATTCTTGCTCGTTGGTGGTCTGTGGACATGAGCTTTTTGATGATTTCATTGTCCACGACATCATCAACTATGATGCAGTTCTTGGGATGGACTGGCTTGCGAGCTTCTATGCTACGATTGACTGCAGGAGGAAGAAGGTGGAGTTCGAGATTCCCGGACATCCAGTATTTGAGTTCAGTCGTGGTAGCAGTTCGCTTGGTCCTGTCAGATTTCGGGCCAGGCCGGTGGAGGCGGTGGCTATGCAGATGGAGCTGGAGTGGCCAGCTGTGGTGCGAGATTTTGGCGACGTCTTCCCCGAGGAGATGTCTGGTTTGCCGCCTGATCGAGCTCTGGAATTTTCTATCGATCTTGTTCCAGGTGCGCAGCCGATTTCGAAGGCGCCTTACCGTATGGCACCTGCAGAATTGGAAGAGTTGCGGAAGCAGTTGGATGAGCTGTTGCTGAAGGGTTATATTAATCCTAGTATGTCTCCGTGGGGAGCACCGGTGTTGCTGGTTAAGAAGAAGGATGGTTCGCATCGCATGTGCGTGGACTATCGGGAGTTGAATGCGGTGACCATTAAGAATAAATACCCGTTGCCTCGCATCGATGATATTTTTGATCAGCTTGGAGGTTCGAGGGTGTTTTCTAAATTGGATTTGAGGAGTGGTTACCATCAGTTGAAGGTAAAGAAGGATGATGTTCCGAAGACAGCGTTCAGGACGAAGTATGGACGCTATGAGTTTGTGGTTATGCCTTTTGGCGTAACTAACGCGCCCGCAGTTTTCATGAATCTGATGAACCTGATTTTCTACTACTTTTTGGATAAGTTTGTCGTTATCTTCATTGACGACATTCTGATCTATTCGAAGTCGGAGAAAGAGCATGCCTCGCACTTAAGGACGGTGTTGGAGATTTTGAGGAAGCATCGGTTGTATGCTAAGTTTTCGAAGTGCGAGTTTTGGCTGGATCGAGTTGCTTTTCTCGGGCATGTGGTGACTGGAGATGGTATTTCTGTGGATCCCAAGAAGATTAGGGCCATCAGGGAGTGGCCTGTTGACCGGCGCCCCGCTTGAGTCGCGGCGGCGCGGTGTCGTCTACCGCAAGTTTCACGGTTAGTGTAGGGTGCGGGAATATCGAACTCAGGGAGGCGTGGTTGTGCTTGGGTCAGGTAGGACCTAAATCACCCCGAGGGGCGAGCTAGCCCGAATCGGTGGATGGTTGTCACGAAAGGAAATAAAAGCGTAAGAACAAAAAGAAAGTAAACCCGGGACTTTGGTTTCCAACCCGACGAGAGACTCTCGCCGACGCGGCCTGCGGGTATGGATAGCGATCGGGATTAGGGTCTAATGGTGGGACGTTGCCTCTGAAAGTGGTACCCGGCGTCCCATGGGCCCGATATTCCGGTCGGTGCCCAGGATGATACACCGGACTTCCCGGATTCGACCAGTGGGCACTCCCGTGTCCATAAACACTGATCGATCCCGGGAGCACTAAGCCCGCAACGATAACTCCCAACATCTCATCCTGCCGCTCCCGCGTGCTAGGATTCGACGTCAACGCTAAGGGTGTGAGCTATGGCTAGGGAGTCAACCGCCAAGTTTATTCCCCCTTGGCCCGACGGTCAAAGGCGGTCTTTTTCCCGCCGATGACAATGGAAACACCCCGCGTAACCGTTAGATTCCTACTCCCTTTCGATTTCCTAACCCTACGGACGCATCGGGAAGAGCCCCCGAAGGTGTTTCCACCAAAATCCCAGATTTGGGAACTACTCACAAAAATTCATGAAAAAGCGATCTAAATGAAATTTAACCGTTGGAATCATAATCAAGCAATTGCAATGCAGAAGTAATAGAGTAATAAAGACAATACTAAAATTTTAGAAAGATCTGAAAACTTACAAAAGTGTAACAATTACAGCCGTCACAAGGGAATAAAACAGTAGAAAAAACAGCAACTCCCGTTTCTGGAACCCTAGGGGTTCTATATATAGGCCGTCGCATCAACCGATCGGTTGACAAGTCAACCGATCGGTTGATCCGTTACAAATAGATATCAGAAAACGGCGAGTTTTCACCCGATCACATGAACCGGTCGGGTGAGTTCTTGAGTGACCGGTTGGATCTTGAAGCAGTCGGGTGAACCGATCGGTTGAACGCCCGTGTCTTCAGCTTATCTTCTTCAGCTACAGATGAACCGATCGGGTGAGAATCACCCGATCGGTTGGAATTCTGCTCGAGAAAACAGAGAACAGCCGCCCGCAGAACCGGTCTGTGAACCGGTCGGGTGACTTCTTTGTGAGCTGCGGTAGCGACCGGTTGATGCACGCGTGCATCACCCGATCGGTTGGAGATGACCAACCGACCGGGTGAGGGGCTGAAAGATGAATACTTCGCCGTTTGACCCCCTGGATCACGCGTGACTTCTCCCGTTGCTCCGGGGACTTGGGATATCATCATTAAACGTCCCCTACGTGGTCAATCTCCTGTAATCATGGACAAACAAAGAAAAGTGAAAGAAAACGGGAAAATACACGAAAACGAATAAGAGACGGCGGAAAAACACGGAGAAATACAAAGGAAAACGTGCGTGAATATATGAAATATAAACGCACGTCACCTGTTCCGTCGTCTGCATCTGAGATTCGGAGTTTCCTTGGACTTGCTGGTTACTATCGGCGATTCATTAAAGACTTTTCTCGTATTGCTGAGCCGATGACCAGGTTGACGCGGAAGGATGTTGCTTTTGTTTGGTCGGGTGATTGTGAGGGTGCTTTTGGTATTCTGAAGGAGAGGTTGACAACTGCCCCTATTCTTGTTGTGCCTGCTTGCAGTGGAGGATTTGAGATCTTTTGTGATGCTTCTGGCAAGGGTCTCGGTTGTGTGTTGCATCAGCACGGGCATGTTATGGCGTATGCGTCTCGTCAGCTTAAGGTTCATGAGAAGAATTACCCGACGCATGATTTGGAGTTGGCTGCCGTTGTGTTTGCTCTTAAGATTTGGAGGCACTTCCTGCTGAGTGAGAAAGTGAAGATTTTCACCGATCACAAAAGCTTGAAGTATATTTTCACTCAGAAGGAGCTCAACATGCGACAGCGTCGATGGTTGGAGCTTATGGCGGATTATGAGATTGATTTGCAGTTTCACCCTGGCAAGGTGAATGTGGTTCCAGATGCGCTGAGTAGGCTTCCAGCGGTGATGATTTTGACCTCGCAGTGGAGATTGCAGCAGGATTTCTGCGAGTCTGGCATGGAGATTGTCCTTCCTGGAGAGGCTTCTTCGTTGATGTACATGCAGGTACAGTCGACGATCGTGGATCGGATTAAGGCTGGTCAGGCTGAGTATCCGAAGCTGATGAAGATTCGGGAGCAGGTGGAAGCCGGTCTGCGGACTGACTTTTTGATTCATGGGGATGGCTCGCTGAGGTTCGGAGCCAGGTTGTGTGTGCCAGCTGGGGATATCAGAGAGGAGCTGATGGTGGAGGCACACAGTTCGCCGTATTCTGTGCATCCTGGTAGCACCAAGATGTACCAGGATCTTCGTCTAAATTATTGGTGGCATGGTATGAAGAGGAGCGTGGCTCGAAGTGTAGCCAAGTGCTTGGTTTGCCAGCAAGTGAAGGCGGAGCATCAACGTACGGTCGGGTTGCTACAACCGCTTCCGATTCCGGAGTGGAAGTGGCAACACATCACTATGGATTTCGTGACTGGACTACCTCGGAGTCCGAAGCAGAATGACGCGATTTGGGTGATCGTAGATCGATTGACCAAATATGCGCACTTTATTCCGTTTCGAGTGGGACAGTCCACTGAGGCGCTAGCGAGGAGATATATGGAGGTAAAATTCTTTTACTCTCCGTTTTATTTCCTTTTCCTAGTTTGGATAGTGATGTAACGTGAATCGTGCAGGAGGTTGTGCGACTTCATGGTGTCCCCGTGAGTATCGTGTCTGACAGAGACACGAGGTTCACATCTCAGTTCTGGCAGAGTTTGCAGAAGAGCTTGGGTACGCATCTGAGTTTCAGCACGACGTACCATCCGCAGACGGATGGCCAGTCCGAGAGGACGATTCAGATTTTCGAAGACATGCTGAGGGCGTGCATGTTGGATTTCAAGGGTTCGTGGGAGGACCATCTGCATTTGGTGGAGTTCTCTTACAACAACAGCTTCCAGGCGAGTATTGGCATGGCGCCATTCGCCGCTCTTTATGGGAGGAAATGTCGATCGCCATTGAGTTGGGATGACGTTGGTGATCGGGAGTTGTTGGGGCCTGAGATGATCGTGGAGGCCGTGGATATCGTCAGGAATATTCGGGAGAGGTTGAGGATTGCTCAGGACCGTTTTAAGCATTGGGCGGATGCTAAACGTCGTCCTATGGAGTTTCAGCCGGGTGACCATGTGTTCTTGAAGATTTCCCCGAATCGCGGTGTGATTCGTTTCGGGAAGCGTGGAAAGTTGAGCCCGCGATACATTGGACCGTTTGACATTTTGGAGAGGGTTGGCGAGGTAGCGTATCGCTTGGCCTTGCCGCCATCTTTGGAAGGAGTTCACAATGTTTTCCATGTGTCGTAGCTTCGTCGATACATTAGCGATCCGTCTCATGCGGTGGATTTTTCGGAGATTACCGTTCGCCCCGATATGACGTATGACCAGCATCCAGTGCAGATTCTGGACAGGCGTCAGAAATCGCTTCGGAACAAGATTGTCAATCTTGTGAGGGTGATGTGGCGACACGGCTCACCTGGAGAGTCTACTTGGGAGAATGAGGATGAGATGCGAGAGCGTTTCCAACTTTTGTTTCCGGACTCGTGAGTTTTTGGAAATTCCGAGGACGGAATTTATCTTAAGTTGGGGAGGATGTAACGACTGCTTTTCATGTATCTGGATTTAATATAATATAATATAATATATGTTTTGGTGGATTTTCTCCTCTTGTGTGGTTTTCGGCTCCGTAGCTTTCATTTTCGATCGATTCGTCGTATTTTCTCGTTTCTTCCTTAGGATCGTCGATTTCGAAGTATGTCATTCGTGACGGACTTCATAACGGTCGTATCTTACTATTAGATCAAGCCTAGGAGTCTTAGGAATCGATCCCGGGGCCCCACGCTCCGTATCGGAACTTTTGGTGCTTATTAGCCGGTGTAAGAAGGGGCACCGACCGACTAGATGACGATCCAGTCGGTCGGCAATCCTTCTTGGACCGACTAGTTGGCTTTCTAAGTTTCTCAGGAGTTACTGTTTATCGTTAGTCGGTCTAAGAACGTTGGTTGACCGACTAGGTTGCAAACTAGTCGGTCATCAATGCTTCTTTAACCGACTAACACATCATCTTAATTTTAGTTGAGTTACTGTTTACTCTTAGTCGGTCTAAGAACGTTCATCGACCGACTAGATGTTAAACTAGTCGGTCAGTACTTGTTCATGGACCGACTAACTCTAAATCCTATTTTCGTTCAGGAGTTACTGTTTACACTTAGTCGGTCTGCGTTGGTCGACCGACCGACTAGTTGCCAAACTAGTCGGTCAGTGGTTGCTCTTTGACCGACTAACCTGTGTTAAAACCCTAATTTCTGGGCAGCCGCCAGCCCAACCTATTTAAACCCAACCCAAACGATTTCTTCTTCCCCAACACGACCCAAAACCCTAAAATCTTCCCCCTTCAGCCCCCATCTTCCTCCAAGCTTAAATCCTTCATTCCAAGCCCTAAATCCATCATCCAAACTATCCATTCACTCTATCTACCTCTCATCTTCCCCAAAATCTCGCCCAAATCCATCAAATCCCCAAATTTCCCCAAAACCCTAGTTTCCCCAAACTTCCCCAATCTTTTCCAGATCTGATCCTAGGGTTCCCCGGAGTGTTTCTTCCGCCTCATCTCGGTAAGAAATCGATCTACCGTTGTTTTTATAACTTATTTATATTTTTGTGAAACCCTAATAAATTACATGTTGTTTGATGTTGTTTCCCCATAGCAGCGATTTTCCCCGTAGATTAGCATCCGTGAGACGAAGTGGTCGTCATCCCCGGTGCTAGGCAAGTGAAACTTGCCACTTAGGGTTTAGGCCACGTTTTAGGCCATTTGCTTGTTGTAGGCGTAAAAGAGACTAGGCGACGAAATGATACTCGCCTAGGCGCAAATTGGGGAATTAGCTTGACAACGAAGCTAATTCCGACATTTAGCATGTTGCAAAATTACCATGTCATGTTTACTTTCCCTTAACGGTACGCAAATTAAATGTCATGTCATTGCATGCTTTTGGTGATCCCGTGATTGCGTAGCATCGCTACACTACTGTGTTCCTGGCTCGTGACCAGAAGCGAGCATAATGAGTTGCTAACCCCAACGCTCGATATATATTGAATTGTGAACTAAGAAACAAGCTCCCGTGCGGGGCAACCCTGGCTCACTTGCTGGGCTCATGTTCAGGGACCCTGGCTTGTTTAGTGCGGGATGGGTTAAGGGTTAAGCGGCCAGGCAACTGGGGGTCTGTTTGATCAACAACTGCAGTTGTAAGGCGTAAAATCTTTGGGGTGGGGTAGTGTTTAGTGCCGATCGGTCTGAATGTTGTACCATTCAGCGAAGGGCGTAAACATCTACAAAACAACCGTGAAATGTGAATTGTGTTTAGTGCCGATCGGTCTGAATGTTGTACCATTCAGCGAAGGGCGTAAACACCTATAACGATGTGAATTGATTGAGATTGATAGTAGCGTGGCTACTCTTGTCTTGTCTTGTCTTGTCCTGATGATGGTCCTCTTGTACAAATCGTCTTGCCATGTTTTAATTGTGCACTCATGTTATAACTGCCATGTCATGCATACTAAACTGCTAGGTTGCTAGTTGCCTTACTTTCGGTTTCCTTGCCCAAGTCTTTTAGACTTGCTGACATGTGCCCCTTTACTCTTTTGGGTGACACATGTTAGATCCTGAGCCCGAGTACCTTGTTGAGGACGAGGTGTTTGCTGACGCCGAGCCCGTGCTTGTGTTTGACGGGGAGTACGTGGACACTGGGGACCAGTCCTAGTGTCTTCGTTGTGTTTTACTTTTGTTAGACAGTTGTTTTGTTATCAGTGCGTAGCACCTATACCTTGTCGTTGTTGCTTTGTTGGCCTTGTTCTGGGCCTTTGACTCTTTTCTTTTAGCCTAGTGGCTTTTCTGGATGTTGAACTTATTTTCATGTTGGACAATATTTGAGATGTGAAGTTTTTATTTCAGTCTCTCCTTGTATTATTATTGTTGTTCCGTTGTGGTTACAGGGACCTGCTTATGTTTTATTTACGCTTATTGGGTTTGGGGCTTCACAGCTCCACTCTCGTGCGGACCTTTTCACGTCTCGCCTCCATTTTAGGGAAGCGGGTCGTGACAGCCTTCGTTGAGGCATTTCATCGAACACATGGCGCGCGTCATTCATATCAAAACAAAACACTATAATTTACATGTGCCAAGGACATGAAAATTCATTCCACCACATAACAATAATAAGCAAGAATAATGATGGCCAATTATCCACAATTAATGAATAAGAACACTATTTAATGAATTCAGCTTGCTGAAATTGCAGAACAGTCAGATTGAAAGTGGTTTTTGAGGAAATTGCAGTTGGAATTTGGAAAAACTTAAAACTACAAATTTGTAGATATTGATGTTTTGGATATAAAGACATAATTTCAGACAAAATTATTAAGTATGTGATTTATGGTAAATTATTTGGTGAAGTGTGCCAAATCTGTTTTTCAGACAGATTTCTGGGTCTGTGTTCAAAGCCAATTTTGAGCATGTTCTAGCCAGAAATTCGACATATATGCACTCTGGTGAATTTTTAGAAAAACTTGTTAACTTTCCAACAGGACCAAGATTATAAAATTACATGATATGTGCAAGTGTCTAGGCCAATTGTACTAAACAGTGTCAACACTAAAAATCAAACAGACATGTTGTGAAGATGGATTTATTGCTCCTAATTTTTGAATTGAAACTAAATCAAAATTTATATGATTTTGGGGTAGGCCTTCAAGATCTACAAGCGTATATTTTTTTTAAAACATGAGTCGAGCTACAATAATCAGAATCAAGGCAAAATCAGACATAAAAGTTTCTGAAATTTAAAAGAGATAGGTTTGCTAAGAATTTCAAGGGGAAAATTGTGAAAATGAACATGATACATGGATTTTTGATTATCCCTATCACATATTAAGTGAATCATGCTATAAAAACATAGTAGTAAGAACAAATTATTGGAATTCCAAATCCAAGTAATTCCTACCTCAAAACTTGAATTTTCCTCTTTTTCTTCTCTTCTTTCTTCTCCACCTTCTTCTATCTTGCAACCCCTTGTGTTTCTTGATTTTTGGTGAGATAAATTAGGGTTTTCATTTGATGGAATAGGTAAAAGTAAGGCTAGGGTGGCCGGCCATGAGGGGGTAAGGAGATGGGAAAGGGAATGAAGGAAAGAAAAGAAAGAAAGATAAAGAAAAGAGGAGATTTTTCTTTGGAGCTTCTACACACTCCTTTCTTAAAGGTTAAGCCATGTCATGGCTTCTTGAATAAGCCATGAAGATTTTGAAATGACCTAAATACCATTTTAACTTCCCACAATTTACAAGTGTGCCATTACTATATGCACCGACCACTTAAGTATTTGCACATAGCAGCTTGAGTTCAAATGACCGTTTTGCCCATCGCCTTTCTAAAAATTTACGGGGGTTGCCATTGGCCCCTATCCCATTTCACACTTGCATGGCTTCCCTACACACACCCATGCATGCCTACACATGCATATATGCCCCACACACACGTCCAACACACTCCTGTCGTTTTACTTCCACGACGCCATTTGCACTTCTCCCACATTCACATTCGATTTCTCTTCCCTTAGCCACGTATTACGGCCCAATCCCCTGTTCACTACGTCACATACATTGATATCTATGCTTATTTCATGCCCATGTATGCATCGTAGGTAGAAATACCGCGTGTGTTCAGTAGAATACACGTATAGTGCAAAATAGGGCATGACATCCTACCCACCTTAAAATAAAGTCCGTCCTCGGACTTCCTAGGGTGTGAACCTTGCCGAGGTCAGCTAAGGATGATGGTCTCACTACCCATGAGTTACAAACCAGAATACGTATCTATACCACACTTATATACTCTATATGCTTCGCTTTCATCCATACGCATCCGTATCACACATATGTCATGGATATATCCTATTTCTCATTTAGTAGCACACCCATACTACTATTTGCATCACTACATATATATATATACATATATGTCTTTCACATAAATATCTAGGCACACATATTCACACATTAACATATACATCACACATCACAATTAAGTCTCTATACGTATTATTACACGTATTTAGATCACTACTCACATCCGTGTGCATACGACATCACATCGTATCCACATCATGATACCTTCAAGTGTATCGACTTATATTCTACCAGCTTATATATATATACACCCACACACATATACATCTAGATCTAAGCACAGACACACCACCATACACACCAATCTACATACATAACTTGACATCAGGGTCACTATCACGGTGTTACACTGTAGGTACACCAGATCCTTATACACCCAATACTTAATCATATGAGTTCATTCACACTTATAGTCACATGAATGTCTACATACACACGAGAATTAGTCACATCCAACATACATCGATGTGCACACACTAACACATGCATGATTACATCACTTAGGTCAGCAATCATGACTATAGACAAATATACATATAATTTCACATTCGTAGCGATGCACCTACTGCCTCACACAGATAGGCACAAATACTACACACAATACACACAAGAGTGCACAAACGTACTACATTCCCCGCCATATGCTATATATATAACTACCCTTGCTCATCCTACATACATATTGCCATAATAGCCAAATAATTATAAACATCCATCTACACTCCATACATACATATACACACAAATATACAAATAAATGCTAACATTCCAATACCCACATATCAAACAGTATCATTCACTTGCATTTATTACACACACACACACACACACACACACACACACACACACACACACACACACACACACACACACACACACCCCTATATTCCATATCCATCACATTTACTGTCACGCCCCGCTTCCCAAAAACGTGGAGGCGAAACGTGAGAAGGTCCGCTCAGACTTGAAGCTACAAAGCCGCAAGTCCGATAAGCGTTAATCACTTTAAACTGCAGGTCCTTGCAACGCGAAACGAAACAAAGATAACAATAACGAAAGAGACAAAGAACATCTCAGAATATCCATAATAATAAATCTCAACAACGCAGAAAAGCCACCAGGCTACAAATAAAAGAGTCTAAAAGAGGCCCAGCATGGCCAACAAAGTACAAAGTACGAAAACAAGGAAAAGGTGCAAGCACCGACATCTAACAGCAACCTAAAGCAAACACAAGTAAAATCAGTCTCTAAGACTGGTCTCCGGTGTCCTCGAACTCCTCGACGAACATAGGCTCGGGCTCAGCGTCAGCAAACACCTCGTCCTCAGCAACTGTCTCTGGCTCAGGGTCTAACATGTGGCACCCAAAAGAGCAAGGGGCACATGTCAGCAAGTCTGGAAGACTTGTGCAAGTGAAACTGAAAGGTGGTAAAAGTAAAGCAACCTAGCAGTTCTAGCATGATGCAATGACATGGCAGTTTAAAGTAATGAGTGCAACAAGTAAAGTAAAGTAAAGTAAAGTAAAGTACGAGCATGGCATGACATTCACAAGACAAGTACCAGACATGTAAAGTAAGCACCTCGTGCACAGAGATTCCGTCTTTTGGCTAGAGTGGCTGCGCGGGCCAACTCCTAAGCTCAAGCGAACGTTTATCCCTACCCCTCCACGTGTATCGAGCCAGGGCCTTACCCCCGAACGGTAATGCTCGCTTCTGGACCACGAGCCAGGAAGTGTGTAACAAGTATGGCGTAGGGGTGCACCTAGCCGGACAAGTAGTACGAGGACAAGTATTGTAGCGTGTGCTACGGTGCAACATTCAATGCATGGATGACATGGCATGGCAGGTAGTAAAGCGTACAGGTACGGAAAGTAAACGTGACAGTTTAGCATGCATGAATGACAAGTTTAAAGGGGTAGATCTAGCTTCATTGTCAAGCTAGATCAATTAGGTGACGGATCTAGTTTCGTTGTCAAACTAGATCAAGTAGGCGTCTAGCCAGCTATCATTTCACTGACTAGTCTCTTTTACGCTAAAAGCAAGGAAGTGGCCTAAAAACATGGCCCTACACAAGAGTTGGCAAGTTTCACTTGCCTGCAATTATCACGTCAAGAAAACACCGTCCAACGAGTCCAAAGTCACGATTCCTACGTGCACAAGTCCACCGGCCTACATCCGTTTTATTAATCTTGATTAGTGATTTCTAAAACATTTAAAATACTTTAAAATACTGATTTTTAGTCTTTATTAGCATGCAATTGGGTTGGGGGTCCTAGGGGTGCAAAACGTTACCTCAACACGACGCGAAAGCTACACCGGCGTCGGGTAGCGACGCCGGGGGTTGGAATAATAAGATCGCGCTCCAAGTCCAGATTCCAATTAGTTTCCTCGCTGGAAATTTAGAGCAATCAACCCGGGGCGACGATTCCAGATTCCAAAGCTAGCACGTGCGACGACGGGCTACGACGTGTGACGTCGTCGTACGCGACGGATCCTTGAAGAGCAAGCACCTAGGTGGGGCCCACAGTAGTCCTAGGGGCCTTTGGGGGGACCCACAATAACTCTGGAGAACTTGGAGGGCCCACGGAGGCAATCGGTGCGACGGATGCGGGGTTGCGACGAGTGGCTCTCGGTCGTACACAGCCAATGCGGGGAGATCCGTCGGTCGTGCGCTCAAAATGCGGGGGCTGCGACGTTGGGGTGTGCAGCGGCTGCGGGGCGATGCTTGGTGCGAGGGCTTCCTTCGGTCAGACCGGTCGGGAGCCTCGGTCAGGCGCTTGGATGCGGGCGGGGCAGCGTTGCAACGTTGTAGCGCTTGGGCACTCGGTCACAGCGGGCGGGGCGACCGGTCAGACACGGAGCGGAGCGGGGCGACGAGGCGGGGGTCGGTGCGGAGCGGGGCCTCGGTCAGACCGAGGGCTTCTCTCGGTCAAGCGGGACGAACGGGCGTGGGCGACTGCTACAGCGTGCGGACGACGAGGATGCGGGGGCGGCTATCGGTCGGAGCGGGCGGATGCGGTGTGTTTTCTCGGTCGTGCAGGGGGCTGAACGTCGCAACGTTGCGACTAATCGTCGCAACGTCCAATTTGAGTTTTGGAAGAGGCTAGGGCTAATTTCTTGCGAAAATAGGTCTTCCTAGGGGTTGCTTATTTAGTATAGATGGGTTGACTTGGTCTAGGGCTAAATCTAATAGGATTAGACGTTCAAAAGATTTAAAATTTGAAATTCAATTACTCCAACTCATCCAAGGGTTTGACCTAGTCCAAATGAGCTAGAAATTGACTCAAAAATTCTTTAAAACGTTTAAAACTCGAATAAATTTTATTTGGCCGAAAATAATTTATAAATTAATTATTAAAAATAATATAAAACTTGTAAAAATCATAAAAGTGGTCAATAAACTCCAAAAATTATAAAATAAATATCGTGGTGATCGCGGCGACAAATGTGAGCTAACTAAGAAGACGGATCTCAATTTCGACGTCGGATGACGAAACTAAAAATAGAAACGTCTCCCGTCAAAAGTGAAAATCGTCACGTCTCCTCGAGTAAGTTTAAATTGTGGGAAAACGACTCGAGAAACGTCGTTCTAAATTAGTGCCACTATTTAATACTCTCAGAGACGTTCACAACGGCATAACACACGAAAGTGTTCACAAACACGTGCACGGCCAAAATCACGTGTACGAACAACGTTCAACGAAAAGTGGTCGTTACATCCTCCCCACCTTAGAATAAAGTCCGTCCTCGGACTTTCTAATATATCTAGTCGCTCCAAAACTACCCCAATCAAGTCATATAATAATTCAACCAGGTATAGTCATTTCAAGTGCTCATGTATGCACTAGGTAGTCAAACATTTATACTGCCACATATATATATATTCACGTACGTCATTCGTTATACCTATTATAGTCAGTCAATTTCATTCATGTATTTCAATCAGGTATATAAACATGCATCCCTTATATAGCTGCTACTCACAAAACAATAGTTCAGATACTTATATAGGTATGATCTCATACTAGCAAATACAATCATTGCTCTACCTATATGTAGCTACCTATGCACAAACATCAAGGGTATACTACCCTCTAATATTCATCCAATACCAAACATCTCAACACATATAGTCACACCATACCATTATTAAAGTCAAATTTACTATATCTAATATATATTCACTACTACCATATTTCACTCATTATATAGTCATACAAATGCATGCAATAATTTTACCGTATATTCACATCACATTCGTCCTATAACTATATTTACGACACGCCACACATACCATAGTCATCAATACCTATAACTAAGCACATACTTACCCGTGCATGGTGCACACCCATACACGCTAACATTTCGTTTACATACACCAATCATACCATAATAATAATAATAATACAGTCATCAATACACACATATAATTATAATACACTCCCTAATACATGCACACGTATTCATCGTATAATCACTCACATGTAACATACATATTCACACCGTAGCCTACTACCTATAACTGGTGTACCAACACCTATTATTATTATCACACCTAGCATACGTATAGTCTTACCAGCATATTGCTTCAATCATTATCAGTATCCCCTAATTACCTATACCCTATTAGGTACTCCTACCCTAAATCTCGTATACGCAGGCATCCCTAGTATGGTATAGCTACCCACACACCAAACTGTAACTACTAACATGCAAACAACTTCACACATCATGAATAACTCCGAACATATATAACACTCAATAAGCAACCATTAATATACCATGGGGGGTACACTCATTCAAGCCATCATATACGGAATTTGAAAACCGTCGTACTTCAAAGGTTGAAATCCTCGTTTGGAAAGAAATATTTGGAGATCGATAAAACGTGTTGTTTCAAAATAGGTTTGAGTCGGATATACATATAAGAGAAAATGGTCTATTGGTTTTAAAGAATCATTAAAAGAGAAAGTAAAATCATTTACACGAATATTGAAGGCGTAGTTTAGAAATATTATACGGCAGTAATTTAATATAATGTTTGCAAAAGTCAAAGAAGGAAATCAAGTAACGGAAGAATTTAAACCCATGTTAAATGCCTTCAAAACTTTTAGGTCATGGAAAATTTTAAAATAATCAGTATTGAAGCTGCTTTTCAAGGGAACCAAGATTTGCAAAAATGAAAAACTGATTTACACAAGGTCCTTAGCATACGAGCACAACGAACCTGGTACAGCTATAAAAATAATTGAAATTCTATTTAGTCTCGAAATTTTCCTAAAAGCTCGTAGGGGAAGTGGAAAGGTAATATTAATAACTGGGTCGTAAAATTATCAAAATTGATAGTGAAGCTTTAAAATCAATTCGTGTGGGGTCTAAATCAGAAAGTGGTTATGAAATGGTAATTTTTACAAAAGTCTAAAATAGGGAAAACGGTGAGCATAAAATCGACTTACTGAAATCTGAAATCCCATGTGATTGGAAGGTATATGAATGGCATAAATTAGAAGGGAAAATTACAAGTTGAATGCAAGTACGGTTTAGAATAAAATTAGTATATGAAAGAAAAAATGTATTTTCATAGGTGCGAAAGTGTAGGCTGAAAAAGCATTATAACTATTTTCAAAAAAATTTCGACAAAAGTTTTAAAAATTTAAATCAACGAGGGGCATGAAGTATAAGTATATATACATATTAGAATTTGAACAAATTTAAAACTTAGGGGAAAAGGAGATGAAAATACCTTCAGAAAATTCAAGATTTGTAGCGGAGAGGTTCAAAAATTGATGGCGATAGTCATGAGGCGATCTCGGGAATCGGGGCAAGGGAAACAGTCAGATGTTCAAACATACATACGCCTAGGATATGAATCAGGAGGATCTACGGGGAAACTCCTACGGTCGCCCAACGGAAGCTTAAGAACTTAGCGCTTGGTCTTCCTAAAGGAGCTAGGGATAATGGAGTGCGCTCAGCTCGGTCCATAATCGATGTACCCAAGCGAACGACTAAAGGAATTCTAGAAGTCTGGTATGGTCAGGGGTAGGCAGGGACCACTAAAGTAACTCCTATGACGATTAAATCGATTCCCAGCAAGGACTCTAATTACCAGTCTAACAGTCAACCCTATTTTTGCAAACAATCATATGCAAGCATAATTTAACAAGTCAGGACTATCTAAGGGAAGAAACAACTAGGTCGAGAATTACCTGCGATAACCTCATCCACAGTCTCGCTCTCCACTGCCGTCATCAGGTAAGCCTGCCTCCTCGGCTGCACGGCCTGCTGAAAGGCCTGCCTCTGCAGAGGAAGAGGCGCTCCACGACCTGCAGGTACAAGTGCTCTCTGTTGCAACGGCTGTGCGGCAACAGGATCCTTCCAAGGTAGCTTAGAGCTCGGGCAGTCCTTCACAGCATGAGTAGGATCTCCACAAACCAGGCACTGTCCCAACATCTTCCTACACTGATCCTTGAAATGCCCGGTCTTGCCACAGAAATGGCAAGTCTTCACAATAGGCCCAACTGGCCTCTTGAACTGCACTGGCTGGGTAGGCTTGACCCCAGGCCTAGACTGCTCCATAGGCCTCTTCCCAGCTCCAGAAATCAGTCCTCTCTTTTGCTTCGCAATCTTCTCCTGTCTCCGAGCAGCTACCAGCAACTTCTGATATGACTCCATGTCCGACGTAGACACCAGACTCTGCAAGTCTAGAGAAAGACCCTGCAGAAACTTCTGAGCCTTCTCCTCAGCATCCTCTACCATCTTTGGCGCGAAGCGGCTCAATCTAGTAAACTCATGGTGGTACTGGTCCACCGTCAGACTCCCCTGCTTCAGCTCAATGAAGCGCTGCACCATCTCCCTCCTAGCAGCCTTCGGAAAGTACTCCTCATCGAATCTAGACTTGAAAGTAGCCCAAGGTATAGGGCTCACCAACAACTCCTCCTCGGCATCCCACCAATTTCGGGCATTATCCTTCAGCTGCCTCTTCACCAGATCAACCCATCCAGCCGGGTTGACCTTCGACATCTTCAGATTATCCTCGGTGTTTCTGATCCACTCCTCTGCAGCCAATGGTCCTTCAGATCCCTCAAAGTACGTCGGGCCCAGCTCCCGAAACTGCTTCGCTCCTGGCTCATGGCGAGGAGCACTCTGAGTGTTCTGGAGCATGCCCTGCTGTACCTGCATCATCTGATGCATCATCCTCATGATCTCAGCATTGGTGGGCTCTCTATCAGGTACCTCAGCACGATTGGGCCCATTGCCAGATCGGGTCTGTCGTCGTCCAGCCATCTAATGACATGGAAAACGAGCAAACAAATTAGACTCGAAGCTTAATGACTTGGATGTTGCTATTTATTTAATGGATATTTCCGTTTATTATCGTTGTTCCGTTAGTTCGCAATTGCAAGATTGGACCTGCATGGGCCACCAACAAAACCTGTCACGCCCCGTTTCCCAAAAACGTGGAGGCGAAGCGTGAGAAGGTCCGCTCAGACTTGAAGCTACAAAGCCGCAAGTCCGATAAGCGTTAATCACTTTAAACTGCAGGTCCTTGCAACACGAAACGAAACAAATATAACAATAACGAAAGAGACAAAGAACATCTCAGAATATCCATAATAATAAATCTCAACAACGCAGAAAAGCCACCAGGCTACAAATAAAAGAGTCTAAAAGAGGCCCAGCATGGCCAACAAAGTACAAAGTACGAAAACAAGGAAAAGGTGCAAGCACCGACATCTAACAGCAACCTAAAGCAAACACAAGTAAAATCAGTCTCTAAGACTGGTCTCCGGTGTCCTCGAACTCCTCGACGAACATAGGCTCGGGCTCAGCGTCAGTAAACACCTCGTCCTCAGCAACTGTCTCTGGCTCAGGGTCTAACATGTGGCACCCAAAAGAGCAAGGGGCACATGTCAGCAAGTCTGGAAGACTTGTGCAAGTGAAACTGAAAGGTGGTAAAAGTAAAGCAACCTAGCAGTTCTAGCATGATGCAATGACATGGCAGTTTAAAGTAATGAGTGCAACAAGTAAAGTAAAGTAAAGTAAAGTAAAGTACGAGCATGGCATGACATTCACAAGACAAGTACCAGACATGTAAAGTAAGCACCTCGTGCACAGAGATTCCGTCTTTTGGCTAGAGTGGCTGCGCGGGCCAACTCCTAAGCTCAAGCGAACGTTTATCCCTACCCCTCCACGTGTATCGAGCCAGGGCCTTACCCCCGAACGGTAATGCTCGCTTCTGGACCACGAGCCAGGAAATGTGTAAACAAGTATGGCGTAGGGGTGCACCTAGCCGGACAAGTAGTACGAGGACAAGTATTGTAGCGTGTGCTACGGTGCAACATTCAATGCATGGATGACATGGCATGGCAGGTAGTAAAGCGTACAGGTACGGAAAGTAAACGTGACAGTTTAGCATGCATGAATGACAAGTTTAAAGGGGTAGATCTAGCTTCGTTGTCAAGCTAGATCAATTAGGTGACGGATCTAGTTTTGTTGTCAAACTAGATCAAGTAGGCGTCTAGCCAGCTATCATTTCACTGACTAGTCTCTTTTACGCTAAAAGCAAGGAAGTGGCCTAAAAACATGGCCCTACGTAAGAGTTGGCAAGTTTCACTTGCCTGCAATTATCACGTCAAGAAAACACCGTCCAACGAGTCCAAAGTCACGATTCCTACGTGCACAAGTCCACCGGCCTACATCCGTTTTATTAATCTTGATTAGTGATTTCTAAAACATTTAAAATACTTTAAAATACTGATTTTTAGTCTTTATTAGCATGCAATTGGGTTGGGGGTCCTAGGGGTGCAAAACGTTACCTCAACACGACGCGAAAGCTACACCGGCGTCGGGTAGCGACGCCGGGGGTTGGAATAATAAGATCGCGCTCCAAGTCCAGATTCCAATTAGTTTCCTCGCTGGAAATTCAGAGCAATCAACCCGGGGCGACGATTCCAGATTCCAAAGCTAGCACGTGCGACGACGGGCTACGACGTGCGACGACGTCGTACGCGACGGATCCTTGAAGAGCAAGCACCTAGGTGGGGCCCACAGTAGTCCTAGGGGCCTTTGGGGGACCCACAATAACTCTGGAGAACTTGGAGGGCCCACGGAGGCAAGCGGTGCGACGGATACGGGGTTGCGACAAGTGGCTCTCGGTCGTACACAGCCAATGCGGGGAGATCCGTCGGTCGTGCGCTCAAAATGCGGGGGCTGCGACGTTGGGGTGTGCAGCGGCTGCGGGGCGATGCTTGGTGCGAGGGCTTCCTTCGGTCAGACCGGTCGGGAGCCTCGGTCAGGTGCTTGGATGCGGGCGGGGCAGCGTTGCAACGTTGCAGCGCTTGGGCGCTCGGTCACAGCGGGCGGGGCGACCGGTCAGACACGGAGCAGAGCGGGGCGACGAGGCAGGGGTCGGTGCGGAGCGGGGCCTCGGTCAGACCGAGGGCTTCTCTCGGTCAAGCGGGGCGAACGGGCATGGGCGACTGCTGCAGCGTGCGGACGGCGAGGATGCGGGGGCGGCTATCGGTCGGAGCGGGCGGATGCAGTGTGTTTTCTCGGTCGTGCAGGGGGCTGAACGTCGCAACGTTGCGACGAATCGTCGCAACGTCCAATTTGAGTTTTGGAAGAGGCTAGGGCTAATTTCTTGCGAAAATTGGTCTTCCTAGGGGTTGCTTATATAGTATAGATGGGTTGACTTGGTCTAGGGCTAAATCTAATAGGATTAGAAGTTCAAAAGATTTAAAATTTGAAATTCAATTACTCCAACTCATCCAAGGGTTTGACCTAGTCCAAATGAGCTGGAAATTGACTCAAAAATTCTTTAAAACGTTTAAAACTCGAATAAATTTTATTTGGCAGAAAATAATTTATAAATTAATTATTAAAAATAATATAAAACTTGTAAAAATCATAAAAGTGGTCAATAAACTCCAAAAATTATAAAATAAATATCGGGGTGATCGCGGCGACAAATGTGAGCTAACTAAGAAGACGGATCTCAATTTCGACGTCGGACGACGAAACTAAAAATAGAAACGTCTCCCGTCAAAAGTGAAAATCGTCACGTCTCCTCGAGTAAGTTTAAATTGTGGGAAAACGACTCAAGAAACGTCGTTCTAAATTAGTGCCACTATTTAATACTCTCAGAGACGTTCACAACGGCATAACACACGAAAGTGTTCACAAACACGTGCACGGCCAAAAGCACGTGTACGAACAACGTTCAACGAAAAGTGGTCGTTACATTTACATCCACATTGCATATGTATATACATACACACATACTCTGGTACGGTCCTATATATATACACGTATACAAACATTAATACACTTATCCAAGGCACACCGAGATACACCTGGATAAACAACCCTATATGATAGACTGGCAGGTAAATAAACGAAGATATGTATAAGTAGTTATATACATATTCATTCATCCAATATACACATCATTACAGTTATTCCATGCACACCACATATACATGAACACATCACTCGCATAATAGAAATTCATACAAATATGATACAACTTCACATATTTGCAACAAGCAATACCCCACGTAGATATTCCATGAGCACATAATCATTATATACCCACAGATGCATAAGCATCAATGCCATATATAGATTACTGAATCCAAATACATGTACACGCATACACACATAACTATTATATTGATAGTAGATATGCACACCGACATGCATATATGTATGTACTAGGACCCATGCACCATACACATACATTTCCATGTATGGGCACATTCACACATTCACACATACCATACATATCCTGCTATCACACACCTATACGGTCAAGCTATTCCACTATACTAGCAGGTAGTCGGTGGCTACCCGTACCATTATATTCATAACATCCGATATATCTGCACTTTTACTAGTATACTAGTACACACACAAGTAGGTGTATTTCAATATTCATACACATTTAATAGATAGTCACACCCCATATACGTATACATTCATGTATTGATACATGCATATCAGAATAGGGGTCATTCATATACATATACATATAACCACTCATAAAACATACAGCAATACACATTCAATAACAACAACGCATATACACAATCTCACCATATTTCCTACAATACACTTACATACATATAAGTACCCCATACACAAATACACAATCCCCCTCATGCCACTATATACGGAGGGGTACATGCACTACATATACATCCAAATGGTCTTACAGGAACCATGCTACGAGTAAGCGTATACACACACACACACACACATATATATCACAACTCCACTCAACTGTGTAAACCCATAGCCATCCCATATATATATATATATATATATATATATATATATATATATATATATATATACATATACACGCTGTATAATCTCAAATCTTTACATTCATCACATTCTACATATGATACATGTCGCACTTATATCCCTATCCTATCCGTTAATAGGCACGGTATAGAGCTAAAGGCCTAAACTTAGGGTGGACGGGTCTATCCCTACCCACCTTAGGGTACATCTACTCCGTACACCCTGGAGCATTACTCATACTATCCATACGTCCCTTACTTATCTATTTCGCTACATACACACTATATATGGCCATACACAACACCTATCTTCATGCAATAGTACAACCCGCAACCGTATACCAAATTAAGACAATATATCGGTTCATATAGGCACATAGGCAGCTTATACACACACTCACAGTTATTCAAATCTAACACATGAGGAATTCATACACTAGCAATGCAACACTAGCGATATACACACACACACCAATATCCCAACCTATATCTGCACCACCTACCCATACAAGCACACATATATTCACACGCATGCACTTTCCCCCATATGTCCAAAGACAATGTGGACATCCCACTACCCCATCCATACAAGGATAGATGTACACACATCGGTGCATTCCCCCCATGGAACATGACTGTATTATAATAGATTAGAAACACATACATGCACTCATTCCACATATGTACACATCCTCACTCAAACCTCTACAAGATACATATATCCCTACTAGCTAATATGTATACACATGTATACATCCACCAATAAACATATACATATCACCTATATCTCAGAGTCACACAAGTATACCACATACTTACACACATATCCATATCATGTATCTATATAGAGGCATAGCATATAAATATACTCAAGCACTCGTACACCTAGTTTATACGCCTACACCTATCCATACATGCAACTTTCATGCCATTCAAATACAATTATACATATTTACTGAATACAAGTATACAGGCGGCGTATATAATTCAAATATCAAAGTACATCAACTGCATTTATATACACGAATTCTCTTTATTATTATATATATATATATACACTGATACCAGCAAATATACTTCTGTACTATATTCCACTATAGGAAGTTTATCTCCTGACTTCCTAAGCTAAGGGTTTAAGGGTGGATCACTTAAGGCTCTAAGGTCTCTACCCACACCCACCTTCGGGCTAATGTATCCCAATCACATACCGAAGCATTACATGTACTATCCTTACGCACATTGCAGTGCGGTGACCTGCATTGGCCGCTAAAAACTGTCAGGACCCTTTCCCCAAAATACCCGATATTTAAATTTTTTTGTCTAAGTATCCTGAAGAAAGAGGGTGATGGGAGAGGAAAAGAAAGAGAAAGGAGAAACTGAACAAGCAGGCTACTATGCACATGCTGGGATAGTACAAGTAAAACTCCACAGTAATATCAAACAGTCTCATAAAACAACAACAACACATTTTATATAACAACTTTTATTTATATACATAACCCAGATACATCATTTCACACACTCTAACACTTTCCACCTCCCAAGACAACCAAGTCACTCTACAAGCTACAACTCACACCGAGTACTACCCCTGAAACCCAACTCCAAGTCACCTCCAACCATACTGCCACTACTATCTGAAAAATAGGGAGGAGCACGTTAACGCGTGCCTCAGTAGGAACCCGCTTGGATTTGGAACACCATTCTAAGGTAATCAATCCACAAGGCAAGCCAAGAGAAATAGAACATGTAACTAAGTGATGTAATGAAAATTAAATAACTAAAACAAGAAAATCATACCTGCGGTCCAATGTCGAGTTACTGCAAGAAAAGGGTTAGCACGAATAATAATAATAATAATAATAATAATAATAACGCAAGTATTTAATCAACAAATATCTAATAAAATAAGTACAAGTGCCAGTGACATTCCACAGAGTCACAAGGAACTGGCAAGGGGAAGGGAAAGTGCTGCCAGTAGAAGGAGTATCGCGCAATTCTTATTTTATTATTTCATAATTGAGTTAATTGGAACTTGGGTAAACTGTGTGATACCAGGACCTGGACTTCACCCCAAATGTGGGGTGAATATAGCACATGACGCAGTGGACACGGGCACTGTACGCCGGGCCTCTCACCTCCCCCTTCCCTGGCAGGAGTGAGGCTATCCATATATAACCCAACCTCTGTATGGCCCCTCCACTCCCGGTAAAGGCGAGTGGGTGTAAGTATCCCCTCCACTCCCGGTAAAGGCGAGTGGGTGTAAACTCCACACATCACATAATCATCTCCCAACTTCACAGTCCAGGCCTCATATCCACAATTTACTCAAATCCCCCCTTAAACCCGGGTTCTGCTAACTCACCCTCATTAGAGAGGACTGAGATATATCCAATTTTATAAGTTAACATCATAAGTGACACGTTAGGGGTCTCAATGGCATGGATGTGCACATGTCACGTCAGCTGTCCATCATTAAACATAGGGTCATGCACTCACATGACATGCCCTCTATCACCACACATCATCCACTCACAAACACGAAGTTTTCATGCCATTCAAGCCTCTAATTTCACAATCATCATCATGGCCCAAGGCCAACACTAACATGTGCACGTTACTCAAATTTTCAGATATTGCCTTCGTTGAGGCATTTCATTGAACACATGGCGGGCGTCATTCATATCAAAACAACACACTATAATTTACATGTGCCAAGGGCATGATATTCATTCCACCATATAACCATAATAATAAAGAATAATGATGGCCAATTATCCACAATTAATGAATAAAACACTATTTAAAGAATTCAGCTTGCTGAAATTGCAGAAGAGTCAGATTGACGGTGGTTTTTGAGGCAATTGCAGTTGGAATTTGGAAAAACTTAAAACTACAAATTTGTAGATATTGATGTTTTGGATATAAATACATAATTTCAGACAAAATTATTAAGTATGTGATTTATGGTAAATTATTTGGTGAAGTGTGCCAAATCTGTTTTTCAGACAGATTTCTGGGTCTGTGTTCAAAGCCAATTTTGAGCATGTTCTAGCCAGAAATTCGTCATATATGCACTCTGGTGAATTTTTAGAAAAACTTGTTAACTTTCCAACATGACCAAGATTATACAATTCCATGATATGTGCAAGTGTCTAGGCCAATTGTACTAAACAGTGTCAACACTAAAAATAAAACAGACATGTTGTGAAGATGGATTTATTGCTCCTAATTTTTGAATCGAAACTATATCAAAATTTATATGATTTTGGGGTAGGCCTTCATGATCTACAAGCGTATATTTTTTTTAAAACATGAGTCGAGCTACAATAATCAGAATCAAGGCAAAATCCGACATAAAAGTTTCTGAAATTTAAAAGAGATAGGTTTGCTAAGAATTTCAAGGGGAAAATTGTGAAATTGAACATGATACATGGATTTTTGATTATCCCTATCACATAATAAGTGAATCATGCTATAAAAACATGGTAGTAAGGACAAATTATTGGAATTCCAAATCCAAGTAATTCCTACCTCAAAACTTGAATTTTCCTCTTTTTCTTCTCTTCTTTCTTCTCCACCTTCTTCTATCTTGCAACCCCTTGTGTTTCTTGATTTTTGGTGAGATAAATTAGGTTTTTCATTTGATGGAATAGGTAAAAGTAAGGCTAGGGTGGCCGGCCATGAGGGGGTAAGGAGATGGGGAAGGGAATGAAGGAAAGAAAAGAAAGAAAGATAAAGAAAAGAGGAGATTTTTCTTAGGTGCTTCTACACACTCCTTTCTTAAAGGTTAAGCCATGTCATGGCTTCTTGAATAAGCCATGAAGATTTTGAAATGACCTAAATACCCTCTTAACTTTCCACAATTTACAAGTGTGCCATTACTTTATGCACCGACCACTTAGGTATGTGCACACAGCAGCTTGAGTCCAAATGACCGTTTTGCCCCTCGCCTTTCTAAAAATTTACGGAGGTTGCCATTGGCCCCTAACCCCTTTCACACTTGCATGGCTTCCCTACACACACCCATGCATGCCTACACATGCATACATGCACCACACACACACACACATCCAACACACACCTGTCGTTTTACTTCCACGACGCCATTTGCACTTCTCCCGCATTCACATTCGAATTCTCTACCCTTAGCCACGTATTACGGCCCAATCCCCCGTTCACTACGTCACATACATCGATATCTACGCTTATTTCATGCCCACGTATGCATCGTAGGTAGAAATACCGCGTGTGTTCAGTAGAATACTCGTATAGTGCAAAATAGGGCATGCGAGTCAGAAAAGATGGATGTTATGCACCTTTGAAAGGTGGCGGGGGCATTACAAAGTCCGAAGGGCGTTCTACAGTAAGCATATGTGCCATAAGGACATGTGAAAGTAGTCTTTTCTTGGTCATCTTCATGTTAGGGAATCTGAAAGAATCCCGAATACCCATCCAAATAGCAAAAGAATTTATGTTTAGCAAGGCGTTATAGCATTTGGTCAATGAAGGGCAAATGGGTAATGATCTTTACGGGTGGTTTTATTCAATTTCCTGTAATCAATACACATCCGCCATCCCGTGACGGTGTGTGTGTGTGTGGATATAGGCTCTCCCTTATCATTTTTTATGACGGTCATCCCCCCTTTTTAGGAACGACATGTACATGGCTAACCCATCTGCTGTCAGAAATAGGATAAATGATATCGGCTTCAAGCAGTTTAAGGATCTCCTTCTTAACCACCTCCTTCATGTTAGGATTTAACCGCCTTTGAGGCTCTATGGAGGTTGCTTCAATGTTTTCAAGGTGGATCCTGTGCGTACAAAGTCTAGGGCTTATTCCCTTGAGGTCAGAGATGGTGTAGCTAAGGACGTCCCTATGGCTCCTAAGGACATCTAGAAGTCTCTCAAGCTGGGTGTGGTTGAGGTTGGCATTAACGATCACCGGATAGGTCAGTTTATCTCCCAAGAAAGCATACCTTAAATTAGAAGGTAATTGTTTCAGTACTACCTAAGGGGGTGCTGTACCCCCTACCTCCTCTTCCTGTAAAGCATGGCGTCCTCTGTCACATCCGCGTTCAGTTCCCCCCTTGTAACGACCGGTTTTATCGTTACGTTATATCTATATTTTCTCTCGTGTGTCATTTCTTCCGTGTCCGTAGCTTGGTGTATTCTGTCCCCGTACTTATATCAACTTTTTAAATATTTTTTATATTAAATATTATTATTTTAAACTACTTAGTTAAATCTTTTATTATAATTATTCTCTTCTTACAATTAGTTTATAATTTTCGAATTCAAATTTCAAAACTTATTTTTAATACATTTAAAATTCAAATTAAGCCTTCCTTTTATAAATTCTTTTAAACATATTAATTAGCTCTAAATACTCCTAATTAAATACTTTTAATACAATACTATTAATAAGATTCAAATCTGATACGCCTATTTTGGACGGGCCCCAGAGCCGAAGGCCCGAGACCGAATCAAGGGCAGGAGGCCCACAAGGGGCAACGGCCCATTCCAAGGGGCCCACGAGAAGTCTCAAACTCGAATCACCCCCGACCCGACAAACGCACGACCAGCCCACGATCGTCAGGGATAACCACTCCCCCAAGGCGCGGAACCTTAATGTCCATGAAGAAATCCGGGAATTGACTCCCCTATGACGCACGCAGGAGCCATCACAGGGGCGGAAGACGGGGGCGTGAGTGGAGGCCTGGTGAGGGGATGTGGCTCAGGTGAAAACGTGGGCCAAGCTCCATAAAAGGGCAAGGAGGACGACCAAGAAAAGGGATCGAATCCCAGGTATCAAAATCTGAGGTACACCATCAACGACCTTGCATTTCGCCATTATTTCCCTTCCTTTGTTCGGATTGAGGGTCAGCGTATCGATTTCCTCTCGAGTCGTACCTACCCCGTCGGGCACTCATCAGACCTTGATCTGACTTAAGCATCAGAGGGGACTTGGCCGGAACCAAGGTCTGGCCCACCCGATGAGTTTTCTCGTCTGTCCAGGAAGGAACCGAACGAGGCGCCGAGGCAACTCCTCAACGCAAGATGAACCTGCTGGCTACAAGTGTGCACCGCCACCGATCGAAGACCAAGCAATAGCCGAGGCACCGAGGCTACCCCTCGACGCTCGTCCCATCGAGGCCGAGTATATTCCTCAGAGGCGAGGCTTTCCCTCCGCTTCCCACCGACCGAGGATCTACGCTCTGCCCGAGGCTCTCGCTCGTCTTCGTCTCCATCACCATCCCACGCTGAGTTCACGTGAGCACGACGTGTCCAAGGGATCTCAACCGGTCCCTTGACCACGTTGACTGCTTAGCTGTCGGTCAACGAGTCAGTGGTGAGAAAACACTCGTAAACATATGGCGCCGTATATGGGAACGAGCTAACACCCACGAAAAACGACCACACGAGCCATGACGTGGCTTCGCCCTTCGCACCAAAAGAGGGCTGTGCCCCCAACATTGGCAACCGGGCCGAACCACGATCGGCAGGTAGGATCCAAGACCGCCCGGCGCATGCCACGACACCGGGGTTCTGACTATCCCCGGTCCGGCCACGCAGGGGACTTCGATGTGGGGACCGGAGACGCTTCCCCACCCCACCTGTCCGACGTGGGGGGGAGGGGGGAATCGCAGTCAGACGAAGCACTTGTGGTTTACGCTGTCATCGACGCCTCCATGGTGAGGTGACTGCTCGTGGACACTGGCATCTCGTGCGACATCCTTTTCATGTCGACTTTGGAGAAAATGGGGCTATGGGACGTCGACCTGGAGCCGAGTTCAGGACCCGTGGTGGGCTTCACCGGCCATTCAACCCCCATCATCGGGGTGATCCGCCTCCCAGTCATGTTCGGGCAGCCGCCCGACTCAGTGACCCTGACAATGGAGTTCGTGGCGCTGAGAATCGGATCAGCCTACAACGTGATCATCGAACAGCCGCTCCTTAACGCTATCAGAGCGGTGATCTCGACTCTCCACCGGATGATCAGGTTTCAGACCCCAGTGGGATCGGACAAGTCTAGGGTGACACAGGGAAGCTGAAGATCTGCTACCAGCTGGCCGACGGGGAAACCGCCGAGCAACACGACAATCCGATGGCCTTGCTTGGCTTAAGGTCCGGGCCGAGACCTACTCTGGGGGAGGAGCTGGAGCTAATCCCTATCACGAACATCGAGGGGAGATTCATGTCCATCGTATCCAAACTGATCCCTGGCATGAGAGGCGAGCTAGTCAAGTGCTTAGAGGCCAATCTTGACGTCTTCACCTGGTCGCCTGACGACATGCCTGGCGTGGATCCTCGGGTGATCATGCACCAGCTGAACGCCGACCCCAGCTTCAAGCCGGTCAGGCAGAAGAAGCGGAACCTGGGAGGTGAGAAGAGAAGGGCGGCCTCCGAGGAGGTCGAACGCCTCCGCGACGCCGGCTTCATCCGGGAAGTCTGGTACCCGGACTGGCTGTCCAACGTCGTGATGGTTAAAAAGTCCAGCAGGAAGTGGCGGATGTGTGTGGATTTCAGCGATCTCAACAAAGCTTGACCCAAGGACAGCTACCTGTTTCCCTGCATCGATCACCTTGTGGACAATTCATTCGGGTACGGGATGCTCGGCTTCATGGACGCCTACTCTGGGTACAATCAAGTCCAGATGGACCCTCGGGACGAGGAGAAGAAGTCTTTCATGACAGATCTAGGGACCTTCTGATACAAGAAGATGCCCTTCAGCTTGATGAACACAGGAGCAACCTACCAGAGGATGGTCAACAAGGTATTCGACTCTCAGATAGGGAGAAACCTGGAGGTCTACGTGGATGACATGCTGGTCAAATCAAGGAAACCTGAAGATCACATCACCGACCTCCAGGAGACCTTCAAATGGCTACGAAGGCATAACATCCGGCTCAATCCCACGAAATGCACTTTCGGGGTAAGATCCGGCAAATTCTTGGGGTTTATGATCACGAATCGTGGCGTCGAGACCAACCCGGACAAGATCGAGGCATTGATCAACATGCGGGAGCCAGCGATAATCAAAGAGCTGTAGAGGCTGAATGGACGCATCATCGCTCCGGGGTGTTTTCTATCCAAGTCGGCGGAGAGATCCCTTCCCTTCTTTCGGACCCTCAGGAAAGCAATCGCGGAACCCGCCGACAAAAGGAAGACGGTATCGTGGGATGAGGACTGCACCCGGGCATTCACCGAGCTCAAGGAATACCTTCGTAGTCTGTCGCTCCTCTCCAAGCCGCGAGAAGGAGAGACGCTAAGCCTTTACCTGGCCTGTACGGATGAGGCGGTGAGCTCGATGCTGATTCGGGAGGATAATGGAGTGCAGAGGCCGGTGTATTATACCAGCCGAGTCCTGAAGGACACGGAAGGGTGGTACACAGCCATGGAGAAGCTTGTGTATGCCCTCGTGCTCTCTGCCCGGAGGCTCCGGCCCTACTTCCAAGCCCACACCATACAAGTCCTTACTGATTCCCAGCTCGAGCGGAACCTCAAAAGGTTCGACCGGATGGGAAGGATGTTGAACTGGGGAGTGGAGCTGACCGAGTTCGACCTTCGGTTTAAGTCGTGCATGGCCATAAAGGGGCCGTCTCTGGCAGACTTCATCGCGAAGTGCACCGTGGAAGGAGGCTCGGTCGCGGTAACTCTTCAGCCTTTGTCTTTTCTTTCGACTGACGTCATTTTTACTAGCCAACAAAGGGACCAGGATACATGGGTAGTCCATGTAGATGGATCAGCAACTCGGGCTTGGAGTGGGGCCATCATCGTAATCCGATCCCCTGAAGGAAGCATTGTCAAGTATGTGCTTCGGTTCGAGTCTCTGGCCACCAACAATGTAGCCGAGTACGAGGCCGCGATAAACGGCCTGAGGCTTTCCAGAGAGCTCGGAGCCAAGCCCGTGTGCCTCCACAGTGATTTGAATATCATCATCAACTAGTTGCTGGGGGATTACAAGGCACGCGAAGTGGTGTAACGGCCGCTTTCCGACCGATGGTAATTTTTTTTGCGCGCACGTGTTTTATCGTGCACGTATTTTATTTGGCCATTTCTGAGCTCCGGCATATGTGATGCGATATGCCGTAGCAGTCGTTTTGGGGGGGGTTGAATTTTATAGTAATGTTGGGAACGTTTTTTTTTTCACTGCTCGTTTTCTCGCGAAACGACTTTGAATGATAGGGACGTTTTAGTCATCTGACTCGAAACGCCGTTTCCAATTTTACGTAAATTCTTGGTAGGCATAGCACACGATCAGGCTCTGTAGATCTGTGCGTCACGTCTCCACGATCGCCCCGGTATTTTCGGATTATTTTTCTGACGCCAGGATTGCGAGATATCGCTCGGAGAAACCTCGACCGTCGATTTCCCAATCAATTCAAATTCGAATTTGTTAGCCAAATCTGCCTATATCTTTTGAATTATTTTATGATTTGTTTTCTAAAACTATTTTCTATTGGCCCCAGACTTATCCCTGGTTGCACCCTCTTCCCCTCTCTATCTCCCACACTTAACCCAATTTTCCCGAGGTGAATATCAAAATTGATATTATTAAAAAACCCTACCTATTTTCTCTATTCTTTCACGTGACACATCAGACTAGGTTTAAGTAATTTTCTCAGCCGCCGTTAATTTCTTCTCCAAAAGCCCTCAGGCCATTCCCCTCACCCTCACGTTCATCTCCCCTATTACTCAGGCCGCCGCTCCTCCGATCGACAACAGCCCGCGACCGCCTTGACCTCCCGCCGCACGACCGCCTGAGACGTCAACCGACACCACCCGACGCCGGCGACTGCCCAACACGAGTCACAGGCGCTCCCCGACGCCGACTGCGACCCACGTCGCCGCTGCAGCCCGTACGACGCCGCTCGACGTCGGAGGGTCACCGCCATCGTCTCCCCCTCTCGTACGCCGCCTGCTGTGCCATTCCCCGCACCGTCGTGACGCCGCTGCAGCCCACACGACCGCCTGAGACCACCGCCGGATCCCCGAACCACTGTGTCACCGTTTTCGACGCCGCTCGACGCCTGCAGTCGTCGCCGGAGTCTCGCATGGCCGCCGTCGATCTCCCCCGAGGTCGGAGACACACCCTGCGCTGCTGCGCTGAACTCACCACCGCCTCGGGCCGTTGCCGCACGTCGCTGTCCTAGGCCGCGTCATTTCTGTACGGGCAACGTGAGCAAATGAGATAACTGTGAGTTCTCCATTCTAGTAGTGATAGCTAGTGTTTACTGTAGATCTTTAAAGTTATTATAGATAGGTGTATACTATGGTACAGGAGGTTAGTTTCTATTATATACAAATTCTTTTCATACAACAGAGCCCTCTTATTTTATATGTGTATGAATTACTCTATGTATATATGCAGTATATATATACAACCGTATATTTATATTTATAAGAGTATACACAAGTTGGATGTGGAATTATTTTTCTACCGACTAGGAACTTTTTAGCTTGATATTATTATCTTATGTCGCAGATAATTAAGTACGCACCCTTGCTACCGTTTGGGACCTGACGATTCCCTCCTTGTAGCGCTACTCATAGTCGAGGAACCGAAGTGAAGGTGACGCGATCCGTGGTTTTCAGATCCGACGTCAAAACTTGCACGTGACCGACGAACCAGGTTGGTGCCCAATGCTCGTAGCAAAACCACATCGTAGATCAATCAAACCCTAACTAAAAACTTGACAACTATAACTAAATTTACTTTCACTTCTTGTAAAACGCTGCTCACTGTAGAAAGATCGACAATCGGACAAACTTTCTGTGCACATAGGATAGTGGTCGATCTAGGTTGAATAAACACCAAAATGTGACTTTCGACGATTAGGGTAGTCCCGACAACCTAGAAACAAAACCTAAATAGGATTATTGAAAAACGTGACCTGACACCGTCGCCATGACCTGTTTCAGACGGACTGCTGTGGACGCGACGCCTGGATGAGACGCCCCGGACGGACGACACACTCGCCATCGCAGGCAAGTGTACTCACTTGCTCTTTCGGCCGTGCCTAGGCCTTAGACTGTTAGAACTATTAAACCGTGAACAAAGAGAACCGGACGTGAAATGATAGCGTCCGGGACGACTCCTGACGGCTCAGACTTGACGACGAAGTCTGAGCCTGACAACAACAACTTTTGATATTGTAGGGCTATCATGTGTGTGCGTGTGTGTGGACACCCTAGAATAACCCTTCCTGTCTTGTCACGTCATGTCCTGTTTTGCACAGCCTGCGGGCAATAGGGCACTCTCTGAGTGATCCCTTGTACGGATACACAGCCTGTGGGCAATGAGACGCTCACCTAGCAGAGTGAGTGATCTTTGTTACGGAACACCTGCGGGAAGCTCGGCACCCACCTAGCAGAGTGAGTGTCCCAGCAGACCGAGAGTATAGAGACGCTCACCTAGCAGAGTGAGTGGTCCTATACAGTACTACGGTTTCACCTACGAAGCATCCGTAGCTCACCTAGCAGAGTGAGAGATACGCTACAGATCGTGGGGATAGAGGCACTCACCTAGCAGAGTGAGTGGCCCTATATTGTCTTGTCCTGAGTTCTGGGGTTTGGGGTAGGGTTGAGCGTGCACACGGCAAGAGGGTCTGATCCCCCTCGAACCATAAGGCGTGATCCCTTCATGTCTCAATTGTCTTTTCATGTCTTGTCTTGTCCTGTCACGTTTCGTCTTGTCACGTCTTGTCTTGACACCGGTTAGGCTAGCCCCGTAGTCGGTGGCACACGCTACGACTACTACTTGTCGCGTTTTACTTTCCTGTTGCGTTTACTTTCTGTTGTCACTCTGTTATAACCCAGCATGCTAATCAACCAGTAAACCGTTGTTTAATAGTTCGGTGCACTTGCAGTAGAGTCTAACCTCCTTTTTGTAGACTTTACCTGACGTACAGTTCCTTTCTTTTGGGTGATGTACGTCAGGTGTTGAGCCAGAGTACATGATCGGTCCATATTTTACACATTTTTTCTACATATTTGCATGCCATTTCGGTTGCTCATATTGCGATTTTCACGATTATTCGATGATATTGTGTTACTTTTCACTATTTCTTGTTTTTGTCGGATTTCAGGAAATATGGAGCGATCGGGAGTAAAAATGAGCTTAAGGGACTTGCACCCACTCCGGAGCGTCACCCAAGGCTCTTTTGAGGGCTATTCGGCGATGGGAGACAGGTGGAAGAAGAAGGAAATCTGTAGAAGCGACGAGGAGGAGAAACGGAGAAGATTGGGCATTTTAGCATGCCACACGGCCAAGTGAAGGAGTCACTCGGCCGAGCAAAGAAGCCCGCTCGGCCGGCCAGATCGGACACGCAATAGATTGATTATCAGCGTGCACTCGGCCGAGCATCACCAGCCCACTCGGTCGAGCACTGAGATACCACTCGCCCGAGTGGCATCACGACGACGGAAACCAAAAATCCCAGACTTACTGGAACCCGTCAGGCGATTGAGGGTTCCGACTCGGCCGAGTACCGAATGCCCCGCAGCCAAGTGAGTAAAGCCACTCGGCCGAGCCACCCCCGGAGACAGACCCCTGAGGACCTCGAAGTTACTGGAATTTTACAGGGTCTGTCACTCGGCTGAGTAGAGAAGCCCACTCGACCGAGTAGAGATGTCCACTCGGCCGAGTGATGCCGAGGACACGCAGCGCCCAGATTTTCAGATAGCCTCCCACTCTTTTGAAATATTCTATCATTCCAGCAATCAAAGTATTTTTCTCATATTTTTTATGGATAGTAGACTTCATGATGGTTCCAACGCCGCTAAGAACACGCAAATCGGAGGTCGGATGAAATCTGGGGAATTTCTGCAAGTTGATGCTGCAGTTCTGGAATTTCCACTCGGCCGGGTCACATGTTCCACTCGGCCGAGTGTGGACTGGGCCCAGATTTTAAGTTGCGGTTTGGGCTGTTTTTGGGCACAAATTTCAGGGGTTTTCTAGGGTTTCTTGATAGGGTTTTGGGGGAGTATTTAAGGGTTTTGTAGCCACCATTAGAGGGGGATCTCCATTATGTTTTCTTAGCCCCCATATGTTTTTCTTAGGATTAATTTAGAGGTTAGGCCATGCCCTAGGCCCCCTCTTGGATCTAAAAGCTTGTATTTTGGATTGAAGATCTTCATCAAGCTAAGTATTTTCTTCTTTTTATTTGAATCTTTGTTTTTTCTATCTTTTTGTATGCAAGCAATGATTTCTATTGATTCTCATATCCTTATTGCTATGCTAGAGTAGATTTGTTGTTCTAGGGTTGGGGATGAACCCAATGGATCTAATTTCATATTTGTGAAGAATGAATTCTAAATTGCTAGAATTGCTAGGAGGTTAGGTTGTGATTGATTTCCTACGGATAGCTAGGGATTTCCATCGATTTGGGATTTGCAAGAGATTGGATTCTAATCGATGGGAAGGCCTAGATATTCGATTTAGGTTTACAATTGGGGTTCTCTAGATTTGGTTTGCAAGAGATTGGACCAAAGCTAGGATTTTTAATTGTAAATCTATACACATATTCGTTTGCAAGAGATTGGACGAATACGAACTATCACAACCTAGATCGTAACTCGAGTTTGCACGAGAGTGGGCTCGAGGGGCGATTGAACGATGATGTCGATCCTCATGCTAGTGGCTTAGGTTAGGGTTTGCAAGAGATTGGGCCCTAACCTAGGTTTGCTATAGACCGGCAATAGCGCGAGAGCGTGAGCTTGGTTCTACATTAAGTTGCGACTAGTTCACCTCAACGCAAGTCTAGTAATATTGAGATTCACTATTAACAATGATGCATGACGGTCCGTAGTGGGGATTCCTTAGCCCTAGACGTCTTTATTTGATTTTATATCCCCATACTTTGCCCGACGATTGTGACAGGATCGCCGCAAGGCAAATTCCCTCTTTTATTATATTGTATTTGAATCGATATTTGACCGATTTCTTTATCATCGACACCGACATCCACCACCATTTCCATTATATCATACCATAGCCATCTCCACCAATAAAACGTTCGTAGTCAAACCAACCTAGGATAGATTGGAACCAACACCACCTCCTCGTGTTCGATACCCGCTCGCCACTTTGCCGTGCGCTTGCGGTAAAACTACAACCGTCGCTCCGGGACGTGTATCCGGGGCGCGATCAAGTTTTTGGCGCCGTTGCCGGGGAGGTGTTTCCCGTTGGGTGCCAATTTGTCACAATTAGGTTGATTAGATTACGAAAAAAAAAATTTTGAAAAAAAAAAGATAATTTCACCCCCGCCACCCTTACTACCATTTCTATATTCTTTTGTGCCACTGATATTTTTCTCCAGGTATTTATCTTTGTTTATCAGGTGCTATGGATGGTTTTATGTGGACCGCAGATTTTGAGGAGAAAGCATTTCAGAACTTATTGGAGGGCCTCTTGGAGTCAGCGAGGTTCACCGGTTCAGAGAGCACTACAGCAGGTGATGCATTTGAGCTACGATTTGCAGATTTTTTATGAACCGTGTTTCAGCTGCAGGAACAATTGAGGAGGACATCCATGTCAGTCTTGAGGGGGATCGACTATATTTTCGGATTGCTTGCGGGCATTCCCCTCCACATGATACATCCCCACAAGTTGACATACCTGAGCAGCCGGCATCACCATTCCAGAGAGAGCCTACATTGATAGTTGATGAGAAGGCAAATGAGCACACTGTCGAGCCAGAGCATGCTTTTGAGGAGGCATCACACACGGAGCCAGAGTTTATCGCCGAGGAGGTCGTGCATCGGGACGAGGACATAGCCATTCATGAGGATCCCGAGCACTACCCTCCTCTATTTGAGCTTACGCTGCCACCTCATCCTTCCATTGACGCTGAGGACTATCCCACAGAGCTTATGGCCCCCTTTCAGGGAGATCTCTTCACCCCCTCATCTCCTACATTTGATTCCCCTCCCGTATATTATGTTTTTTGTGATTCAGATTTTGACGACTCATCATGCCTTTTGCAAGATACACGTACATATGATCAAGGGGCACGATGGGACGTATACGAGGAGGAGAGCGAGGAGTTAGCACCCATGGACACATATGAATGTGATCGAGAGGTGCGCTGGGATGAGTCTGATGATGATGAGGAGCATCTTGATGAGGTCCACACTTATGATCCAGATTTACCTGAGCAGCTGAGAGAGCACACCACGGAGATAGCTATCAAAGCACAAGAGGATGTTGAATTATTTCCAGGGAAGTATCGTCCACCACTATTTATTTCATATATTTCTATTGACGATCCTCTTTGGAATACTTTTATTATGAGGGTGAAATTTTTGCAGCGAACTGATGCATCCTATTCTCTGCAGGGTACAAGTGGAGTCCTTGTGGGAATGCTGGAGGATGCATTGCTAGAGTTCGTTGGTGTCCGTGGACATGTGCACCTGGCAGAGCCACGGAAGGAGCAGTTGGAGCAATTGCCTGCACCAGCAAAGATACTGGATCCGCCTTTTGCTATAGGTGATATCAATCCAATAGTGCAGAAATTTTTATGCTTTCAATAAACCCGAATCCTCTCGACAGCGAGAGGACCGTATAGATTTGATTGAATAAATATCACCTCTTATGACGGCAACAAAAATTTTTACACCCCAAGCCCATTATATATATTAATTGCCCACTTTATATTTTGATGTGTCACATCCTCTTTGCTCACCACCCACCGAGCATTTCTTTCAAGTGAAACCTTACTTTCTTATTTGTTTGACTTGATATCGCTTAGTGAAGCCGTGATATTTTTGATTGAGTCATTTGAATAAGATTGTTTGGTATAAGCTTGGGGGAAGGCGCTCTCATGCATCATCGTATGTGCATGTAGTTGCATTAGGATTTCCTGTCATTCATTTCATCATTTTTCATTCACCCCCTTATTATTATCGTTGTTCCTCATATTCTTTCATTATGATCACATTGAGGACAATGTGAAGTTTAAGCTTGGGGGAGTGCATTTCCATGCCATTTAGATGCATTAGTTGCATTTTTACTTTATTTTAGGGTTTTTTTTAAATTTTTCAAATTTTTGCATCATCTTTTTGATTTTTCCATCTTATTTTCCTTTTATGTGTGTTCATGCATCATATTGTGTGCTTGATTTTCTTTTCTTCTTTCCTCTCTTTTATTTTTTCTTATTTCTTTATTTTTCTTTCTCTTCTTTTGCTAGATTTGTTCCTTATGATGATATCTCTTATTGCTTTAGCAACCATCACGATGCTTATTATTCATCGCCATGCTACTTAGAGTATTCCATAGTCTTGCTATTCACATGTTCTTGCAAATCTATTTCTTTTGATGATTCATCTACATGAATGCATGATATTAATTGAAGCTGAATGTATGGATTAGTGTTTAGTATGCTTTTGTTGGAAATGCACCAAGATTCACGCATCATTAGTATATCTGAAGCATCAGTTTTATTGTCTATTCACCTTCTGTTGCATGCCTGATATGGTTGTATACTTTACCGCTTGAGTTCACTTTTTATTGAGATGATTGAGAATATCCATGCTTACATATGAGTTTTAGTTGATGTATTATTTTATTGAACCGTTCGTGCACATCTTAGAGTGAACCGAGTGTTACATTATTTCTTTCTCCACATATATCCTTTTATTCTCTACATGTCACTGGAGCTCACCTCCTAAAGCTACGTATATCGCATCTATTTCCCAAAAATCCCTACAAAAGAAAAAGATTGCTCCAAAAAGTCCAAAAAGCCAAAAAGGAGCCAAAAAACAAAAATACAAATCATATAGCTCCTACAAAAATCCAAAAAGAAAAATGAGAAACAAAGTCCAAAAGAAAAAAAATATTCATCTATCTCATTATTGGAGCCACAAAATACTTGGGAAAACCAAGGCAAAAATCCCATTTTCCACTATCATATTCATTTAGATGCGATGCCTCAAGCTAAGCTTGGGGGGGGGTGAACTCATTTGACCATATGAGTGAGTACGACATTAGAGTGGAGAGGTGCACGAATGTGGAAGTTTGATAATGCTGAAACTTAGCAAATTACTTTAGCTATGGAGACTTCTTATGAATCGATGTAAATATGTGAATGCCATGTCTCTTATTCCATTCTCTATTGCATGCTTGGTGTGATTCTTATATGCTTCATTTATAACTTTTGATTGAAAAGTACATTGCCAACATTTGTATATTAAATCCTATGAAATGCGTGACGTGGATATGAATTGATTGTATGAATTTAGAGAATCCCTTTTGTTGTTCTTAAAAGCTTGCAAGTACCATGTTTATGTAAGATATGAAATCCTTATAGCATGCGATTCGTATTTTCCAAGTTATCGTGATGTGTAGCTTATGGCTTGAGATCTGAGGGATCTAATCTAGCAACCCCTTCCACCTCGTGTTCTTTCTTTTCCATTTCATTTTCTTTGTTTTCATCTCCCGAGTTCGTCTCTCTACTTTTCTTCCTCGAGGACAAGTAAGAGGTAAGCTTGGGGGATTTTGATCGGTCCATATTTTACACATTTTTTCTACATATTTGCATGCCATTTCGGTTGCTCATATTGCGATTTTCACGATTATTCGATGATATTGTGTTACTTTTCACTATTTCTTATTTTTGTCGGATTTCAGGAAATATGGAGCGATCGGGAGTAAAAATGAGCTTAAGGGACTTGCACCCACTCCGGAGCGTCACCCAAGGCTCTTTTGAGGGCTATTCGGCGATGGGAGACAGGTGGAAGAAGAAGGAAATCCGTAGAAGCGACGAGGAGGAGAAACTGAGAAGATTGGGCATTTTAGCATGCCACACGGCCGAGTGAAGGAGTCACTCGGCCGAGCAAAGAAGCCCGCTCGGCCGGCCAGATCGGACACGCAACAGATTGATTATCAGCGTGCACTCGGCCGAGCATCGCCAGCCCACTCGGTCGAGCACGGAGATACCACTCGCCCGAGTGGCATCACGACGACGGAAACCAAAAATCCCAGACTTACTGGAACCCGTCAGGCGATTGAGGGTTCCGACTCGGCCGAGTACCGAATGCCCCGCAGCCGAGTGAGTAAAGCCACTCGGCCGAGCCACCCCCGGAGACAGACCCCTGAGGACCTCGAAGTTACTGGAATTTTACAGGGTCTGTCACTCGGCTGAGTAGAGAAGCCCACTTGACCGAGTAGAGATGTCCACTCGGCCGAGTGATGCCGAGGACACGCAGCGCCCAGATTTTCAGACAGCCTCCCACTCTTTTGAAATCTGCTATCATTCCAGCAATCAAAGTATTTTTCTCATATTTTTATGGATAGTAGACTTCATGACGGTTCCAACGCCGCCAAGAACGCAAAAATCGGAGGTCGGATGAAATCTGGGGAATTTCTGCAAGTTGATGCTGCAGTTCTGGAATTTCCACTCGGCCGGGTCACATGTTCCACTCGGCCGAGTGCGGACTGGGCCCAGATTTTAAGTTGCGGTTTGGGCTGTTTTTGGGCATGAATTTGAGGGGTTTTCTAGGGTTTCTTGATAGGGTTTTGGGGGAGTATTTAAGGGTTTTGTAGCCACCATTAGAGGGGGATCCCCATTATGTTTTCTGAGCCCCCATATGTTTTTCTTAGGATTAATTTAGAGGTTAGGCCATGCCCTAGGCCCCCTCTTGGATCTAAAAGCTTATATTTTGGATTGAAGATCTTCATCAAGCTAAGTATTTTCTTCTTTTTATTTGAATCTTTGTTTTTTCTATCTTTTTGTATGCAAGCAATGATTTCTATTGATTCTCATATCCTTATTGCTATGATAGAGTAGATTTGTTGTTCTAGGGTTGGGGATGAACCCAATGGATCTAATTTCATATTTGTGAAGAATGAATTCTAAATTGCTAGAATTCCTAGGAGGTTAGGTTGTGATTGATTTCCTACGGATAGCTAGGGATTTCCATCGATTTGGGATTTGCAAGAGATTGGATTCTAATCGATGGGAAGGCCTAGATATTCGATTTAGGTTTACAATTGGGGTTCTCTAGATTTGGTTTGCAAGAGATTGGACCAAAGCTAGGATTTTTAATTGTAAATCTATACACATATTCGTTTGCAAGAGATTGGACGAATACGAACTATCACAACCTAGATCGTAACTCGAGTTTGCACGAGAGTGGGCTCGAGGGGCGATTGAACGATGATGTCGATCCTCATGCTAGTGGCTTAGATTAGGGTTTGCAAGAGATTGGGCCCTAACCTAGGTTTGCTATAGACCGGCAATAGCGCGAGAGCGTGAGCTTGGTTCTACATTAAGTTGCGACTAGTTCACCTCAACGCAAGTCTAGTAATATTGAGATTCACTATTAACAATGATGCATGACGGTCCGTAGTGGGGATTCCTTAGCCCTAGACGTCTTTATTTGATTTTATATCCCCATACTTTGCCCGACGATTGTGACAGGATCGCCGCAAGGCAAATTCCCTCTTTTATTATATTGTATTTGAATCGATATTTGACCGATTTCTTTATCATCGACACCGACATCCACCACCATTTCCATTATATCATACCATAGCCATCTCCACCAATAAAACGTTCGTAGTCAAACCAACCTAGGATAGATTGGAACCAACACCACCTCCTCGTGTTCGATACCCGCTCGCCACTTTACCGTGCGCTTGCGGTAAAACTACAACCGTCGCTCCGGGACGTGTATCCGGGGCGCGATCAGTACACTGATCTGCCAGAGGACTTTAAGCCAGAGGACTTTGAGCCGGAGTACATGCCTGAGGAGGACCGGAGCTAGAGATCTTCACGTTGCTGGTTCAGAGGTGTCACTGCAGTTTAGGTTGGGTGCGTAGCACCGTTTACTTTCTGTCTAGGTTGGGTGCTTGCACCATTAGTTTACTTCAGCTGTTTTGTAGCCGTGTTGGCTTTTGTTTAGACTCTCTGTACTTTTCTGATATCTGTGGAATAAAATGAATGCATCTCTTTTAGTACTTTTATTTTTCCGTACTAACCTGCAGGGACCTGTTCCTTCGTCTTGGAGTACCACACAGACGCTTATTGGGTCTGAGCTTCACAGCTCCGGCCTAAGCGGGCCTTGTCACGCTTCGCCTCCGTATTTTTGGGAAGCGGGGCGTGACAGGTTTTAGTGGTGGCCCATGCAGGTCTCTTTTCGTCAAAAGTTCAGAACTATAGAAGTATTAACATTCATTCTTTCCATTCAGGAATATGTATGAGTCTAAGTTGTGTTTTTTTTCCCTGTCGTTAGGATGGTAAGAGGACGTGGAGCTCGAGACAGACCTTCATCTGACGGGACCATGGATGGACGAAGTGGCGAGTTCCGTCAATTTCTGGGCGTGATGAGAGAGATGCTGGACGTGCAGCATCAGTTAGTTCAGCAGTCCCAGCGTGCTGCCCAGACTCCCCCGGTTGCACCACCTCCGCCTGCCCCACGAGCTGCTCCAGGAGTGAAGCAGTTCAATGAGCTCCAGCTGAGGACATTTTTGGGGAAAGAAGGACCCCTAGCTGCTGACGAGTGGATCCAGAGAACGGAGGAGAAGTTAATTGCTGCGAAGATTCCTGATGATACCCGAGTGGAGATAGCAAAGATGCAGTTGACAGAGAATGCCAGGAACTGGTGGCGCATTGAGGAGAGGCGCCTGCTGAAGCCAGTGGAGTGGAAGACCTTCCGCTCGATGTTTAAGGATAAGTATTTCACTAAGTCTGCCAGGAGGGAGCTGTTGAGCAAGTTTATAGACCTGAAGCCAGGGGATATGACTGTCGAGGAGTATGAAGCTGAGTTCAAAATGCTGAGCTGTTTTGCCCCTCATATGGTGAGGAAGGAGGAGAAGAGAGCTGATCACTTTCGTCCGGGACTGCGTCCGAAGATTCAGGCTTCTATGTCTTCGGCAAGTTTCTCGACTATGAGGGAGGTGCTTGATGCTGCGAAGAATCATGAGCTCATAGCTCTTCTGCCTGACCCTCCAGCTGATAAGGGGAAGCGTCCTATGGAGCAGTACCGACCACCTGCTAGGCCGACGATGAGGCCAGTCCAGACAGTGCCATTCAAGAGGCCTGGAGGTCCTGCACAACATCAGATGAAGGGCCCATGCTTTTTCTGCGGCAAGCCAGGACATCAGCAGAACACTTGCAGGAAGAAGTTGGGTTTGTGTCTGGCATGTGGGGCTGCCACCCACACCGTTATGGATTGCCCGAGGTATCGCCATGCTGAGGGTGGAGCACCGGCTCCACTGCAAAGTAGAGCACCTGCCCTGAGAGGAGATATTGTTCGTGGAGCATACGTTATGACAGCAGAGGATGGCGTCATTGCAGGTAACTCCATAGTTATAGTCTTCCATAATTTAACTTAGCTTATTCTTGGCAGCTTATGTATGTTACAAAACTTTTGTTCCCTTTCAAAATCAAACCTTTGGAGTTTTGAAATTAGTCCACGGGATCACAACCCCCTATCTTCCCCCATCCAACATCACGACTCCACACGTTTTTCTCAATGTTTTAAAATATGTCTTAGGCCTTAAACATTCTTTCTTTCCCTCTTCAGGAGTGTTATCTTTTAATATGATGTTGTTAGTACTAGATGTTTTGTTATAGGATTATGTTTACGGGTAAGCTCAGAGTGAGATGGGATGCGTTGTATCGGTGATTAGTTGGTTTGAATAACAAGGATATTAGATCAGATTTCTTTCGGATGGAAAGAACGGGTTGTCCAAGACTTATTTATAAAACCGAAGTGTGGCGGACTCAATGGAGAATTCTGGTTTAATGAGATTATATGCGTGAGGATGAGAACTTATCAGATTTGAGGCTTAGACGAATGGTAGATAGGGATGGCTACAGAGTATAGTAGGAATTAGGGTGATCATGAGAATGAGTAGAGTATTTAAAGCATCGAGACTTGGTTGATGAGTTGACGTGAGAAGACTTTGGGAATGATACGACGCATTGAGATAAATAAACCGTTGGGTAGTCAGACTTAGTATTGGTTGGGATTAGTTATAGTGAGTAGGGTGAGATGCGATCTTGATAGTCCAAATTATTTGGTGGATAATTTATGGGGAGATGTGACAGAGGATGTATTGAGGACATGCCGATTGTTGATTGTGAGAGGTGTTATAAGATAGACAAAGCTTTTGTCTTCGATTGGTGATCGACTAGAACATCTTTTTGGTGATTGATAAATACTGGAAAGAGATCGAGAGTTTAAAAGATTGTTTTGAGCAATGATGTCTAGTGGAGTGGTATGGTATGGGAATATGATTATTAATCCTTTGTGCGGACTTGGAGCTGGAAATTTGAACAGTAGTGATGGGTATATAGTTAAGATTTAAGAGGTGAGTTTAGTCGTGACATGGTCCAGTGAAAAGAGGGGTTATGAAGAATTATTTGAAGAGTCTTGTTTGAAGTTATAAGATTAGCAATCTATATGTGTAGACATGAGAGTTTTGGGTATAAAGTTATGTATAGATGTTATTATTATTAGTATATGAGATTCCGAGGGCGGAATCATTTCTAAGGTGGGTAGAATGTAACGGCCGCTTTCTGACCGATGGTAATTTTTTCTGCGCGCACGTGATTTATCGTGCACGTATTTTATTTGGCCATTTCCGAGCTCCGGCATATGTGATGCGATATGCCGTAGCGGTCGTTTGAGGGGGGGGTTGAATTTTATAGTAATGTTGGGAACGTTTTTTTTTTCACTGCTCGTTTTCTCGCGAAACGACTTTGAATGATAGGGACGTTTTAGTCATCTGACTCGAAACACCGTTTCCAATTTTACGTAAATTCTTGGTAGGCGTAGCGCACGATCAGGCTCCGTAGATCTGTGTGTCACGTCTCCATGATCGCCCCGGTATTTTCGGATTATTTTTCTGACGCCCGGATTGCGAGATATCGCTCGGAGAAACCTCGACCGTCGATTTCCCAATCAATTCAAATTCGAATTTGTTAGCCAAATCTGCCTATATCTTTTGAATTATTTCATGATTTGTTTTCTAAAACAGTTTTCTATTGGCCCCAGACTTATCCCTGGTTGCACCCTCTTCCCCTCTCTATCTCCCACACTTAACCCTATTTTCCCTAGGTGAATATCAAAATTGATATTATTAAAAACCCTACCTATTTTCTCTATTCTTTCACGTGACACATCAGACTAGGTTTAAGTAATTTTCTCAGCCACCGTTAATTTCTTCTCCAAAAGCCCTCAGGCCATTCCCCTCACCCTCACGTTCATCTCCCCTATTACTCAGGCCGCCGCTCCTTCGATTGACAACAGCCCGCGACCGCCTCGACCTCCCGCCGCACGACCGCCTGAGACATCGATCGACACCGCTCGACGCCGGCGACTGCCCAACACGAGTCACAAGCGCTCCCCGACGCCGACTGCGACCCCCGTCGCCGCTGTAGCCCGTACGACGCCGCTCGACGTCGGAGGGTCACCGCCATCGTCTCCCCCTCTCGTACGCCGCCTGCTGTGCCATTCCCCGCACCGCCGTGACGCCGCTGCAGCTCGCACGACCGCCTGAGACCACCACCGGATCCCCGAGCCACTGTGTCACCGTTTTCGACGCCGCTCGACGCCTGCAGTCGTCGCCGGAGTCTCACACGGCCGCCGTCGATCTCCCCCGGGGTCGGAGACACACCCCGCGCTGCTGCGCTGAACTCACCGCCGCCTCTGGCCGTTGCCGCATGTCACTGTCCTAGGCCGCGTCATTTCTGTACGGGCAACGTGAGCAAATGAGATAACTGTGAGTTCTCCATTCTAGTAGTGACAGCTAGTGTTTACTGTAGATCTTTAAAGTTATTATAGATAGGTGTATACTATGGTACAGGAGGTTAGTTTCTATTATATACAAATTCTTTTCATACAACATAGCCCTCTTATTTTATATGTGTATGAATTACTCTATGTATATATGCAGTATATATATACAACCGTATATTTATATTTATAAGAGTATACACAAGTTGGATGTGGAATTATTTTTCTACCGACTAGGAACTTTTTAGCTTGATATTATTATCTTATGTCGCAGATAATTAAGTACGCCCCCTTGCTACCGTCTGGGACCTGACGATTCCCTCCTTGTAGCGCTACTCATAGTCGAGGAACCGAAGTGAAGGTGACGCGATCCATGGTTTTCAGATCCGACATCAAAACTTGCACGTGACCGACGAACCAGGTTGGTGCCCTATGCTCGTAGCAAAACCACATCGTAGATCAATCAAACCCTAACTAAAAACTTGACAACTATAACTAAATTTACTTTCAGTTCTTGTAAAACGCTGCTCACTGTAGAAAGATCGACAATCGGACAAACTTTCTGTGCACATAGGATAGTGGTCGATCTAGGTTGAATAAACACCAAAATGTGACTTTCGACGATTAGGGTAGTCCCGACAACCTAGAAACAAAACCTAAATAGGATTATTGAAAAACGTGACCTGACACCGTCGCCATGACCTGTTTCAGACGGACTGCTGCGGACGCGACGCCTGGACGAGACGCCCCGGACGGACGACACACTCGCCATCGCAGGCAAGTGTACTCACTTGCTCTTTCGGCCGTGCCTAGGCCTTAGACTGTTAGAACTATTAAACCGTGAACAAAGAGAACCGGACGTGAAATGATAGCGTCCGGGATGACTCCTGACGGCTCAGACTTGACGACGAAGTCTGAGCCTGACAACAACAACTTTTGATATTGTAGGGCTATCATGTGTGTGCGTGTGTGTGGACACCCTAGAATAACCCTTCCTGTCTTGTCACGTCATGTCCCGTTTTGCACAGCCTGCGGGCAATAGGGCACTCTCTGAGTGATCCCTTGTACGGATACACAGCCTGTGGGCAATGAGACGCTCACCTAGCAGAGTGAGTGATCTTTGTTACGGAACACCTGCGGGAAGCTCGGCACCCACCTAGCAGAGTGAGTGTCCCAGCAGACCGAGAGTATAGAGACGCTCACCTAGCAGAGTGAGTGGTCCTATACAGTACTACGGTTTCACCTACGAAGCATCCGTCACTCACCTAGCAGAGTGAGAGATACGCTACCGATCGTGGGGATAGAGGCACTCACCTAGCAGAGTGAGTGGCCCTATATTGTCTTGTCCTGAGTTCTGGGGTTTGGGGTAGGGTTTAGCGTGCGCACGGCAAGAGGGTCTGATCCCCCTCGAACCATAAGGCGTGAACCCTTCATGTCTCAATTGTCTTCTCATGTCTTGTCTTGTCCTGTCACGTTTCGTCTTGTCACGTCTTGTCTTGACACCGGTTAGGCTAGCCCCGTAGTCGGTGGCACACGCTACGACTACTACTTGTCGCGTTTTACTTTCCTGTTGCGTTTACTTTCTGTTGTCACTCTGTTATAACCCCAGCATGCTAATCAACCAGTAAACCGTTGTTTAATAGTTCGGTGCACTTGCAGTAGAGTCTAACCTCCTTTTTGTAGACTTTACCTGACGTACAGTTCCTTTCTTTTGGGTGTTGTACGTCAGGTGTTGAGCCAGAGTACACTGATCTGCCAGAGGACTTTAAGCCAGAGGACTTTGAGCCGGAGTACGTGCCCGAGGAGGATCGGAGCTAGAGATCTTCACGTTGCTGGTTCAGAGGTGTCACTGCAGTTTAGGTTGGGTGCGTAGCACCGTTTACTTTCTGTCTAGGTTGGGTGCTTGCACCATTAGTTTACTTCAGCTGTTTTGTAGCCGTGTTGGCTTTTGTTTAGACTCTCCGTACTTTTCTGATATCTGTGGCATAAAATGAATGCATCTCTTTTAGTACTTTTATTGTTCCGTACTAACCTGCAGGGACCTGTTCCTTCGTCTTGGAGTACCACACAGACGCTTATTGGGTTCGAGCTTCACAGCTCCGGCCTAAGCGGGCCTTGTCACGCTTCGCCTCCATATTTTTGGGAAGCGGGGCGTGACAAGTGGTGATGCAGAACTACCTTGCTTCGACCAAAGAAGAGCTGTCCAAATTCAGGCAAGCGCAGGCCCTCCACCTACCGCGGTCGGAGAACGCCCGAGCGGATGCTCTATCCAAGCTGGCCTCCTCCTCGTCCGGGGAGCTGGGTCGTGCCATCTACGTGGAGAATCTACGGTCCCCTAGCACAGAGGAGAAGGAGGTAATGGTCATCGACGAGGACCCCACTTGGATGGACCCGATTGTTCGATACCTCACCAAGGGGGAAGTACCGACGGACCTGGACAAGCGCCGGTCCTTGGAGCAAAAGGCACTCTGGTACGTGATCCATGAAGGGGTGCTGTACAAAAGGCGCTGGACGAAGACGGACATTCTCCCTTATCTCAAGTGCCTCGGATCTCGGGAGGCCGACTACATCCTCCGGGAGGTGCACGAGGGGATCTGCAGAAATCACCACAGAGGTAAGACGATCGCCCAGAAAATCCTGAGACAAGGGTATTATTGGCCCACCTTGGTTAGCGACGCCACATGATATGTCCAAAGGTGCCAGGAGTGCCAAAGATTTGCCAAACTCGGCTCATCCCCCCGTCGAGCTCGTTCCGATAGTCAGCCCCGTACCATTCGCGAAATGGGGAATCGATATCCTCGGGCCTTTCACTTCCGGCCGGGGGCAGAGGAAATACTTAATCGTGGCGGTGGACTACTTCACCAAGTGGATCGAGGTGGAACCCCTTGCTTCCATCACTTGGAAGAAGGCGAAGAGCTTCGTGTGGAACTCCATCATTTTCAGGTTTGGAATTCCCCGCGCCATCGTCACGGACAATGGGAAGCAATTAGACTCTGCTGGATTCAAAGACTTCTACGCAGAATGGAAGATCAAACTCCTTTTTGCCTCGGTGGCACACTCCCAGACTAATGGGATGTCGGAGGCTGCCAACAAGTGCAACATCGAGCCCCTCCACAAGAAAGTGGAAGACGCCGAAGGGAGCTGGCCGGAAGAACTCCCGGGATACTCTGGCCGTACAGAACAACATACAAACAAGCCACGGGCGAAACCCCTTTTATGCTCGCGTATGGCGTCGAGGCGGTGGTCCCTGTCGAGGTAGGCGAGGAATCCCTCCGCATAAAGCACTTCGACAAGGAGAGGAACACGGAGGGCTTGGAGCTCAGCTTGGAGCTCTTAGGCAAGCGAATGGAGCAGGCCTTGGCTGCCATCATCCGACAGAAGTAGAAGGTTGCCTGCTATTACAACTCCCGGGTCAGGGGGAGGATCTTTCGCCAAGGAGATCTGGTTCTCTGAAAGGCGGTCTTCAACCCGGAGATCACTCGCAAAGGGAAGTTAGCAGCTAAGTGGGAAGGCCCCTACAAGATCACTGAAGTCCTAGGACCCGCAACCTACCGGTTGGCTAACTTGGAGGGGAAGGTTCTCACCCACACCTGGAATGTTGAGCACTTGCACAAGTACTATCAATAGGGTCATCCGCAAATTTATCTCCTCCTTCCATATATCCTTACAAACGAGTTTAAGAATACTCTTCTTCATCTTTATGCCCTTGAGAAGCTTACTCGGGATGAGGGAAACCTCATTGGATGAACGTCTCGACGGAGACCCACAAGGCCAGGGGACAAACCCCCCAGCGGGTTGAACACCCAACCGGGGGACATGTGGAGTGTACTCTCCCCCCGGTCAATCAGATAAGAGGATCGATCGTAAGGCTGGGGGTAACTCCCCCAGTGGGTCGGTCCATCGTCCAGCCGTTAGGCTGGGAGTAGCCCTCCCAGTAGGCTGAACGACACCAACCGATCGTAAGGCTAGGGGCATCTCCCCCAGTGGGTCTGGTGACCAGTCGACCGTAAGGCTGGGGCCAACTCCCCCAGCAGGTCGATCACAGGGCTGACCGTAAGACTGGGGGCAACTCCTCCAGCTGGCAACCCCAACGGTCAGTTGCAAGACTTGGGGTCGCAACCCTAGTAGATTGACAGACCAAACCGGCTGTAAGGCCCGGGGCAACTCCCCTGGCATGTCGGCATGTCGATCGAACCGTAAGCCTGAGGGATAGCTTCCCCCAGATGGCCGACCGACCCAACCCACCGTAAGGCTGGGGGGCAATTCCCCCAGCGGGATGGACAACCAATCGCCAATAAGACCCAAAAATAGGGCACTCCACAAGGGGGAGGATAAGCAGCCACAAACGGAAGGAGGAACTTCATTTCTAAACAATCAGGGGAGGGGACGCGTTACACAGAAGCTAAGCGATGGCTTTACAAAAAGCGACAAGGCTAGAGGACTAAATCCTCGCTCACTCCTCTCCCCCCAGAACCCCATCGGGACTGCTGGCTTGTTGCTCAGGAGGTTTGTCCCTCATCTCCTCCTCATCTTCAGAATACACCCGAAGCTCCTCAAAATTGATCCCCGAGAGTGAAAATCTCTTTTGGATCTCGAACTGACAACGGGCAAACCCCTTTTCGAACGCTTCGGACATAGCCTTAGCCACAAAAGACGTGGCATACTCCTCCACGGCGTCTCCGCAATCCGGTCGGGGTCCACCGCTTCCAGTTCTCGGATCCGATCCTGAAGGGCGACGACCTGACGCTGATGCTCCGCCCGCTCCACCTCGGTCTCTCTGGATCTCGTATTCAGCTGGACCAGTAGAGCTTTCTCTCTCTCCTCTGCTGAATTAAGGAGGCCCGTGAGCTCCGGGATATCTACCGCAACTACGGGATCAGCACCTGCGCCAGCTTCGACAGATGTTTCGGTGGCCTCCATAACGTCGACGATCCGATCCCCGGCCTTTGCTTTCTCGACCAAGGCCACGGCCTTCTCCCGGTCTGACTTCTCCAAAGCAGCGGAGAGTTCGGCCACCCGAGTCTGCATTGACTTGACGCGTACCTCAGCTAGTTGGCTTGCATCTCCCTCGCCCCCCTCAGCCTCAGATATCTGTGCCGCATCTGCCTTGGCCTGCGAGAGAGCCGCAAATCGGTGCCTAATCGAAAGCCCTACCGAGGATAACTGCACCGAGAGACGGGAATGAGATAAAGACTGCAACTAGGAACGAAGTGAGCAAGAGACCTTACCTGTTGACCGGTCTGGACCACGAAGGCGGCCAGACGGTCGCCTTTGACCTCACCCAACACGGCTTGGTCCGGAGGAAGGTTGCAGTTCTCAGCCAGCCGAGCCGCCACTCCGCAGTCAGAAAAGACCGATTCCTACAGCCCCACAGGGAAGCAGGGGCAGAGAGAACCCTCGCTAGACGGAGGCAAATCGACGGGAACTGAGTGGAATGCACTCAGGTACTGCACGTAAACCTCGGGAAGGGGGTCAGCATCGGTGACAAGGGCCCGGCACAGGGCCAAGAGGCCTCAGCTGAGGAGGATGGGGCCCGACCCTCGGACGGAGAAGTGCCAACCCCTGTAGCTTGCACACGGGCCTTCTTCGATCCCCCCAGCAAGGGGGAGGACGGAACTCGCCCCCTCGCTCTCTTCAAACCGACACTGGAAGACCCGCCCCGTTGTTTCTTCCGAACCTCCAGAATGTGATCCCTTCTTCGTAGGTTGGGAGCCGGGACCATGACTCGGGGAGAGGCTGGAGGTGAACCTTGGACGAATCCACCTGTTCAAGGAGATAGAAGAAGGGGTCAGAATCGACCAGACGGACCGCGGACGTCCATTCCCCCGAGCGTCGGACTTCAACAGAACTTACCGATGGGCCACACGGTCTTCCACAGGTTGAGATCTTCAAAAAGGACGTCAATCCTCTGGTCCCTCATAGGGACCGCCAGCAGGGTGTTAACCACCTCTAGCTCAGCATCGGTCGGATCGCCCAGCACAAGAACCAGTGAGCTTGCGACGCTCCAACGGGCCGGGAAATCCACCTTCGACGGGAAGACGACGAAGACGTATTCCCCCTTCCAGCGCTTCAAAGAGCTCGGCAGTCCCAGCACCAGGTTCATCTTTGGCTGAGCACTGAGGTAGATCCAGGCCCCTGACTGATGATGGCTCAGACGATAGAACTGGGTGAAAAGTCGGAGGGACAGATCAATCCCCTTCAGCCCGCAGAGAACGACAAACCCAACAAGACACCCGATGGAGTTGGGGCAGAATTGGCATAAGGCCACCCTATGAGCTCGCAAAAACTCGGCGATGAAGGGGTGGAGAGGGAACCAGAGCCCGAACCGAAAGCATGCTTCGTATACCCCAATTTCATGAGGACCGGGGAAGCATCCCCGCTCGTCGATTTCAGGAGCCCGGGCGGACCATGGGGGAAGAAGATAGCTGGTACACAAATCCCCAATGGAGGTGGCACAAGTAGATGAAGATCGCTCCAGAACCTCAGGAGGCACCTCTGAGAGCACGCCCCGATGACGGTGCACCACCGAGACAGATCTGCGAGTCTTGTCGGGATCGGCGGCACCCACTGGACGGCCCGAACCAGTGGCAGAAGAGGACGACATGAGATGGAGCTCGAGCAGGGCCTGGTTCGACGAAAGGATAAAGGAAGAGGAGGATGGGATAATGATTGGAGAAGCAGAACCCACGTCCGATGGATAACGGCCTCCTTTTATACATCACAATCCCTCGAGTTTTGGTGATGAATACACGGGGGCATGTGGCAACATCTAGAAGCTGACTGCGCTTCGAATCATGCGCCCAGAGAAGTTTGAACGGGCTGCCTCATGATGGCCTCCATTTAATGAATTGGCCTCGACTGACGTGCCTGTCAAAATCTGCAAAAGTTACATCACCCGAGTCGAGTCAGCAAAAGCTGATCAGCACGACCGAGGGGGGCAATTGATACGCCTATTTTGGACAGGCCCCAGAGCCGAAGGCCCGAGACCGAATCAAGGGCAGGAAGCCCAAGGGGGGCGCGGCCCATTCCATGAGGCCCACGAGAAGTCTCAAGCTCGAATCACCCTCGACCCGACGAACGCACGACCAGCCCACGATCACCGGGGATAAACACTCCCCCTAAGGCGCGGAGCCTTAATGTCCATGAAGAAATCCCGGAATCGACTCCCCCATGACACATGTAGGCGCCATCGCATGGGCGGAAGACGGGGGCATGAGTGGATGGCTGGTGAGGGGACGTGGCTCAGGTGAAAACATGGGCCAAGCTCCATAAAAGGGCAAGGAGGACGACCAAGAAAAGGGATCGAATCCCGGGTATCAAAATCTGAGGTACACCATCAACGACCTAACTTTTCGCCATTATTTCCCTTCCTTTGTTCGGATTGAGGGTCAGCGTATCGATCTCCTCTCGAGTCATACCTACCCCGCCGGGCACTCATCAGACCTTGATCTGACTTAAGCATCGGAGGGGACTTGGCCGGAACCAAGGTCTGGTCCCCCTGACGAGTTTTCTCATCTGTCCAGGAAGGAACTAAACGCGACGCCGAGGCAACTCCTCAGTGCAAGACGAACCTGCTCGCTACAAGCATGCACCGCCACCGATCGAAGACCAAGCAATAGCCGAGGCGTCGAGGCTACCCCTCGACGCTCGTCCCACCGAGGCCGAGTACATTCCTCGGAGCCGAGGCTTTCCCTCCACTCCGCACTGACCGAGGATCGATGTTCTGCCCGAGGCTCTCGCTCGTCTTCATCTTCATCGCCATCCCACGCTGAGTTCACGTGAGCACGGCGTGTCCGAGGGATCTCAACCGGTCCCTTGACCACGTTGACTGCTTAACTGTCGGTCAACGAGTCAGTGGTGAGAAAACACCCGTAAACAAAATCCTTTCCTAAATTACTCTAGCCATTTTTGGACCTAGGCCAAACCCTCATGTGACTCCTGCACCCATCTGTTAGCAACACATACATCTAGCAACCTAGAACCTAGACCACTCATCTTTTCACATGCCGTGATTTTCAAAACCCCACATACTAATATTTTATGAACCCTAAGGCTATATAAAGCAACAGGTCTTTTCCCTACCCAAAAACGTCAACGCAGCCTAGCCCATAGCCCTAACAGTAACTGCCCTACCCCTATCCTCTCCTCACGCAACACAAACCCCCCTTGCCCAGACGCCGCTCTCGCCTCTCACATCACCGGGCGCCTTCAACTTGCCGCTCGCCGTGCACCCCGCCTTCCTCTCGCGGCCTAACCCTTGCCATTGACCCGCCGTGCACTCCACACGACCACACCCGCTTCGAATCGCCCTGTCGCCCTCCCCATCGCCCTGAGATGCCGCACCGATGTCCTCCTCGAGCTCACGCCAGCGAGCTCGTCTCCGACATCTCCCCTCTCCCCTCCGACCTCAGGCCCGACCACGCGGCCTCCCTCTCACGTCGGCACCGACTGCAGAAATCTCCAGCGCCCTGCGCCTTCCAACGTCGACACCGTTCCCCACGCAGTCGTTGCTGCCCCCCGACGAGGCGCCACCCCACACCCAAGACTTCCAGTGCCTTCCCTCGTAGAACCTCCTTCCCATCGCCACCATCGCCCTTGTCGCTGCCCCCGTGACCGGTTTCCACTTGCGAACAACGAAGAAGGAAGAAGCATTGAACAAGTAAGTTTTAAATAAAAACTCCTCTATATATAAATGTGAGCATGTTTGGTAGTATGCGTAATAAGTAACACGTATTCTAGGTGATCATTACCCTTTGGACACTTAGGCTGAACAGTGCCATGTAAGTGTTCTTCTAAAATAACCAGTTTATTTGTAAACTTATTAGTTAGTGTATTATCTGCATACCTATATGAGAAGTATATATATATATATAATCAGTACCCAAACAAATATTATATTTTATGTAAATAAACTTGTGTTAATTTAATTAGTGAATATGAATATTTATGTTACATTAATAATATGATGTTATGGTAGTAGTTATAAGTTATTTTAATTTTTATATAAAATGGTACATGCATGGTATATTATATTTAGCTTATATATATGTGTGTATCTTCGCAATAAATTAGAACAGTAATGATAATATGCTAAATCTATTAATGTTTTAGTTGCTTAAAAACTTTAAGTCTAATATCAAAAAAATTGGATGACGCAGAGAACACGCCCCTCGTCGCTATCTCCCGAACACCCGAACTCGCATCGCTTCAGGCAAGTATTTACCTCTTGCAAGTATATTGTTTTCCTACGACTTTTAAAGGCGCAATTATTTTCTTTGTAATCAAACTTCCTAAGATAACGTACATCGCAGTAATGTCAAGTAACAACTTTTATAATCAAATAGTTTAATGGATCCTGTTGATATGTTGGTTGTTTTAGTCTCTTAAAATATTGCACATGAAAAACTATCTTCCTTCGTTTTCCATTTATTATGTGATGTGCACCCTAATGGAATGCGATAATGGGCCTTCGGGCATTTTACGGAACATTGTGCCTTTGGGCAATTACGGACCATTGTGCCTTCGGGCAATTACAGACTATTGGGCCTTCGGGCAATTACGGATATTGGGCCCGTGGGGCATTTACGGAATGTTTGCCATACGGCAAACATTGAACTACGGATACACTTATGGACACTTGGGTGGGGTAGTCCAATGTATTAGAGGTCGGAAGGCTGGATTACACTCTATTGGTGAACTTGACCGACACCTGGCCGGGTCGGTGAGTAGAGAGTCACGAGTAGCTCCCGTTGGCTTGGGTGTAATGCTAGTCACTTTCCCCTCAGACACTGGGCTTGCCACTAGATTAAGTACAGATTGGCACTCTTGTTTCCTTTTGCTTCTGCTATCATAAATGTAAAGAAAGTTCATATCATGTTTTACTTGTACATTGCAAAAGCCGTGCCCTTTACTTCGTGCATAACAAAAGACATGTATGCCACTTGTTACTCTATGCACTAAAATTGCTATACTCATTGTTGTACACACTACGCTCGTTATACTCATTGCTGTACACACTACACATGCTTGTTCATTGTTGTACACACTACACCTTGTTATGTTCACTACTTTGCACACTACGCTACTCATGCTCGCTGCTTTGCACACTACACTACTCATGCTCACTGCTTTGCACACTACACGTTGTCATGCTCACATGTTTCCTTATGTTGCCATCTTGTTGGAATCATATTGTGCTTCTCATCTCCTTAAGCTTTGTAAACCATATTATTATCTTGCCGAGGGTCATTTTATCACTAACGTTTTAAATCTTGTCGAGCGACCCTCGCTGACGTATATTTCCTTGTCTATCTTATGAAATATACGTTATGTTTTGAGCAGAGTTCACAGAGGAGTTCACTTGGAGACTGAAGAGGGTAACCAGGAATACCAGGAGCACGGGACCCACTGCTGAAGACGGCATACTCATCGCAGCTTTGCTAAAATTTAATACTTGTTCTATTCTTTCAGGTGTATTTTAAATTCCATATAACTGTTGTAATGGTCATGCTAGGCCTTAATTCTTTGTGTACATGTAATCTGGAAGTTAAAGTATGTAACGGCCTGTTTTTCTAGTCGTATTTTGACTGTTGTGTGTGTGTAATTTTACTTCGTTGATCCGGTTATTTTCATCCGAGTGGTTATCGTCCGCACGTTGACGCGAGCGCGTCTTTATTTTAAGTTTTGCCGTAGCATAACTTTTGGGCCATTGCTTTTAGTTAAGAGTTGATTACTAATTAGCTAATTACTATTAACTATTTTAAATCACAGAAATTACTTTTTACTAATCAAAATCATTAATTAACTTATTGTTAATATTATTTTTACTAACTTTTTTTTACTAAATTAATTTTCTAAATTTCTCTTACCATCTTACTTTAACCTAACCCTAACCCACCGAATTGAATCCCACCGAAAGAAATCGGTGAGATCCGACATCCCGCTTTTATTTCCCCTACCATCAACCAACTCTTTTATTCTGTCTCTTCCCTCCTCTCATCGTCCTTAAAACAACATACAGGCAAAACGAACAACAACCCATCCACAGTAAGAAACTATCATCTTCGTCGTCACAATCCTCACTTCCAAAATCAGCCATCCTCCACCAAACCAACCCAAAAATACAACAAGAAATTACAGATCACAGTCAACAAGAATCAAAACCCCAAAAGCAACAGAATCAAACCCCCCAAGCTTCGAACAGCGCCGCCGCCGCCGATCCGCACCACCCGAGCTCCGATCGCCGCTCACCCGCTGTGCTCAGGCCGCCCGACCTCGGATCGCAGCCATCCCCGCCCGATCTCGCCAGCGTCGCCACAGATCGCCCCACCGCCGCTTCGGATCAACCACCCGGAGCCCTATCCCGTCATCGGACCGCCCCCAGCGCTGCCCCGTGGAAGCCGCCGCCGCCCTAACCGCCTCGCGCCGCCCCAGGCCGGACCACCGTGCTGCGCCACCTCCGATCCGCCGTGCGCCCCCGCCTCGATCGCGCCGTCCCGCCGCATCCGCCACCTAGCCGCTGTGCCCTAGCACCTCCCGCCGCCCGCCGTTCCCCTTTGGCCACCGCCCTTGCCCAGTATCGCCCTGCAACAAAAAAAAAGAGAAAATAAAAGAGGCAGAGAGGGATAAACAGAGAGAGAGAGGGAGAGTAACGAAGAGAGAGGGAGAAAAAGAGTGAGAGGGGGGAAATTAATGTAAGTAAAGTTTTTATTATTATTATTATTATTAACAGTTATTAATATTATTATTAATTATAAAGTTATTGTTATAAAGTTATTATTAATAGATTAAGTTATATTTTAAGTTAATTTTTATATTAAGTTAGTTTATAAAGTTAAGTTATATGTTTTTATAAAGTAAGATATATTTTTATAAGTTAGTTATTAAACAAGTTAACATAACTTATTAACTAAGTTGAATATTTTAGTATGAGTTTTATTAACAGTTTCATGTAGCTAACTCGTTCGTAACACGTGTGAACCAGGTACACCGACCGTGTTCCAAAACGCGCCTTTCACGACAAGGCGATCTGGTAACTCATCGTACCCTTGACATGGGTTCTTAAAACAATAACAATGCATGCCAACCTAGTTTTATTTCGTTATCACAGTGTTTCCATTTTTGAACTGTTGGCTAAAATTGCATGGTATCGTATCATAAATTGCACAGTATCATAAAGGAAGCAGAATTGGGCTACTTGACATGATTGACAGAAAATTGTGACTGGAAATGTAAAATTGCACTGACACTGGGTTTTGGGGTAACTTATAATGGCGAGGGTACGGGAGCGACTAGTCCAGACTTTGTTGTCACCGTGCGGGTTCTAGTAACCCATAACAGTGCCGGTGACAACCATCACAGATCACAGATCACAGATTATTGCACAGTACTCAGAGAATTGGTTCGCCCGGGTAGCACCCGCGGCAAGAGTTGGCCTCTTGGTTGCTTACTGTATCCTGCATTATAAGTCACAGTCTAGGTAAAGGCACAATTTGGCTCTCGCATCATAGTTACTTTTATCATTGCACTTTTAACTGCTAGAAATTGTTGATAGCTGTAAAACTGCGAAGTTTACTTTTTCTGCTCATTTTCTATTATTATTATTGTTCGTACTTTACCTCTTTTCTTTTAAAATGCCATGCTTGTATATTTGTTTCAATATCCATGTATAGAGATACTTTGAGTTACGTCTGATCCTGGCGACCCTTCTCTTTGTGGTGGACTCGCCAGATATCTCACAGGTTGAGGAGTTTGCACCAGAGGCCGCAGACGCTGAGTTTGTGGTTGAGTACGACCAGCAGGACCAGCAGGACCCGGAGTATTGAGAGTGAGTGTGGGAGATTTGCTTTGTTGTTTCGAGAGTGGTTTGATGTATCTTTTGTATTTTCGGATGTATTTTCTTTTCCTGTTAGCTGCTGGATTGTAATAAGGTAGTGTACCACTTTCATTATCAGTATTTTGGCGTATTTCTGCAACGTAGCATGTATTGACTTCATTGGTGCCTAGCAGGACTTGTGCATGTTCCAAGCAGTAACGGGCCCCGTAAGAGGGTCGTTACAAGTTTGGTGGCCCATGCAGGTCCGCGCTAAAAGCCACATGAACAATACAGGAAGTTCAGAATATGTCGTATAAAATACTTGATGGAACTGATCAAACCTTATGAAATGCAGATAAGCCATGGAAAGGAACACTTCGGGAAGCGAAGACAGTGCCTTTGGATCTGGGATCAACCACCCGAATGAGGGCCCCAACCAGAATGATGCTGGCAATGGAACCAACAACGGTTCGGGTGCAACAGCATTCCCGACTGCACCGTTGTCTGCAGAAGATTGCATGCGGGGCATGTATGCCCTTCATCAGCAGCTTGGACAGGCCTTGGAACAGGCTTTGCACAGAGAGCAACGAGCTGACCCAAGTGCTTATCACTTTCGAGGGATGAGCCCGAAGACCTTCGCAGGGACTGAGAGCCATCTTCAGGCGGAAGAATGGCTCAAGCGCATCACTGATGATCTGAGAGCATCTCAGATTCGAGAAGAAGCCTGGGTGGCTGTCGTCAAGAGGCAACTGACGGATGGTGCTAGAGACTGGTGGCAGGCGGTTGAAGACCGCTTGGGATTGCCGATTTCGTGGGATGTATTTACAAGTACCTTCAACGCTCAGTACTTTCCCCCACACGCAACGATCAAGATGAGGAAGAAGTTCATCAACCTGAAGCAGGGTTCGATGACGGTGGATCAGTATGACGCTGAGTTCTCCAGGCTCAGCAGGTTTGCTCCAGAGATGGTTACAAATGCCTTGACTCGAGCCCAGCAGTTCCAGCAGGGGCTCAATATTGAGATTCGAAGGATGATGGTCGGTGCTAGCCCGACCACACATGCTGCAGTTCTGGCCATTGCTCGTAACCATGAGATGGTGGAAGAGGAGGAAAAGGAAGAACGCATGCTGGCAGCATCTGCGAGGCCCCCACCGACCCAAGCTGGGCCAAGCAAACGGCCACAGATGCATCGCCCTATTCAGCAGGTTCAGTTTAAGAGGCCAGGACCACAGCAGCAGGCCCTCCCGGTTTGCCACTTTTGCGGAAAGTCTGGACACTTCAAATCTGAGTGTCGAGGATTTTTAGGCCTTTGTTTGGTTTGTGGAGACCCTGCGCACGTGGCTAGGAATTGCCCACATCATAAACCACGTGCTCCAGCCCCAGCTCCAGCTCCTCGTGCTGCCCCGACTGGGATCGCCCCACAGCGTCCACCACTACCTCCACAGCAGAGGGTGTTTCAGCAGGCAAGGCAGCCACCACCGAGACGCCAGGCTTACACCATGACTGTCGAAGAGGCCGAGGCCACCGGTGAAGTGATCACAGGTATAATTCTTGCATTATTAGTATATCTTTTCTTCCATTAGCATTGGTTGCTTAGATTAGTGTTTGAACCTAGGTGTCGTGCTAGTAGCTGGGAATCCTGCCCTCTCCTTGTTCGACTCGGGAGCATCACACTGCTTTCTAGCGAGTCGATTCGTTCGAACCCATACCGTTCCTGTTACAACCTTATCTACCGGTTGGAACGTCAATACGGGTGGCGGAGTGATAAAGGCGACCAGTGGGTATCCTCAATGCCCCGTGGTGATTTGTGGGTGAGCTTTATTCGCTAACTTCATGATGATTGATATCCCGAACTTTGATGCTGTATTCGGGATGGATTGGTTGGGAACTTTCCATGCCACCATCGACTGTTGTCGAAGGAGGGTAGCCTTCGACATTCCTGATCATCCGAAGTTCGAGTTCATTAGTGGGAGCAGATCTGTGGGACCGGTGAAGTACAAGGCCAAGTCGACCGAAGCAGTAGCAGCCGCGATGGACGCTGAGCCCGAGATACCAGAAGTGGTTTGAGAGTTCTTGGATGTGTTTCCAGACGACCTTATAGGTTTGCCTCCAGATCGCACCCTTAAATTTGCCATCGAACTAATGTCAGGAGCCCAGCCTATGTCTAAGGGACCGTATCGTCTAGCACCATCTGAGCTAGAAGAATTGCGGGTCCAACTTGACGATCTATTGAAGAAGGGATGGATACGACCCAGTGTATCTCCCTGGGGATCTCCCATATTGCTGGTGAAGAAGAAAGACGGATCCCTTCGTATGTGCGTTGACTACCGCGAGCTGAACAAAGTCACCGTGAAGAACAAGTACCCTCTACCGCGCATCGACGATCTTTTCGACCAGCTCGGTGGGTCAAGCGTCTATTCGAAGCTGGATCTGAGGACAGGGTACCATCAAGTGAAGGTGAAGGATGAAGATGTTCCCAAGACTGCATTCAGGACCAGATACGGACATTATGAGTACTTAGTGATGCCGTTTGGTGTGACTAATGCACCCGCGGTATTTATGAGTCTCATGAACCAAGTATTGTATGAATACTTGGATAAGTTCGTAGTAGTCTACATCGACGACATTCTCATCTACTCAAAGAATGAAGTGGAGCATGCAGAGCATCTCAGGAAAGTTCTCGAGACCCTGAGAAGACACCAGCTTTATGCCAAACTTAGCAAGTGCGAGTTCTGGCTGAACGAGGTGGCATTTCTAGGCCACGTGGTGTCAGGAACAGGGATTGCTGTTGATCCTGAAAAAGTAGCCGCTGTTCAAAACTGGCCAGTCCCTCGAACGGTGACCGAGATTCGAAGCTTCTTGGGACTAGCTGGCTACTACCGGAGGTTCATCAAAGACTTCTCGAAGATCGCAGGAGCCATGACACGATTGACGAGAAAGGATGTGATGTTTGCTTGGTCGAAAGCATGTGAGGATGCTTTCCAGGAGCTGAAGAAGAGATTGACGACTGCAACCATCTTGATTATTCCAGACCGATCAGGAGGATTCGAAGTCTTCTGCGATGCATCTGGCAAAGGACTCGGATGCGTGCTACATCAGCATGGTCAAGTCGTAGCGTATGCATCCAGGCAGTTGAAGATCCATGAGAATAACTACCCCACTCATGATCTTGAGTTGGCGGCAGTGATTTTTGCATTGAAGATTTGGAGGCACTTCCTATTGGGTGAGCACGTAAAGGTGTTCTCGGATCATAAGAGTCTGAAGTATCTCTTCACTCAGAAGGAGCTCAACATGCGTCAGAGACGATGGGTCGAGCTCATGGCAGATTATGACATTGACCTTCAGTACCATCCTGGGAAAGTCAATGTTGTACCGGATGCATTGAGTCGTCTTCCAGCGGTGATGACCCTTACGACTCAGTGGAGATTGCAGCAAGAGATCCGAGACATGGGTATAGAAGTGATTCTACCAGGGATGACTGCATCTTTGATGGGCATGTATATACAGTCGACCTTGGTAGAGAGGATCAAGTCAATTCAGATGGACGACGAGAAGCTACGGAAGATTAGAGATCTGGTGATAGCAGGCCAGAGACCAGAGTTCAAGATTCATGCAGATGGGTCCTTGAGGTTTGAGGACAGGATCTGTGTACCGTCTGGTGCCATTAGAGATGAGTTATTGGAGGAAGCTCACAGTTCTCCTTACTCTATACATCCTGGAGGTACCAAGATGTATCAGGATCTGCGACAGCATTACTGGTGGCATGGCATGAAGAGAAGCGTCGCATGGAGCGTAGCGAAGTGTATTGTGTGCCAGCAGGTGAAGGCTGAACACCAGAGAACTGCCGGTTTGTTGCAGCCATTGCCCATTCCGGAGTGGAAATGGCAGCACATCACGATGGACTTCGTGACTGGTCTACCCAAGAGTACAAAGCAGAATGACGCTTTCTGGGTGATCGTAGACCGATTGACCAAGACTGCACATTTCATTCCTTTCAGAGTGGGCCAGTCTACGCAAGTATTGGCCAAGAAGTACATGGATGAGATTGTGAAGCTGCATGGAGTTCCTATCAGCATTGTCTCGGACAGAGACACCAGGTTCACATCCCGTTTCTGGAGGAGCCTTCAGGGGAGCTTGGGAACCCACTTGAGTTTTAGTACGGCTTACCATCCGCAGACAGATGGTCAGTCAGAGCGTACTATTCAGATACTGGAAGACATGCTGCGAGCATGTATGCTGGACTTCAAAGGATCATGGGAAGATCATCTCCATTTGGTGGAGTTTGCATACAACAACAGCTACCAGTCTAGCATTGGTATGGCACCTTTCGCGGCACTGTATGGGAGAAAGTGCCGATCCCCCTTGAGCTGGGATGATGTAGGAGATCGAGAGTTGGTTGGTCCTGAGCTAATCACCGAAGCCGTGGATGTGGTTCGGATCATCAGAGAGAAGCTACAGCTGGCTCAGGACAGGTACAAGCACTGGGCAGATGTGAAGCGTCGACATCTGGAGTTCCAGCCCGGTGATCATGTATTTCTGAAGATATCGCCCAATCGAGGATTGATTCGTTTTGGTCGGAGAGGAAAGCTCAGTCCCCGATTTATTGGGCCATTCGATATTTTGGAGCGAGTCGGAGAGGTGGCATACAAGCTTGCACTGCCCCCTGCCTTAGAGGGAGTGCATAATGTATTCCACATCTCGCAGTTGGGCGTCGCTATGTGAGCGACCCGAGTCATGTCGTGGACTACTCAGAGATCGCAGTTCGTCCAGACTTGACGTACGAGCAGCAACCCGTAGAGATCCTTGATCGATGCCAAAAAGTCTTCAGGAACAGGACTATTGATCTAGTCAGAGTGATGTGGCGTCGCGACTCACTAGGAGAGTCTACCTGGGAGCGAGAGGATGAGATGCGAGGACGTTACCCCTACCTCTTCCCTACCCCGTAGAGAATTCCGAGGACGGAATTATTCTAAGGAGGGTAGGATGTAACAGCCTGTTTTTCTAGTCGTATTTTGACTGTTGTGTGCGTGTAATTTTACTTCGTTGATCCGGTTATTTTCATCTGAGTGGTTATCGTCCGCACGTTGACGCGAGCGCGTCTTTATTTTAAGTTTTGCCGTAGCATAACTTTTGGGCCATTGCTTTTAGTTAAGAGTTGATTACTAATTAGCTAATTACTATTAACTATTTTAAATCACAGAAATTACTTTTTACTAATCAAAATCATTAATTAACTTATTGTTAATATTATTTTTACTAACTTTTTTTTACTAAATTAATTTTCTAAATTTCTCTTACCATCTTACTTTAACCTAACCCTAACCCACCGAATTGAATCCCACCGAAAGAAATCGGTGAGATCCGACATCCCGCTTTTATTTCCCCCTACCATCAACCAACTCTTTTATTCTGTCTCTTCCCTCCTCTCATCATCCTTAAAACAACATACAGGCAAAACGAACAGCAACCCATCCACAGTAAGAAACTATCATCTTCGTCGTCACAATCCTCCCTTGCAAAATCAGCCATCCTCCACCAAACCAACCCAAAAATACAACAAGAAATTACAGATCACAGTCAACAAGAATCAAAAACCCAAAAGCAACAGAATCAAACCCCCCAAGCTTCGAACAGCGCCGCCGCCGCCGATCCGCACCACCCGAGCTCCGATCGCCGCTCACCCGCCGTGCTCAGGCCACCCGACCTCGGATCGCAGCCATCCCCGCCCGATCTCGCCAGTGCCGCCACAGATCACCCCACCGCCGCTTCGGATCAACCACCCGGAGCCCTATCCCGTCATCGGACCGCCCCCAGCGCTGCCCCGTGGAAGCCGCCACCGCCCTAACCGCCTCGCGCCGCCCCAGGCCGGACCCCCGTGCTGCGCCACCTCCGATCCGCCGTGCGCCCCCGCCTCGATCGCGCCGTCCCGCCGCATCCGCCACCTAGCCGCCGTGCCCTAGCACCTCCCGCCGCCCGCCGTTCCCCTTTGGCCGCCGCCCTTGCCCAGTATCGCCCTGCAACAAAAAAAAGAGAAAATAAAAGAGGCAGAGAGGGAGAAACAGAGAGAGAGAGGGAGAGTAACGAAGAGAGAGGGAGAAAAAGAGTGAGAGGGGGGAAATTAATGTAAGTAAAGTTTTATTATTATTATTATTATTAACAGTTATTAATATTATTATTAATTATAAAGTTATTGTTATAAAGTTATTATTAATAGATTAAGTTATATTTTAAGTTAATTTTTATATTAAGTTAGTTTATAAAGTTAAGTTATATGTTTTTATAAAGTAAGATATATTTTTATAAGTTAGTTATTAAACAAGTTAACATAACTTATTAACTAAGTTGATTATTTTAGTATGAGTTTTATTAACAGTTTCATGTAGCTAACTCGTTCGTAACACGTGTGAACCAGGTACACCGACCGTGTTCCAAAACGCGCCTTTCACGACAAGGCGATTTGGTAACTCATCGTACCCTTGACATGGGTTCTTAAAACAATAACAATGCATGCCAACCTAGTTTTATTTCGTTATCACAGTGTTTCCATTTTTGAACTGTTAGCTAAAATTGCATGGTATCGTATCATAAATTGCACAGTATCGTAAAGGAAGCAGAATTGGGCTACTTGACATGATTGACAGAAAATTGTGACTGGAAATGTAAAATTGCACTGACACTGGGTTTTGGGGTAACTTATAATGGCGAGGGTACGGGAGCGACTAGTCCAGACTTTGTTGTCACCGTGCGGGTTCTAGTAACCCATAACAGTGCCGGTGACAACCATCACAGATCACAGATCACAGATTATTGCACAGTACTCAGAGAATTGGTTCGCCCGGGTAGCACCCGCGGCAAGAGTTGGCCTCTTGGTTGCTTACTGTATCCTGCATTATAAGTCACAGTCTAGGTAAAGGCACAATTTGGCTCTCGCATCATAGTTACTTTTATCATTGCACTTTTAACTGCTAGAAATTGTTGATAGCTGTAAAACTGCGAAGTTTACTTTTTCTGCTCATTTTCTCTTATTATTATTGTTCGTACTTTACCTCTTTTCTTTTAAAATGCCATGCTTGTATATTTGTTTCAATATCCATGTATAGAGATACTTTGAGTTACGTCTGATCCTGGCGACCCTTCTCTTTGTGGTGGACTCGCCAGATATCTCACAGGTCGAGGAGTTTGCACCAGAGGCCGCAGACGCTGAGTTTGTGGTTAAGTACGACCAGCAGGACCAGCAGGACCCGGAGTATTGAGAGTGAGTGTGGGAGATTTGCTTTGTTGTTTCGAGAGTGGTTTGATGTATCTTTTGTATTTTCGGATGTATTTTCTTTTCCTGTTAGCTGCTGGATTGTAATAAGGTAGTGTACCACTTTCATTATCAGTATTTTGGCGTATTTCTGCAACGTAGCCTGTGTTGACTTCATTGGTGCCTAGCAGGACTTGTGCATGTTCCAAGCAGTAACGGGCCCCGTAAGAGGGTCGTTACAAAGTATAATGATGACATTATTTTATTGTTTCGAATGTTCGCAAGCAAGAACCTGCCAAGTAGTCATACACAGATGCTTATTGGGTTGGGGCTTCACCGCTCCAGCCCACGCGGGCCCGCTCACGTCCTCGCTCCCAAGTATTATGGGAAGCGGGGCATGACACCCCTCGGAGAGTAGGCCCGCGTAAGCCGGCCTTGATTCGCTTCTTGGTAAGGAGGGTGCATCGGAGTGGATACTGCACAATTTTGCTCTGAAGTCGGTGGGACTACCATTTTCCTCAGGTTCACACTTGTAATCAAAAGATAAGTCAGTGTGTTCATCAATGTTGAAAAAAAGATCGTCAAGTGCACTTCCCTGAACCTCGGCATGCCAAATGGACTCATCAAAAGTACAGACCTCCCCAATATAAGCTTCACTACTTTCCTTTATTCCGGGCCCGTGAGTTTGGCTTACTTCGAAGTACAACTTATCGTCCTTCACGTCGACTCTATTGTTGCCCTCGATTGTCCCTTCTGGAGAAATTAGATCAATTACAGAGCTAGCAAATAGTTGTTCAATGGGGTCTCAATGTCGATGGCCAAGGCCCCTATAGATTGGACTTCATCAATTATTTATTTCAGAAGAGTTTCAAAGGAATCATCATCTCGCGGGCTAGACTCCGTTCTCATCGTCGTGTCTCCCATGTTACCTGCTTAAGATTCTACTGGAAAATCTGGGAGAGCACGTCAATTTGAGCATCAAATAAAATCAAAAAGAAATAAAAGAATGATAGAAGGTGTGATATAACCGGGTGAGCAGAATCGAATACTATTGCCCTCCTTGGCAACGGCGCCAAAAACTTGATTGGCTCCGGATATACACCCAGAAAACGGCTGTAGTCTTACCGCAAGCGCACGGTGTAGTGGCGAGCGGGTAACGAACACATGGAGGACAACTGACAATGCTTTATCTTTATCACCTAGCTATTGATGGAATAATGGAATGGTTTGGATAGTAATGCGTCATGATCGTTCAAATAGCAAATACAATTCAATATAATAAAAGCGTCTAAGGATAGGAAATCCCCACTACGGACCGTTTCTTATCCTCGTGGATCATGAATATCAATGTTGCAAGGCTTGAATGTAGGTGAACTAGTCGCAACTTAATGTAGAACCAAGCTCACGCTCTCACACTATTGCCGGTCTATAGCAACCTAGATTAGAGCCTACTTTCGTACAAACCCTAACCTAAGCCACTACATGATGATCGACATCATAGTCCAATCGCACATTGAGCCCACTCGCATGCAAACTCGAGCTACGATCTAGGTTATGATAGTTCGTATTCGTCCAATCTCTTGCAAACGAATATTAGTATAGATTTATAATAAAAATCATAGCTTTGGTCCAATCTCTTGCAAAACAAATCTAGAGAATCTCGATTATAAACCTAAATCGAAGATCTAGGCCTTCCCATCAATTGGGATCCAATCTTTTGCAAATCCCAATCGATGGAAATTCCTAGCTACTCGTAATAAATCAATCACAACCTAAGCTTTCTTCAATCCTATCAACAATTCAATTCATTCATCACAATTCAAAGATCGGATCCATAGGGTTCATCCCCATGCCCTAGAATGACGGAACTACTCATAACTCATCATGGAAATCTCAGAAATAAAGAAATAGATCAAGGCACAATTCATAGCTAAGAGAGAACAATTCATAAAAACAAGAGTTTTAGAGAGAAAGATCAAACCAAATTGCGCGTCTATGATCTCCAGCTAAGAATTACAATAGGAATAGCCGTCAAAATAATATTCAAGTCTCTCCTAAAACTAGGAATAAAACTAGCCTTAAATACAAGTTAAATTCGTCCAGAAATTCCTGACAGAATTGCCCCTGGCGCAGTCAAAAAACCTAATTCGCATAGCAGTCGGACTCCGCCACTCAGCCGAGTGGAACATGTCACTCGGCCGAGTGACAGACCCAATAAAAAACAGAGAATCTGGAAAAATTGGGGGTCTGTCACCCTGTCACACTCGGGCGAGTGGGCTTCCTCACTCGGCCGAGTGAGCTTTCTTGCTCGGCCAAGTGGGTCTTCTCCAAATTTCAGTAAGTCGGATGATTTTTGGGAGAAAATCCCCATCGGACTCGGGCGAGTGGGCTTCCTCACTCGGCCGAGTGAACTTTCTTGCTCGTCCGAGTGAACTTTGAAAATCGACAATCTATATCCGTTTCACTTGGCCGAGTACGCTTCTTCACTCAGCCGAGTGAACTATCTGTTCGGCCGAGTGAACTGCTTCTGGGCTCTTTTCTTCTCCTCCTTGCCTCCTTGTCGATTCTATTGAATTTCTTCCTCTTCCGCTCATCCTCCAGTGCTGCTAACTCCTCAATAAAGCCGTGGACAGTGCTCCGGTGTGTGTGAAGCCCCTTGATCTCATTTTCGCTCCAAATCGCTCCATATCTCCTGAAATACGACAAAAACAAGAAATAGTGAAAAGCAACACGATATTGTCGAATAATTGTGAAAAACTCAATATGCGCGATCAAAATGTCATGAAAACATGCAGAAAAAGGTGTAAAATAAGGAGCGATCAGTGGGTGCCTTCGGCCTAGAATTCAAATTACACTTTCAAATGTATTATATATCTATATGAGGAGGGATCAAATGACCCCCAAAAATAACCCCCTAAAATGACCCACTATCAAAAATCCTATGCCCCCCATTTTTTCGGAAGATCCGAACCGTTCATTTTGATCTCCACCCTCTAAATACCTTACCCACCAATTTTTAACCCGATACCATGTGTTTTACCCCTTCATCAACCATTCGCAAAAGTTCTATTCATGCGAAACCGTTAAATTTGGGTCGGATGGATGAACGGGTAAAACACATGGGATCGGGTTGAAAATTGGTGGGTAAGGTATTTAGAGGGTGGAGATCAAGATGAACGGTTCAGATCTTCCGAAAAAATGGGGGGCATAAGATTTTTGATAGGGGGTCATTTTAGGGGGTTATTTTTGGGGGTCATTTGATCCCTCCTATATATATATATATATATATATATATATATATATATATATATATATATATATTAAAACACAAATGTTTTTGAATTCTAGGGCTGACTAGGACAAGCTGACTAGGACAAACAGGTTGATAGAAAGACGGCTTGGATTTAATCTTGAGGATTGAATGGTTGAGATGAGATTTTGTGAAATGTTTTGGAGGGAAAAACATTTCTTGGGAAAAGAAAGTTTCTGGGGAAATAAACTTTATGGGGAATAAAAGTCTATGCGGAATAGGAGAGTGCATGCAATTAATGTATTTGGGGGAAAAAACTTTAATTTGCACTTACTGCTGCAGATCGAATGATCTCTCCCTTAACGCGGGGTCCATCGTCTCTTCGACACATGGTGCAATAAGATGCGAATAATTTCCCGTGCCGAAGGCGCCCGCTAAATTTTTTTACGCGAATTTGTTGTTCCGCTCTGAAGGCACCCTTGCCGAATTTGTTGTTCAACACTGAATTTATTGTTTCGCACCAAAGGAGCCTACGTCGAATTTGTTGTTCCGTGCTGAAGGCGTCCGTGCCACTAAATATTTTTACGCTAATTTGTTGTTCCACACAATTTTGGCTGTAAAAATAATTTTTTGTGAAACAAAGATTTTGCGGGGGAAAATCTTAAATGAACCGTGCCCGCGGGCACGGATAATGACTAGTATATATATATTTATGGCAATCTTCAAATGCGAAAAAGAGGCTTTTCGCACCGTATGAAAAGATTTTTATCTTTTTTTGAATTTTTTTTTCAAAAATTCTTTTTTTTGATGTTTAATCCATACAATTATATACCACAGGGAAAATAATGGGTGAACCCGTTGGGGATTAGAGCACCCATCCACCCGTTACAAATTTAACGGTCTCAAAACGTGCGAATTTGATGAAATGCCTTGATCGAAGGCCAAATGACATTATTTTCTTTAACGATTATTTTTTGAGGGGGGTATAACAACATATAATGAGGGTGGAAAAAGAATTTTTGAAAAAAAATTTCAAAAAAAAACTAAAAACATTTTCTCACGGTGTGAAATGTTCTCATTTGAATATTTTTGCACACACATACGGGGTAAAGTGTTCCTAGGGTGACTCCTTAGATGAAATCTAAGGAGTCGCCCCCATTTTCTCTCATATCCCACATTTTTTTTGAATTTTTTTCTTGGGATTGTTGTTCATCTCATGGATGATCAACATACCAAAAATCAAGTCATTCCAATACTTTTAGAGCCCATATCTACCCCTTGCAACTTCATGAGGTTTTCAGGATGTTTTCAGCAAGGGGTAGATCATGGCTCTAAAAGTATTGGAATGCCATGATTTTTGGTATGTTGATAATGCTTGATGTGAAAAACAACCCCATGAAAAATAAACTCCAAAACAATTGTGGGATATGGGGGAAAATGGGGGCGACTCCTTAGATTTCATCTAAGGAGTCACCCTAGGAACACTTTACCATATATATATATATATATATATATATATATATATATATATATATATATATATATATATATATATATATATATTGGACGGTAAGCGAGAGATATATTATATATTGTACAAAAAAATTACAGTCAAGGCATATGGCGAACAATTCCGCTATAGGGGGGATAGGACACAGGCGTCGTCACCCCCTAATAGTAGAATCATCCCCATTGCCACAAACATCCTAGCAGACAATATGGTAAAACTCATCCAATGTCACTGAATCCCCAATTCGAGTAGGCCTCTCTCTCTTTTGCTGAAGTTGGGTCTTGTCCATGAAGGGCAACTCTGATATCTGCTGCGATCTCTTCAAAAAGAGAGGTCTTGCATCTTTTCTCATCTTCAAATATCCTCCGATTCCTTTCACGCCAGATATGCCCCACCATAGCGGCCAGGCTAGTTTTAGCTAGGAGGTCAAGACAGCTTTTACCACCATAATTCTGAAGAATATAGTTGCAGACCTCAGGAAGGGAAGAGCACACTTGGGGAGGAGCCTTTAACTTCAACATTGCCCTACGGAAGATGTAAGCCGAATAGCTGCATTCGAAAAATAAATGAGTAATATTTTCCACTGCATTGTCATCACATAATACGCAATTGTTGGGAATATTTGGCGCCCATCTGGTCATTTTCCCTCTATTGAGGAGCTTGTCTCGAAGTGCACGCAATAGTGTGAGAGAAAGCTTCGGTAAATGGTTAGGGTACCAGATTAACTTATAAAGAGGAAAATCAAGACCCCTCCTTCTCACACCATCCCAAGCTTCCTTGAAAGTAAAAGACTCACCTCGCAACCACTGCCAACCATCCATCCCCGGCCGGAGTTTAAAATTTTGCAGAAGATGCCTAATAGGATCAAGAGCCGGATCTGGAGACCACCTACCCGCCGGATTCCAGTAGTCCGATACTCTCCGGAGACTTGCTTCCTGTGGAACCGAGCAAAGTTGGTTCAGAGGCCCGCAAGCAAGCCAGGAATCATGCCAAAATAGCGTTGTTTCTCCATCCCGGACGTTCCGCCTTATAAGCTTGTGCGTGACAAGTCTAGACCTGAGCAAACGTTTCCAAGTCCCTGAACAAGTTACAGAGTGCTTGGCCGCAAACAAGCCTCCCTGGGAGCTATAAGTAGACCTCAAGTATTCCGCCCATATGCTATTTGATGTAAGGAATCTCCATACAAGTTTGATCCCAGCTGCTTCATTCAGCTCTTCTAATAGTCGTAGGCCCACTCCCCCTTCAGTTTTTGGTTTGCACAAATCCTCCCAAGCCCAAGCTCGAGTGTTTCCCAGTACGAATTTTCTACAAGCAACTGTGATTGATCTCAAAACAGAAACCGGTACGTGAAAAGCCTGCATCCAGAAAGCCACCATCCCGTAGATGATGGACTGAACCAGCTCAATACGCCCTGCAATAGAGAGGAACGAGGAAACCCAACCATTCATCTTTTTCTTGCATTTGTCCACCAATTTCTTATAGCTTGTAGCCGTAGGATATTTCACAGAGAGGGGAAGCCCGAGGTAGGTAGAGATGGTTGTAGCTATTTTGATTCCAAGAAGGTCCGCCAACTCTTCTTTGTTCCTGGTTCCTTTGCTAAACATTCCTGCACTTTTCTCCCAGTTGACCTCCAGCCCCGTAAAATTACCAAACTCCTCCAACAGATCTTTGACCCCCAAAAAGGATGTTTTATTAGCTCTACAGAAGACTAATAAATCATCCGCAAATAATAGGTGCGATATGGACCCATTTCTCCTCATAGGCATGATCCTTCGTGCATTGATAGCCTTATCAACAAGAATAGAGAACATCTCCATAATAATAACAAATAAGAACGGGGAGAGGGGGTCACCTTGTCGAAGCCCTCTATTGCTGCCAAAAAAAACCATAGGGTGAGCCATTCACCATTACCGAAAAAGTGGGTGAGTTGATGCATTCCTTGATCCAAGCAATGAAGATGTCGGGGAATCGAAGCTGTTTCAGAAAGAATGTGATGAAATCCCGGTTAACGCTATCAAAAGCCTTTCTTAGATCCAGCTTCAGACAAGCTCTACCTCCCATTGGATTGCTGAAGTCCCGGATCTGTTCATGGGCAATAAGTGAACAGTCCGCCAAAAGCCTTCCCTTTAGAAATGCAGCTTGATTAGGGGAGATCAAGTCATGGATAACCATCTTTAGCATGTTACATATAATTTTGCTGATGCATTTGTATATAACATTGCAACAGGCAATAGGCCTGTAATCTCCCAAGGATGAAGCGTTGGAATTTTTCGGAACCAGAGTAAGAAATGTGTGATTAACTTGCTTAAGCAGAGAGCCAGAGCAAAAAAATGACTTAATAGCGGAAGTTACATCATCACCAATAAGCTCCCAGTTGTGCTGATAGAAGAAGCCATTATACCCGTCAGGACCAGGCGCTTTATCTGCCCCAATTTGGAAGACAACATCCTTAATCTCTTCGCTAGTGACCATTCTACTCAGCCAAGAGGCAGCTCTTTCAGTCAAGATACGCTTAGGAACGATTTTATTGAAGGGGCACACCTCAATGTTTCGGTTATAGAGCCTTTCAAAGAAAAGTGGCGCTTCATCCTTCAGATCACCAATCATTCTGTTTTGCGCACCTGCCTAGTCCACCAGATGTCTCAAGTTGTTACGGCTGGACCTTGTGTAACGGCCAGTATTTTTAGGCGAGTTTTCGTTTGTGCGTGCCAGTAATTTATTTCAGTTATCCAGTTAATTTTTCGTCCGTACGAGTCGACGTGAGCGCGTCTCTGTTTTCGTTTGACTGTGCCGTCATTAAGATCAACTAGAAAAGTTTAACTAAATTATCCTACTAATTACTTTCACTAATTACTTTATTAATTACATCTAGAATTTACTAATTACCATTCCTAAATCGCGTAATTACGTTCCCAAATTACTTCTCTTTTTATTTATTACTATTAAAACTTACTTAATTACGTTAATTACGTTTTTACCTTAACCCTACCTAAACGACAACACACACGTTGCATTATCAGATTCATTGCCTAAAATTGTCAAACTTCGTATTCTTTTCGTTTGGGCATAACAACACGTCTCTCTTTCCCTCATTAGTCTAAAGATGGTAATAAATTCTATCCTAATCATATTAATGTCCGGTTTGACAATGGGAAAAGGTGTTACCCTGCTCAACTTCTTAAGCATCATTCTGCAAACGCATCCTACAGCAAACAAATTCTCCGTACAAACAAATCATCCATCAAAACCAAACCACATTTTTCCCAATCTGTTAATTATTTCCAGATTACAAATCCTACAAATCAGCCACCCAAATTCTCAAAACCAAATTTCAGCCCCCCAAATCAATTCCACTGCAAACAATTTCTCCAAGCTAAGTATCAAAACAGAAATTTTGAGAGGCTAAAACCAATTTCAGTTCGTGCAAAACCCATTCATCATCCCCAAGATCAAATTAAAACCAAATCCCCAAACCAGAAACAATTTCATCACACACAAACTGATTTTTGAAATCAAGAAGCAAGAGGGAAATTCGACCCACAAATTTCAGATCCAACAGACTATTCCAGAGACCAAAATCAAACCCAAAATCGAACCAGAAATCAAGGGAAGATACCAACTTTCAGATCTGAAAACTCAAACCCTAACCAACTTCATCTTCTCCAAACCCTCTTCTTCCATTCTTCTTCTTACTTCCTCTTCCCTAGGCTGGCACCACCCTCAGCCCCTCACCCGAAGCCGCCTGGAGCCTCCCCCGCGCCGCGCGTCGCCGGAGCAAGCAACGCCGCAGCCTGGGTCGCCGAACCGCCGGCCTCCCGAGCCGCCAGCGCGCGCCTGCCGCCGTCCGCCCCTCTTGCCGCCTGCAAGCCGCCGGAGCAACCGCCCCAGGTCACCGGAGCGCCGCCCTCCTCCCTCTTGCTGTCGTCGTGCGCCGTGAGTGCCCCTCTCCCTTTGTTGGTTGCCTGCAAGTTTTTAACTAAAAAAAAGAAAGAAGAAAGAAGGGCAGTAAAAGAAAGGAAACGAAGAGAGGGAAATAGAAAGCCTATGTGATAATAAAGAAAGGGTTAACAGAATAAAGAAAGAGAAATAGGATGAGTGTTAAAAAAATGTGACAGCTAGTCTATTAAAGATTGAATGAGAAAGGGGGTGGGTGACAGAGATATGAATGGGAAGTGTCAGCCTTAGTAATAAGTAATAAGAAAGAGAGAGTCTGTGTGTTAGTGTTTTTATTAAAATAATTGTATAGAGGGTAGGTGACAGCTTGTTAATAAGAAAATATGTTAGATATGTATTATTATATTAGTTGTTAGTAGGTGTTAGTCAGTGAATGAATAATATAGTGAATGATTATTATAGATGGGTTAGTATCCAATTGTTAGTATTAAAACGATTAATGTATCTAGACTTGGTACTTCACTAGTGTTAGAATGAAGCTTGTTTCAAAGTTCTTAGAATGTTAGCTGTAACATATATAAATAGTATCACATTTAGTTTTAGGTTGTAAAACATGAAAGTTACCTTAATATAATTTGTTAGTAAACTGTGTGCAAGGTGAGTAAACATTTACAAATAATGCAGGAGCAGTACCTAGAATGTGAGTGTATAAGCAATAACGTTAGTTAATAACATGATTTCAACACACCTAGGGTAGATAACATAATAAAGAGAATGAATTATTGTTTAAATTATTTTGGGACGTATCTGATTCAACATGTGTTTAATCAAAACAGAGAACCAGTCGTTCTATAGCGTAACTCTCGTCAAGGTGAACCCACGACAACCGATATCACCGGAAACAGGCAAGTGATACTTGCCAGTAATTATTTAGGCCACGTCTTAGGCCAATTTTTGTATTAGCATAAAAGAGACTAGGCGGTGAAATGATAGTCGCCTAGACGCCCATATTAGATCTAGTTTGACAACGAAACTAGATCCGACACTTTTTACCTGTTTCCATTCATGCTGCCATGTCACGTTTACTTTCAATTAACTGTACGCACTTTAACTGCTCATTACATGTCATGCATCAAATTGTTCTATCGTGATTGCGTAGCACACGCTACAATAATTGTAACTATTGAGGCTAGGCACCTGCTCTGCGGGCACAACCCTATGCCAATAACACTTCCTGGCTCGTGATCCAGAAGATGGGCGCCAGTCCATATACACGTGGAGGGGTAGGGTTAAACGATCGCTTGAGCGTAGAAGTGATCCCGTACAGCCACTTCAGCCAAAAGACGGAAACTCTGTGCACAAAGTGATAAATCAGTGATTCGTGAATCGTGAAATAGTGAATTGTAGCTTTCTGCTACACCGTGCTTGATTATTATTATCTTGTTCATTTAATTATTGCATTCTTTTAATGTCATGCTATATCATCATGTTAGAACTGCTAGTTGCATTATTTTATTTGTATCCTTGCACAAAAGTCATCCGCCTTTCTTGGGAGACTTTTGCTGACATGTGCCCTTTTCTCTTTGGGTGTCACATGTCAGACTTTGAGACAGAGCAGATAGCAAAAGACGAGCAGTTCGGAGACGCTGAGTTTGAGGTCCATACTGAGACCGAGTTCGAGGACACCGGTGACCAGTCCTAGTCTCACCTAGAGACTTCTTTTAGTTGTTGCCGCTATTGTAGTTGCTGTTAGATTTCGGTGCGTAGCACCTATCTCTCGTTGTTTTGTTTGGCCATGCTTTAGGCCTATTGTTCAGACTTGTACTTATGTGACTATACTGTGATGTTGTAATATTTGTTGGATGTTGTTGGTGGATGTTCTTTTATCTGCTTTATTATTGTTGTTGTTTCGTCGCAATGCAAGGACCTGCTAATTTTTGAAATTTTTACAGACGCTTATCAGACTGCAGCTTCACAGCTCCACGTCTGAGCGGACCTCCTCACGTCTCGCCTTCCATATTAGGGAAGCGGGGCGTGACACCTTGCATTCATATGGCAATAGAAAAACTTTGTGTTCATGTCGCCAAGGGTAAGCCAATCCTGTCGACTTTTTTGTTTAAACATATCCTCCTCCATCTTCATAGCATGGCTCAACTCTCTAATAAGCTGACGTTCCTTCAACTGAAGGTCCTTGTCACTGTGGATACTTGGGTGCTGTCTGATTTCTTTCAATTTCCCCTTGCACTGCTCAACCACCGTATCAGCTTTTTGCTTACCAGCCCAGTCCCTTAAGACTGGCTTTAGATTACTGAGTTTTCGCACCAACCGAAACATAGGTGTGCCAACGACCTCCGGACTCCAGTGGGAGGATATGATATCCTTATACCCCGCGCAAGAGGCCCAATAATTAAAAGCTTTGAAAGGTTTGGGTTTAGAAGGGACCTGAATGTGCAGATATACCGCCATGGGTGAGTGGTCACTAGTCCCCGCATCCAGATATTCAACATAAGTAGAATGTAGAGTATTTATCCAACTAGCATTAGCAAAGACTCTGTCCAGTTGCGCCTCAATTCTATCAGCCCCAATACGATTGTTACACCAGCTCAACCTATTCCCCGTGCTCTTGAGCTCATGAAGTCCACAGAAGGAAATACAGTTTTCATAATCCCGCACCATACTAGCTTCAAGTGTACGGCCCCCAACCTTGTCTCTAGAGTATAGGACACTGTTGAAGTCTCCCCCAATAAGCCAAGGTACATTATTAATATTGCTGAAGTCTAACGCAAGCTTAGCCGAGAGATTCTTCCTCCCTTCCATGGAATTAAGACCATATACACCAGTGATATAACAAGTAAACCCACCCACATTAGAGCAAGAAACTGAAATGTGCTGATCCGAGCGGGACAACAGCGTAGCTCTCCAAGCGCTTGGGTCAAGTCCCATAATAATCCTACCTCCAGTAGAGAGGTCAAAATTGTTGAAAATATGCCAGTCTTTTTGCATCCCCAACTTTGTACAATTAGATAGTGACTTTAATTTAGTCTCTACCAGTACCAACACAGAAGGCTTCAGAATCCTCAGTCTGTCGCGAAGGTCCCTTTTCCTTACTGAATTGTTCAACCCTCTGGTATTCCAAAAGAAGACCGTCATAATTAACTGGTTGGTTTTCGCCCTTGGCCATTTTCCTGCAGGCGAGAGCTTTTCCTGGAGGAGGGAGGAGGCACGCAATCATGCTTTTTCTTGGATGGTTTGAGGTTGGCAAGCTGAACCTGCTCAGCAACTTCTAAATCCCATTCTGGATTATCTATAACAAATTCTTCGGTGAAGCAATTTAAATCTGGACAATTAGTATCGGATAGGAGGGATGGCATGTCTCTGCACAGGGTTAAATTATTATCCCGCAACTCTTTGACCTTTAAAGTGGCTTCTACCTTGTCTATAGCAGCCGCCTTCCCCGCAGCATGCAACCCCCCCGCAGGCTCATCCGCATTCCCCACAGCAGGCAATCCCCCCATATGAGCCCGGTCAGTCACTCTCCCAGCAGAAAAGATTTGGCCGTCTTCTAAATTATCTTCTGTACTCCCTTCTGCCGTACGCATCTCTGCGAGCCCATCGCCCTTCCAAGAACTGGCTAAAAGTAGCTCATCAATCGTCACTTCCTGCGCCAGATTCAAATTCTTAGGTTGGCCATCCAAGACCTTAAGGGCAGGAGCAATAGCAACTGAGCCTGGGGGGGGGGGTCCTGGAAGTGGCAAGCAAGGTGGTGTGTTCATCCACATTTGCAACACAAGACTGTGGTTCTTTGTCAAACAAGGGGGGTAAAATGGAATGTTGTTCTTTGTCAACACAAGACTGTGGTTCATCCACATTTGGAACAGGGAGTGTATTCAAATCATCAGATGCTCTCTTTAATCCTTCCTCAGTAGAAACTTGGATTGAAGGGGGCTCACCCATATCAGGGCATTGTTTCTCAGAGTGTCCGAAACAAACACATTTCGATCATCGCGGAGGTTCCCCCTCAATTTTTACAGAGATTGATAAGGTAGGTCCATCCTCAGTTCCAACCAGAACAGATTGAGGGGTTACATGTTTAGCATGGATTTCAACCAGACATCTAGCAAACGACAACCGCTCCTTCTTAGCCGTGAGCTTGTCCAAGCAGATTGGTTTCCCAACTAGTGAAGCTATGCAATTCAGAATTTCAAGTGTCCACATCTCCAATGGGATTCCATGGAGTTGGACCCAGACAGGAACAGAAGAGAGATATCCCGCTCTAGCTTGAGTCCAGGACTCTAACGTTGAAGCACCATCAGTCTTCCATCAAACATCCATGGCCCTCCGTGGAGGGTTCTCGCACACTCCCCTTCATCCTCAAATTTGAAGCAGAAAAACCCATTATCTCGACTGTAAATTTTTATCCCTTTTTTTAGATTCCATAGTCTATCAACCCAGGCACAGAGATGGCCATAGAATGGGGTATCCCCCAATACATACCCCACGAGGGTAGACTTCCATTGGTCAGCTCCCCTAGCAAGCGCTGATTTCGGCACCATGGCAATAAGGGTGCCATCCTCCTGTGTAGTAGGCGGCACAAATGACATACCAACGTCATGCTCATAAGTCCTGATATTAGAACAGATGTCCGCCCAAGACTGCTTCGGACCGTTGGTGTCTATCTTGATAGGGGCCCTGTTAGGCAATTTATCAAACACCTTAGGGGCAGACCGAGGTACTCGTGCTGAAGGAGTGATCCGCTGTCTTGCCGTAGGCCTGCCAATGTTAGCACCCTCCAAGCCCCTCCCGTTCCCGACGCCTCCCAATCTGCTGCCCAGTTTGCCCTTCCCTCTCCGGCGATCAACCACTTGCCAATCACCATCAGATCTATTCCTACCATCAACAGATGACCGAACGGAATCCCTAAAATTCGAGGTCCTGACGTCCGCCACCCCATCGGAAGCTTTTCGCATCTGCGCTACAATCAAAGTGGTGCCCTCTCCGCTAGATCCCTCTCCAGCAGAGGTACCTCCCGAGGCCGCACAAGGAGGGCCATTAGCCAGATCGCCCGAGATGCTACTGGGAGGGCCGCCTGATAGGCCGTTGCCAGCCAAACCGCAAGAGGCCGTACCATTGCCAACATTAACTTTTGGGTCGCCAGGATCGCCATTGCCGATCGCCTCTCTGCAGGAAACGGAGACCATTTTTTACTATATTATATATATATATATATATATATATATAACTTTTTTTTTGAAAGGCAAGTGAGTCTTTATTAATGAATGAATGTACAAAGATTACATCATATAGCCATGCAGGCTGGTTTGCCTAAAGAGGGAGGAGTGGGCACAAGCGCCGTCACTCCCTACTTTAGGTTCCCCGGCCTACGAAGGACTATATATTTACATTCATAAATGACATAAAGAAAAAACTGGAAAAACACACAGGTAGATCATCCCTTGTCTTTAAGCTCCCAATTTGCTAGTATCTCAGCATCCTCATTATCCGTTGGGTCTTGGTCATTCATTGCCAGTCTGATGTCCCCCACAATTTCATCAAATAGAGTAGTTTTGCATTTCTTTTTATCATCAAAGATTCTTCTGTTGCGTTCACGCCAAATGTGCCAGACAATGGCCGCAAGGGAGGTTTTGGCTAACAAACTGAGGGTGTTTTTTTCCCAAAGTGTGCCAAAAAGTGTTTTCCAACTTCAGCAAGAATAGGTTCAATCTGAATTTTGATTCCCAGCTTCAGAAGCGTCCGCTGTAATATGTATTTAGAGTAGTTGCAATCGAAGAATAAGTGGCCCACACTATCAGTAAGGTTTCCATCACATAATACACAGCATATGGGATTATTGAGTCCCCATTTTCTCATCAAATCCCTGGTGAGTAATTTTCCTCTAAAGGCTCTAAGCAAAGTCAGTGACATCTTGGGAATGTGGGAGCTGTACCAAACAAGTTTGTGGAAGAGGAATGGTATACCTTGCTTTCGGACGCCCTCCCACGCCTGGCTGAACTTAAATCCTTCATCCAGCGGAGCCGCACCTGAAGCTAGGGGCTGAGAACCATTTCTGGCCGCATCATTACATCCCGCCTGCTGTCCCGCATGTGATCCGGTATTTGCCTTAGGCCCAGGGCCGAGATTTGCAGTAGCTGTCCCACTAGTAGCAGGTGGCCGGAATGTATGAGGGCCAGCTGGTCGAGTGTATGTGCCTGTATTCGTCCCCTGGCCTTGACCCGAAGCTTGCATTTTCTGATCAGGAGCCCATATCCAGTAATCAATGCCAGGCCGCAGGCTGATGTTTCTAAGAAATGGCAAAATTTGGGAGATTTCTGGCTCATTACTCCACGCGTCACCACGCCAGTATTCGCTGACTTTCTTTTGGGAAGCTGCATACGGGACGTCAAAAAGCATGTATAGGGGACCGCAATCAAGCCAGTTGTCATACCAAAATAGAGTAGTGCATCCATCTTTAACTCTTCTCTTTATCAGTTTCTGGGATATGTTTCTACAAGCAAGCATCCGCTTCCAGGTGCCTGAATGCGAGACCAAACCCGTAGCAGCATAGAAGCCCACTCCCTCCGTGTACTTGGATCTCATTTGCTTTGCCCATAGGGTATTGGAAGTGAGAAATCTCCAAGTGAGTCTGATACCTGAAGCAACATTAAGATCTTCAAAAAGCCTGATGCCCACCCCACCTTCTGATTTCGGAGTGCATATATCCTCCCAAGCCCATACACGAGAAGTACCCCAAATGAACCGCCTGCATGCAGCAGAAATGGTCCTAAGAATGGTAAGTGGGATGTGAAACGCCTGCATCCAGAAGGCAACCATACCATAGATCACCGTTTTAACAAGCTCGATACGCCCCGCGATTGACAGCATAGAGGAAGACCATCCCATCAAGCGTTTCTTACACTTGTCAACAAGCCTGCTGTACATAGGGGATTTGGGGTATTTTGCCGAAAGGGGCAGGCCCAAGTAGGTCGTGATGGAGGATGCGAGCCTTATACCCAGGCATTCCGCTAAGCCTGACTTTTGCTTTGTTCCCTTGCTAAAAATGGCAGTGCTCTTATCCCAGTTTACTTGAAGTCATGTATAATTAGAAAACTCACCTAAGAGATCCTTTATGCCCAAGAAGGATTTCTTATTAGCCCGACAGAAGAGTAGAAGATCGTCTGCAAAGAGAAGATGGGAGATAGTGCTGGTGCGGCGCATTGGCTGAATAGTGCCTCTAGCAATGGCTTTTGCAATCAAAATAGAGAAAGCTTCCATTACTATAACAAATAAATAAGGTGATAGTGGGTCCCCTTGTCGAATACCCCTGTTACCTCCAAAATGCCCAACTGGAGTCCCATTTACCATAACAGAAAAGGTCGCCGTGGATATACATTCCCTTATCCAATCAATAAACATATTTGGGAATCCCATCTGGCCGAGAAAGTAGTAGATAAATTGCCGGTTCACACTGTCAAAAGCTTTCTTTAGATCCAGTTTTAGGCAGGATCTACTTCCCATGGGGTTACTATAATCTCTGATCTGTTCGTGGGCGATCAGTGTGGAATCAGAAAGAAGGCGCCCTTTGAGAAATGCCGCTTGGTTTGGGGATATCAGATCATGGATGATCTCCTTGATTCTATTGCAAATGATTTTGCTAATAATTTTATATGCCACATTGCAGCATGAAATGGGTCTATAGTCGCCCAGGCTCGATGCATTTGAATTTTTTGGAACTAGTGTGAGGTTGGTATGATTTACCTGCCTTAAAAGTTTTCCAGATCTGAAAAAAGACATCACCGCATTTGAGACATCTTCTCCAACAAGGTGCCAACTGTATTGGAAGAAAAAACTATTGAACCCATCTGGTCCAGGTGATTTGTCCGCCCCTATCTGGAATGCCGCAGCTTTGACCTCCTCCTTTGAAATTCTTCTGATCAGCCAAGAGGAAGCCTCAGTAGTAAGTATGCGCTTTGGAGTAAGAGTCGGGAAAGTAGTCGCATAGTGGTTCTGGGTATAAAGGTCTTCATAGAATGCAGGGGCATGATTCTTAAGATCCTCATAGGACCTGTTCTGGAGGCCGGCTTCATTAACTAGGTGGCTCAGATTATTTCGGCATTCCCTTGACTTCATAGAATTGTAGAAAAATTTTGTGTTCCTGTCCCCCAAAGAAAGCCAGTCCTGTCGGCTTTTTTGACGATACATTTCCTCTTCCAATTCCATAGATTTGGACAAAGCCTTCAGGGCCAAATGTTCAGCAGCCTGAAGATTGAGGTTAGAATGCAAATCCGGGGAGGTACGTATGGCTTCGAGGTTTTTGCGACAAGTGATAACAGCAGCCGATGCATTATAGTTTAGAGCCCAACTGCGGAGAATGGGCTTTAGCCTCTTAAGTTTTTGGACCAACCGGAACATGGGTGTTCCCACCACCTCGCCACCCCAGCTATCCTCCACGAGCTTATAGAAACCTGGGCATTTGGTCCAATAATTAAAAAACTTAAAAGGCTTAGGGTTTGAGGGTACCTTAGGGTGAAGATAAGCCACCATTGGAGAGTGGTCACTAGTGTTTGGATCCAAGTAATCATAATAAGAATCAGGAAGCAATTGGATCCAATCCGCATTAATGAAAACCCGGTCAAGCCTTGCCGCAATGCGTGAATCTCCCACTCGATTATTGCACCAGCTCAATTTGTTGCCTGTACTTTTAAGTTCCTGAAGGCGGCACTTATTTATACACTCACTGTAGTCTTCAACCATTTTTTCATCAAGCCTCCTGCCACCCAACTTATCTTTCGAAAACAGAACACTATTGAAATCTCCCCCAACCAACCAAGCTGAACCCTTAGCAATAGCAGCATCAGCCTCCAGTTTAGACCAAAGCTCCTTCCGCTCCCCAATGGTATTGCGGGCATACACCCCAGTAATAGCACAGGAGAAACCTCCCTTATTAGTACACATCAAAGTGATATGCTGGTCAGAGCATGAGACAATAGTAGGGTTCCATACATGAGGGTCGAAACCCATCAGTATCCTCCCCCCCGGGGCAAGGTCAAAATTATCTACAGAAACCCAAGTTTTTGGAAGTAAATATTTACTACCACTGAGCGGAGCCTTGATCTTGGTTTCTAGCAGAATCACAGCAGATGGATTTATTTTCTTAAATCTATCCCACAGGTCACGACGACGAATCTGATTATTGAGCCCTCTGGCATTCCAAAAGAGAATAGTCATTGGGAAACGGTATGTTGTATCGGTCCGCTCCCCCTGATCCTGGAGCTTTTCCTGATCTTAGTTTCTCCATGGTTATTTGATTTAGCTACTATTGTCTCTGCACGTTGTTGCTCGAGGAGTTGCTCCTCTGCCACCCATCTGGGGTTCTCAATGGCTATCTCCCTGGGCAGTCTGTCAATCTCATCAAGGTGATTTTCATCAAGCAGAGACGGAAGCGATGTATTCTCACATGTGTTATTCATAGCCGAGGCCTCTGAGGACCCAATTATGGGGTCTGGAGCAGTTGGGTCAGAAGCAGGAAGGTTGCTAGGATTGAGCTCACGGCCTGGACATTTTTGAGATACAGGAGGCTTTGGCAGTAACTCAGTAGGTATAATCCCCGAAGAACAGTTGACAGGTTGAATAGGCAGCGGGTCATCCCCACCTGCTACAGCAGCATCAGTTGCATCCGGTCCGCCTGCCACCACAGCTTCAATTGCTTCCGGTCCGCCTGCTACAACAGCCTCAAGTGCATCCGGCCTTGCATGATCCACTGCACCAATATTTGCATCCGGCCCTTCTTGATTCACTGCCGTAACATGGCTTGGGTCAGCAAGGTTATTTAATGTGCCAAGTTGAGTGGCTGCAACAGCATGGTGAGTTACTGCTACAGCCGGGTTATTTCCTGTGATATTTACAGGAGATGTAGCTGCTTCAAGGCTAATTTGATGAGAGACTGCCATCACACCAGGGGTACGGATCACCTCCGCATGTAAATCTCCATTGGGACGATTCCCACGAACATTTGTAGCTTCAGTTTGGAGTGAAGGGAGCTGAGTCATATCCGGACACTGTTTATCACAGTGGCCGAAACAAATGCAATGAGTACACCGGGGTGGTTCGCCCTCAACTTGGACCCCTATTGAGATTGTAGGACCGTCCTCAGTACATACAAGTATTGACTGGGGAATGGGTTTCTTAGCATGGATTTCGACCAGGCAGCGAGCATAGGACAACCGCTCCTTCTTTGCAGTTAGTTTATCCAAGCAAATAGGCTTCCCAAGCACAGAAGCAATTGAGTTCATAATCTCCAGCGTCCACATGCCCAATGGCACTCCATGGAGCTGGACCCACATGGGGACCGAAGATAGGATGTCACGCTCGTGTTTGAGAGATGAATTCCATCGTTGAAGCACTACTAGCCTTCCGTCAAACATCCATGGGCCCCCGTGAAGTATCCTTTCACACTCGCCTCCATCTTCGAATTTGAAACAAAAGAAACCGTTATCCCTACTATAAATTTTTACCCCTTTTTTTAGATTCCAGAGTCTATCCACCCACGCACGGATCTGACTATAGAAGGGGATATCTCCCAGCACATACCCAACAAGGGAGGACTTCCACTGATCAGCTCCAGCAGCCAAAGCCGATTTGGATACCATTGCAATTTCTTTGCCATCTTCATGGATCATTGGAGGAATGTAAGTCATCCCAACATCCGCATCATACTTCCTTATGTTGGTACAGACATCAGCCCATGTCTGCTTCGAGACCTTTGTATCAATCTTTATTTCAGCATGAGGTCGGTGAGGCAATTTATCGAACACCCTGGGAGCGTAGGGTTTGTCCCATCGACGGTAGGCTCCCTTGCCTCTAGGGAATTGATTTTTGGCAAACAAATCACCCCCTCTAGAGGAGCCATGGCCCCTGCCACCCACTATGCCGGAGGTTTTCTCAGAATCCTTCCTCCTCATTCGCCTGTCAACAACCCGCCATCCTTCCCCCTCAGCCTCAGGTCGATCTGCAGGTCTAGATGAATCCCCACTCCCATCAATCGAATTTACCTTGTTAGGACCAGAGGTCAGGATCTTCTTTTGTCCACCATCGCTGCCCTCCCGCTGACGATATCACCTTTGATGAAGGTCCGCCCTCCAACGAGTTACGTTCCGCCCTAGTAAGAGGCCGCCCGACGAGATCACCCTTGATGTTGCCCGTTGCGATGTGGTTGCGTCCGCCATCTACAGAGGAACCTTCGCCGTTGGCCGCTTGAGCTTCCGATGAACTCCCTCCAGGATCGCCCCAAGTCGCCTCTCCGAAAGTCACGGCCCTCATTTTTTTTTATATCCATATATATTATATATATATATATATATATAACTTTACCATATATATATATATATATATATATATATATATATATATATATATATATATATATATATATGTAAATCTTCATGTGAGAACATTTCGCACGGTGCGAAAATGTTTTTATCTTTTTTTTGAAATTTTTTTTTTCAAAAATTCTTTTTTCCACCCTCATTATATATTGTTATACCCCCCCTCAAAAAATAATGGTTGAGAAATAATGTCATTTGGCCTTCGATCAAGGCATTTCATCAAATTCGCACGTTTTGAGACCGTTAAATTTGTAACGGGTGGATGGGTGCTCTAATGCCCAACGGGTTCACCCATTATTTTCCCTGGGGTATATAATTGTATGGATTAAACATCAAAAAAAGAATTTTTGAAAAAAAAATTTCAAAAAAATAAAAAAAATGTTTTCGCACGGCTTTCGCACGGGTTTTTTCGCACCCGAAGATTGCCCTATATATATATATATATATATATATATATATATATATATATATATATATATATATATATATATATATATATATATATGGGTAAAGGGATCCTAAGGTGCCTCCTTAGATTCGATCTAAGGAGGCGCCCCCATTTCCCTTCATCTCACACATTTTTTTTGAAATTTTTTTTCATGGGTTTGTTGTTCACCTTATGGATAATCAACATACCAGATTTCAAGGGATTCCAATACTTTTTGAGCCCCCATCCAACCCTTGCAACTTTGTGGGTTTTTCAGCACGTTTTTAGACCGTTGAAATTGTAAGGGGTAGATGGTGGCTCAAAAAGTATTGGAATCCCTTGAAATTTGGTGTGTTCATTATCCATGATGTGAACAACAACCCCATAAAAAAAATTCCCAAAAAAATTGTAGGAGATGGGGGGAAATGGGGGCGCCTCCTTAGATTTTCATCTAAGGAGGCACCTTAGATCCCCTTTTTCCTCTACACACACACACACACACACACACACACACACACACACATATATATCCCGAATTTCCAGAGATTCCAATACTTTTTGAGCCACCATCTACCCCTTACAACTTCAACGGTTTGAAAACGTGCTTAAAAACCCACGAAGTTGCAAGGGGTAGATGGTGGCTCAAATAGTATTGGAATCCCTTGAAATTTGGTATGTTGATCATCCATGAGGTTAACAATAAACCCATGAAAAATTTTCAAAAACAAATGTGTGAGATGGAGGGAAATGGGGGCGCCTCCTTAGATTGAATCTAAGGAGGCACCTTAGGATCCCTTTACCATATATATATATATATATATATATATATATATATATATATATATATATATATATATATATATATATATATATATATATATATATATATATATATAGTGAAAAATGGAGAAGAGCTGACAGCGCTGGAAATTTTTCCAGCGCTGTCCGCATTTTGGGCGAGATAAAAGTATTTTCTTTAAAATATTTTTTTGCAGTAGTTAGATATACGTGTTAGGAAGCTCCCCACAAAATTTCAGCTCGATCCGACACCGTTTGAGCCTCCGTTCATCGCTTTTAAAAACATTACGCAAATCTGTCCACAGTTTTGCGTAACGTTTTTGAAATCGATGAACGGAGGCTCAAACGGTGTCGGATCGAGCTGAAATTTTGTGGGGAGCTTCCTAACACGTATATATAACTACTGCAAAAAAAATTTCAAAAAACAATACTTTTATCTCGCCCAAAATGCGGACAGCGCTGGAAAAATTTCCAGCGCTGTCAGCACTGGCCCAATAACCTCATATATATATATATATATATAGAGGTTAATGGGCCAGTGCTGACAGCGCTGGAAATTTTTCCAGCGCTGTCCGCATTTTGGGCCCCCTAAAAGTATTTTTTTTTTGAAATTTTTTTTTGCAGTAGTTAGATATACTAGTTGGGAAGCTCCCCACAAAATTTCAGCTCGATCCGACACCGTTTGAGCCTCCGTTCATCGATTTCAAAAACGTTACGCAAATCTGTGGACAGATTTGCGTAACGTTTTTGAAATCGATGAACGGAGGCTCAAACGGTGTCGGATCGAGCTGAAATTTTGTGGGGAGCTTCCCAACTAGTATATCTAACTACTGCAAAAAAAAATTTCAAAAAAAATACTTTTAGGGGGCCCAAAATGCGGACAGCGCTGGAAAAATTTCCAGCGCTGTCAGCTCTTCTCCATTTTTCACACACAGATATATATATATATATATATATATATATATATATATATATGTTAATGGGACAATGCTGACAGCGCTGGAAATTTTTCCAGCGCTGTCCGCATTTTACACGTGATAAAAAAAATTTTCGAAATTTTTTTTTTGCAGTAGTTAGATATACGTGTTAGGAAGCTCCCCACAAAATTTCAGTTCAATCCGACACCGTTTGAGACTCCGTTCATCGATTTCAAAAACGTTACGCAAATCTGTCCACAGTTTTGCGTAACGTTTTTGAAATCGATGAACGGAGGCTCAAACGGTGTCGGATCGAGCTGAAATTTTGTGGAGAGCTTCCTAACACGTATATCTAACTACTGCAAAAAAAATTTTAAAAAAAATACTTTTATCGCGCCCAAAATGCGGACAGCGCTGGAAAAATTTCCAGCGCTGTCAGATCTTCTCCATTTTTCACACACACACACACACACACACACACACACACACACACACACAGATATATAGGAAAATTTTCAAATGAGAACATTTCGCACCGTGCGAAAATGTTTTTATCTTTTTTTTGAAACTTTTTTTTTCAAAAATTCTTTTTTCCACCATCATTATATGTTGTTATACCCCCCTCAAAAAATAATGGTTGAGAAATAATGTCATTTGGCCTTCGATCAAGCCATTTCATCAAATTCGCACGTTTTGAGACCGTTAAATTTGTAACGGGTGGATGGGTGCTCTAATGCCCAACGGGTTCACCCATTATTTTCCCTGGGGTATATAATTGTATGGATTAAACATCAAAAAAAGAATTTTTGAAAAAAAAAATTTCAAAAAAATAAAAAAAAGTTTTCGCACGGGCTTTCGCACGGGATTTTTCGCAACCGAAGATCACTATATATATATATATATATATATATATATATATATATATATATATATATATATATATATATATATATATATAGGGTAAAGTGTTCCTAGGGTGACTCCTTAGATTAAATCTAAGGAGTCGCCCCCTTTTTCTCCCATCTCCCACAATTTTTTTTGAAATTATTTTTCATAGCATTGTTGGTCACATCATGGATGATCAACATACCAAAAATCAAGTCATTCCAATACTTTAAAAGCCCCCATCTATCCCTTGTAACTTCAACGGTCTTAAAACGTGCTGAAAAACACATAAGGTTGTAAGGGGTAGATTGGGGCTCTAAAAGTATTGGAATGACTTTATTTTTGGTATTTTGATCATCCATGAGATGAACAACAATCCCAAGAAAAAAATTTCAAAAAAAATTGTGGGAGATGGGAGAAAAAGGGGGCGACTCCTTAGATTGAATCTAAGGAGTCACCCTAGGAACACTTTACCCATATATATATATATATATATATATATATATATATATATATATATATATATATATATATATATATATATATATATATATATATATATATATATATCTATTCTATAAAACATGAAGAATTTGAATGTTGTCCTACGTGGCGGCCTTTGTCCTACGTGGACAAAGCAATGGTGACTGGGACAAAGCAATAGTGCTGACTAGGACAAGTTTTGGTATTTTGGGGTGAATTTTGTTTGAAAACTCAAAATTTAAAAACTCAAAACTTTGAAAACTTACTGGTTAACGAAAATTTGGAGGGAACCCAAAACTCAGCCACCATTAGAATCATCCCGCTTCACCCTCGCTCTCTCCCTCCTTCCCCAAAAACATCAGATCAAGGCCACCTCCCTCGACGATATCCTTATCAACTGCAAGCCTCTCTACTACTTGCTCATGGAATTTCTCTGCTCTCCTTGATCCTTGATCTCATGAAGACGGTGACTGCATTGGCTATCCTCGCTCATGAACTGGCTATCACCGCTCCCTGCTCTCCTCGCTCAAGGACATACAGAATGCCGATCTCAAGGTACCTCCCTCCCTATCTCGATGGTATGAGCTCTGTTTTTTTGACGAAAGGTGTAAACTTTAGGTTTCTCAGAAGATTCTATCCTTCTCTTTTATCTTCTTCTTCCTCCTTAAGTTCAAGAGAGAGAAAAATGGGAGAGATCCTTCACATTCAATGGGCTATTGCGGTGCAGCTGGAGCTTCATGCCGAGGGTAGTGCTCATGGATCTCGAGCCTAGGATGATGGACATCATCATATTTGGTCAATCAGGCCAGATCATCAGACCTGATAATTTCCTCTTCGGCCAGTCCATGGCCAGAAGCAACTGGGGCAAGGGCCATTACACCAAGGGGGCTTGAAGTTGTCAGGAAGGAGGTCGAGAGCTGATGTTAGCTGTGCTGCTGGCAAGATGTTTGATGTATTTCCCCTGTGAATAATATAGGTATGTGTTCTCTAAAATTTAAGCATAGAACTAAACTAATTGGTTGTTCTTTTGCTTTCAGCATTGATATAGAAATTGCTATACTATAGCATTGAAAACTTCTGACATTTTTTATACATTGTGTTTGTTTCTCCATTCTAAAAACTTATGAAAACTAATGAATTTTTTTTCTCCATTGTGTTTGTGTTTTAAAACTTCAGAAAACTTATGAATTAGATAGAAATATGTTTGTTTCTCCATTCTCTATAATTTGAATATTACGTCTGACAGATTCAGAATTTTTTTTTACAAATTTACTTGGGTTATGGACTTCATGGGGAGACTTGAATGTTCTTACGGGCAGTTTGATAGAATGGTGTTGTATGCTCTAGCTGTAATATGGTTAATTTGGAATGAGCACAACTAAGGGTTTGTAATAATAAGCATGTTCATGCATTGGCTTTACTTGAACAAATTAATGCTTTTGTGTGTTTTTCCTAGGTAATTTGTATTCAAATCTTGGAGGAAATTTGCTAGAGTATTGCCCCTGTGAATAGTATAGGTTCGTGTTCTCTAAAATTTAAGCATAGAACTATACTAATTGGTTGTTCTTTGGCTTTCATCATTGATATAGAAATTGCTATACTATAGCATTGAAAACTTCTGACATTTTTTTATATAGTGTGTTTGTTTCTCCATTCTGAAAACTTATGAAAACTAACGAAAACTGTTTGTTTCTCCAATATGTTTGTTTCTCCATTCTGAGAACTTATGAAAACTAATGAAAACTGTTTGTTTCTCCAATGTGTTTGTTTTTAGAACTTATTAAATTTCTCCATAATGGCTCTGTTTTTATGTTGCGTATTTGGGGAATGCTCCTTTAGTATCTTGAAACAAATATCATGTTTAGAGATTGGCAGTCCGGCCTTATTGAATCTGTTATGACGCTTTTTGGCATGGCAGTCAATGAGGATGAGAAGGCAAATTTCTTGGATCAAATTTCTTAATGAAAGGAGTTTGTGTTGTTTTACGTCATGTGGATTAGAGATTACATCCTTTATGCATACCATCTCTGCTACAAAAATCTCAATTAGAATTTCTATTTCTTCCGCCTTCTTATCTGATATTGTCGAATTTTTAGAGAAGATTGGCGGCATGAAATTAAGGAGAAATCATGGTCTTCTTTCATTTACTATTTTTCTCTGAGTTGTTTGCCTGAAGATTGGCTGCATGAAAGTAACTTTGGGTTGTAGAGACTATACATAATTCTGTATATCAGAGACACATATGAACATTGAGAAATTTGCACTGAATTTCCTAACTGGAGGAAATTAAATTGTTTTTATTGTTAGAAAGTTAAATTTTCACTGAATTTCCTAACACATATAATTCTGTTATGAACTACTTCTAAGCACATTAGTTCAAGATCACTCTTATTTTATAATCTGTGCACATATGTATCAATCAACTCCAGGTGCATGAATCCGTAATCTGGAACCAGTATCCTGCTGTTGCATGGGGGCATCATCAACAAATTGCACTAATAGAAACATATATTGACAAGCTCACTATCAAACAGATTGTACAAGAATACTCCAGATAGGAAACAAATAATAATGTATACTTGAAACAAAATTAAAGTAAAAGAGAAAAAAAATTGAGTGTGGGTGTAAGCGAATAAGTAACAATAGGTTTTGTCACATACAAAAGGAGCAAACAAATTTTTTTTCAAAGCTAATACTTGAAACCCTTGACCTCTGATATTGAATCCTACTATCACTTAAGCTAGCATCAAGTTTAGAAAATTTTATATCAAAATATACTTGAAGCAGAGATATACTATGCAAAAACTCAAAGCTAATAAATAAGCTTTGAATTTTTTCTTTCCACAGAACCACTGTTGGTGTCCACCCACCACCCTCCTTGGGATAAACGTGGGTTTGCCCCTGGAAGTAGGGATTCCCGTGCAAGGATCAAAAAATGCATTGATGAATTGTGTACAATTAGAAGAGGTATCATAACATAATTGTATACTTGGCGATTACGATACCTAAATCATTGCATCTATTTATTCATACATAGTGGAAATCTGAATTTGGAAAGAAATTTAATAATAAAGCCTTTACATATACATACCCATTCCATCTATTAGATAGAAATCTGTTTGTTACTCAGTTGTGGCAAAGATGCAGTGTTAAAGTCTCTCTACCTTTGGGCAAAAAAGCTTAAATTCAAATTATGCTTGCCTCAACTGAGCTCACAACTAAGTCAACACTCATCAGTAGTGCTTTCACAACCTTGCAGATATGGGGATACACCGTGCACACAATTCATGGAAGAGTTGCAATGCTAGAATCAACTGATGAATGCACCTTAAAGGAATTTTGAGATTATGGTAAGAGATGATATTTAATGACCACCATCACATTTCTATCATCTATTTCAGAATTCTCTTGCAGGGAAGCATGTACTCTCAACAAATTGAAAAAAGAATGATTTGTATTTATTAGCAGATTAACCAAACTGTTCCCAGTTGTTGGTTACTTCGGTAGATGATGCCATGAGAGGAGGCGCGCTCAGGGGATTGGAATTGCTACTATTGCTGAAGGTCTCCCATTGGGTTGTCACAGAGCCAGCATTGCTACTATCACTGAAGGGATTGGAATTTCTTGCCTTCCGCACATCGAGCATGTCCATAAGTCTTTGTATGTGGCGGACCTAAGAATTAAACAACATCTCACTTTAAAATGACTGTGGAAAAGTAATCAGTTCAATGTAAGGAAATTACTACTGACCAACCCATCAACCCACAAAAAAATATTGATGAAAAGTAATCAGTTCAATGTAAGTAATCAGTTTCTAAAATTTCCAGTACTCAGTGCGTTCCAGTACTCAGTACTCAGTACTTAAGCAATGAGTACTGAGTCCAAACTTAAGCCAATGCTTAGTTTCTAAAATTTGCTTCATTTACTAAAACATGGCTTCATTTACTCAATGTGTTAGTTAAGTAAACTTAGTATTGGAGACTAAGTGCTGCCAGTTTTTTTTGATTTTTTACTTACATTTACTGGAAACTGAGTATTTCAGTTTCCTTCATTTACGTAAGTAAATGAAGTATCCAAATTTGAGTATCCTATCCAAACTTAGTTTCCAATCAATTGATTTAAACTGAGTACTGGAGTTTCAAAAAATTTACTTAAGTTTACTTCATTTACTTAAATTTCTCCTTAATCATTGTGTTATAGGAACTCAGACAATAAAAGATGCAATTGTTGTGTTATAGGAACTCCATAATCATTTGCACGAAATATTTCTCCAATGTTACTAGAAAGATGGTGTGAATTGGGAAAAGCTAGAATAGACTAGGTGTGATCATGTGGCATGAAAGTACAGAACCATGTCATTAAGCTAGGCTATTAAAGCTTCCATGTTCCATGTTCGATTCTGCAAGAAACCAACAGAGAGTTTTTTTTGCTTTTGTTTAAATGTGGTAGCCCTTTTTGATTATCAAGAATAGTGAGAAAAAATTTTACATCTGCAAAATGTTAATATTGTGATGTCTTCCAAATAAAACATCTGTAAATACTTTCCCATTTTTAAAATGTTTCTCCACTTTGTGTCATTTTCAGGATTCGGTAGAAACCAGGAAGATCAGTTGAAGAGTAATCCATTTGGGAATTCCACCAACCAACATTCACGTCCAGGTTTGGCATCCTCCGAAATTAGGTCTGGCTCAATGAATAAAAGAGCTCATGAAAAACATGCTATTGACTTAATAATGATGTAACCTCATGCTACTTCTTTAGAGTCAATTTAAAGGAACCCTTATGGTTCCCAATTTTATGTTGGAACAACAGTATTTCATATATGCAAGGAAACATCCCAATACTTTCCTTCAAACTTGCAAAAAAACCCATCAGAATTTTGAGGATGGATTACTGCATCCTGCTATTTTGAAGAGCTCTGGAGGCTACTAAGGTTGCTTCAGCGCATAGAGGTTTGTTTTTGAGGACTTATTTTTATTCAGGTTCAAAGATTGGATGCATATTGATCATAAATTATTGCACAATTTAAACATTCCACCTTCCTTTATTTTCTTTTGATAGAAGGGATATGCTTCTGGGGGTTATAAAGTTATGATGTTGCTTCAGTCTGCTAATCAACCTGCTGCCTGCTAGCCAATTTCGAGGGCGAGAAGACTGTTCTTTGGCATAGCAGAATGCTGCAAATATCATGTAAAAAATATGTTTTTTTTGAAAAAACATATACAAAAAAAAACATTGCTATGCATTTATTGGGATCAAATTTCGTGTGATCTGCATTTCTTTTGTTTTGGGGATGGCCCAACAGTTGATCTGCATTTCTTTTCCCATCTTTATTTTTGGCATAGCAGAATGCTGCAAATATCATGTAAAAAAATTTTTTTAAAAAACAAAAAATAAACATTGCTATGCATTTATTGGGATCAAATTCCGTGTGATCTGCATTTCTTTTATTTTGGGGATGGCCCAGCATTTGATCTGCATTTCTTTTCCCATCTTTATTTCTTTATTTTTTGCTGAGTAAATATCGTACATCACAAGACTGCCTTTGGTTCTTATCATTGTATTGTTACTTTAATATTCAGCCTATTACATGCAAACATGCCAATTTTGTGGACTTGATGACCGAAGATGGGCCAATTTCAGTTTTTGGTTTTACTTCTGTAATTTGTGTTGCTTTTTAAGTTTAATTTATGCCTTTGCCTAACTTACATGGGTTGTATGTCAGGCCAACCGCTTTGCTTTGGAAGTCAGGTAATTATTCCATTTTTTGTTGCTTTCTAAGTAATTAATATTGAATTTATAAGTTACATTTCTGTAATTAATATTGAATTCTAAGTAATTAACATTGAATGTCAGATTTTCCCTATTTGCTTGATTTTTTATTGGTAGGAAAATTAGAACTTAGGAGAAAAAATTGAACATGCTTATATGCATATCATGGGTTGTATGTCAGGTCAACCTGCTTATATGCATATCCTGAACATTACAAAGGATCTTTCTTTATTACAAACCTCGCTAAAGCATCCCATGTTTCGGAAGCTTATGTTTTGATGATTAAATGCTTAGCTCGATGGTAATTGGTAAATAGTTTGTAAGTGCGGAGTGTTCATAAATTTTTTAAGATTTTGTTGCTTTTAGTTGATTTTGGTGCTGATGTTATAATTATTTTTAACTTCACATTGAATCCTAGATTGCTCATAATAGCTCATCATGTGTATTTTTTATTTTGTTGAAATCCATGTGTCTCACAGTTATTTCAAACCCCTTAAATAAAACTCTTTCCACTACTAACTAGATCTCCAAGAGTCTCACAGTTTTGTTTCAAATGTTGGGTTCCTTTCGGCGAAAGAATAGATTTTTAATATTGGATATTATAACTTTTTGACGCTAAATGCTTTTTTTCCTGAGGTTAGATATTTTTTTAAATGGATTCTGATATTGTAAATCGAGCTCTTATTCATGTTGAGTGTTGAATAGTTTTTTATAATGATATTGTTTGTCCACAAATGGAATTAAATAGATTAATGTTGCATTTGCATTTGATGCTATATGCATATACTTTCATGTTGTTTTTAACTTGGTTCACTTATTGTATATATTTCATGAAATATGTGGTAATTAGAAAATGACTGACAGATTTTGATACAAGCAATTGTTGGTATATTGCTCTCTGCTTCCAATCGTCATCGGTGGCAGCCCTCTAAGAGGCGATGGAAGCCTATTTAGTTGGTCTGTTTGAGTACACCAATCTATGCTTGATTAATGCGAAGAGGGTGACGATCATGCCCAAGGACATTTTTCGCGAGGAGGATTCAAGGCGAGAGGGCTTAGGATCTGCCTTAGCTTACATTTTTGTGTTGAAGCGTTGTTTTAGTAGTTGGTGGCTCTCTCTTTTTAAAAGTATTTTTATTATGATTGTGTATGTGATTGGGTTTCAGATGTATTGTAAATTTGTGATATATGATGTAATATTATGGACTGAAATGGAAACTAATTGTTTTGTTAAAGATTCGGGCATTTGTGTTCAATTCTTTAGGCATTATTGTTTATTTTACCAGCATCTACGGTATACAATCATTTTTCCCCATATAAATTATGCATAATGTTTCTAGCATAGTACTATTTGATAATGTAAGTAGAGACAAACAATGCTATTTTTTAATCATTGTTTGTTTTTGAGATTATAGAACAGATTTGAGATATGATGTAGTGTTATTCATGGAGAAGTCAATAGTTAACCGACTACATATTTTTAAAAGTAAAAAAAGAGGTGTACCAGAAAGAAGAAATGCTTGATTCCGCATCAAAAACTGTGTTGAAAGTTTTAACTATTAATTTTATGCTACAACTTATTAGCTCATATAGTTAAATTTCAAATTTCAAATTTCACCTTCTCTTTAGCATGGTAAATCGTGTGTTTGGCAAGAGGAAACAGAAGAAAATAGAGTAAAACATTCCCCCAATAGCAGTTTGAATTCATAGTACAAGTAATAAAAGAGAGCCAATACACATGCCAATGTTTTTGCTTAGAAAATAGGATAGTTGCTCCAAAATACAATATAATCTTATATGATTTTCTGACATGTGCGTGCGTGTGCGCATGTATATATTTATATTACATTTGACAACCTTTTTTGAATTCTAGGGCTGATCAGGACAAGCTGACTAGGGCAAAAGGATTGATAGAAGGACGTCTGAGATTTAATCTTGAGGAATGAACGATTGGGATGATGTTTTGAGAAAAATTTGAGGAAAACTTGGCGGAAAACTTTGCATATGGAGAAGAAAATTCAAAAACATCCATCAATCTCCGAGCCAGCACTGTTTATTCTCTAATGCAGGTACCCAACCCTCACTCCCCTTTTCAAAATTCAAATCAACATTACCATCGGTTTTCAAAACCCCACCGTCGAGGCCGAGGGCAAGCATTAATGGCATATCACTGATCTTTGGGGATAAAGCCCTAGATTTTTGATCGTGATTACTGTAACTAAAGCATACTGTTGCTTTTTGCGAGGTTCGAGAGCGGGGGAAGAAACAAATGGCAAAACAGAATAACGAATGAAACATTGAGAATTCTGCAATTATTTTCTGTTCATTAGAAAATAAAAAAGAACAAGCGGCTGCTGCTTGCAGGGCAGAGAAACAAGGTATGGAGTAGATTTAATTGGAGAGTTGCTGGGCACACATACATAATTCACTTGCGCAGATCAACGATAAAAAACCCAAACAAATTTAAAATTCATTTTTTAACTTTTACATCTATATTACATTTGAGGGGAATACAATGCGAATTAGTTGGGGGGGTTATATTATTTTATTTACCTTCACTGTTAATCTCCCCTTCAAGCCCATCAGCAGACATGGCGCTTGGATCTTGAAGAGATATTTGCTTGGAATCTCGATTTTCCCAACAGATTGTCTATGTATAAAATACGTTTTTGAATTCTTACTAAACCCGTCTTATAAAATTCGGTTTTGAATTCTTACTAAACCCATCTTATTAAATCATTTTTGAATTCTTATTAAACCACGCAGAAGGCGCCCGCGAAATTTTTTACGCTAATTTGTTGTTCTGCACCGAAGGTGCTCGCGTCGAATTTGTTGTTCTATGCCGAATTTGCCGAAGGCGCCCACGTTGAATTTGTTATTCTACGCCGAATTTGTTGTTCTGGGCTGAAGGCATCCGCTAATTGTTTTACGCTAATTTGTTGTTCCTCGACGATGGCACCCGCACCGAATAATCCGCCCCGAATTTGTTGTTCCACACCGAAGGTGCCCGCTTTGAATTTGTTGTTCTGCGCCGAAGGTGCATGTACCGAATTTGTTACTCCACGCTGAAGGTGCATGTGCCGCTAAATATTTTTACGCTACTGTGTGTTTCTTTTAAATTTTGGCTGTGGAAATAATTTTTTAGGGAACAAAAATTTTGCGGGGGAAAATCTTAAATGAACCGTGCCCGTGGGCACGGGTTATGACTAGTATATATATATATATATATATATGGGTAAAGTGTTGCTAGGGTGACTCCTTAGATTAAATCTAAGGAGTCGCCCCTATTTTCTCCCATCTCCCACAATTTTTTTTTGAAATTTTTTTTCTTGGGATTGTTGTTCATCTCATGGATGATCAACATACCAAAAATCAAGTCATTCCAATACTTTTAGAGCCACCATCTACCCCTTGCAACTTTATGTGTTTTTCAGCACGTTTTCAGACCGTTGAAGTTGCAAGGGGTAGATGGGGGCTCTAAAAGTATTGGAATGACTTGATTTTTGGTATGTTGATCATCCATGATGTGACCAACAATCCCAAGAAAATAATTTCAAAAAAAATTGTGGGAGATGGGAGAAAATGGGGGCGACTCCTTAGATTTAATCTAAGGAGTCACCCTAGGAACACTTTACCCTATATATATATATATATATATATATATATATATATATATATATATTCTATAAAACATGAAGAATTTGAATGTTGTCCTACGTGGCGGCCTTTGTCCTACGTGGACAAAGCAATGGTGACTGGGACAAAGCAATCGTGCTGACTAGGACAAGTTTTGGTATTTTGGGGTGAATTTTGTTTGAAAACTCAAAATTTAAAAACTCAAAACTTTGAAAACTTACTGGTTAACGAAAATTTGGAGGGAACCCAAAACTCAGCCACCATTAGAATCATCCCGCTTCACCCTCGCTCTCTCCCTCCTTCCCCAAAAAACATCAGATCAAGGCCACCTCCCTCGACGATATCCTTATCAACTGCAAGCCTCTCTACTTCTTGCTCATGGAATTTCTCTGCTCTCCTTGATCCTTGATCTCATGAAGACGGTGACTGCATTGGCTATCCTCGCTCATGAACTGGCTATCACCGCTCCCTGCTCTCCTCGCTCAAGGACATACAGAATGCCGATCTCAAGGTACCTCCCTCCCTATCTCGATGGTATGAGCTCTGTTTTTTTGACGAAAGGTGTAAACTTTAGGTTTCTCAGAAGATTCTATCCTTCTCTTTTATCTTCTTCTTCCTCCTTAAGTTCAAGAGAGAGAAAAATGGGAGAGATCCTTCACATTCAATGGGCTATTGCGGTGCAGCTGGAGCTTCATGCCGAGGGTAGTGCTCATGGATCTCGAGCCTAGGATGATGGACATCATCATATTTGGTCAATAAGGCCAGATCATCAGACCTGATAATTTCCTCTTCGGCCAGTCCATGGCCAGAAGCAACTGGGGCAAGGGCCATTACACCAAGGGGGCTTGAAGTTGTCAGGAAGGAGGTCGAGAGCTGATGTTAGCTGTGCTGCTGGCAAGATGTTTGATGTATTTCCCCTGTGAATAATATAGGTATGTGTTCTCTAAAATTTAAGCATAGAACTAAACTAATTGGTTGTTCTTTGGCTTTCAGCATTGATATAGAAATTGCTATACTATAGCATTGAAAACTTCTGACATTTTTTATACATTGTGTTTGTTTCTCCATTCTAAAAACTTATGAAAACTAATGAATTTTTTTTCTCCATTGTGTTTGTGTTTTAAAACTTCAGAAAACTTATGAATTAGATAGAAATATGTTTGTTTCTCCATTCTCTATAATTTGAATATTACGTCTGACAGATTCAGAATTTTTTTTTACAAATTTACTTGGGTTATGGACTTCATGGGGAGACTTGAATGTTCTTACGGGCAGTTTGATAGAATGGTGTTGTATGCTCTAGCTGTAATATGGTTAATTTGGAATGAGCACAACTAAGGGTTTGTAATAATAAGCATGTTCATGCATTGGCTTTACTTGAACAAATTAATGCTTTTGTGTGTTTTTCCTAGGTAATTTGTATTCAAATCTTGGAGGAAATTTGCTGGAGTATTGCCCCTGTGAATAATATAGGTACGTGTTCTCTAAAATTTAAGCATAGAACTATACTAATTGGTTGTTCTTTGGCTTTCATCATTGATATAGAAATTGCTATACTATAGCATTGAAAACTTCTGACATTTTTTTTATATAGTGTGTTTGTTTCTCCATTCTGAAAACTTATGAAAACTAACGAAAACTGTTTGTTTCTCCAATATGTTTGTTTCTCCATTCTGAGAACTTATGAAAACTAATGAAAACTGTTTGTTTCTCCAATGTGTTTGTTTTTAGAACTTATTAAATTTCTCCATAATGGCTCTGTTTTTATGTTGCGTATTTGGGGAATGCTCCTTTAGTATCTTGAAACAAACATCATGTTTAGAGATTGGCAGTCCGGCCTTATTGAATCTGTTATGACGCTTTTTGGCATGGCAGTCAATGAGGATGATAAGGCAAATTTCTTGGATCAAATTTCTTAATGAAAGGAGTTTGTGTTGTTTTACGTCATGTGGATTAGAGATTACATCCTTTATGCATACCATCTCTGCTACAATAATCTCAATTAGAATTTCTATTTCTTCCGCCTTCTTATCTGATATTGTCGAATTTTTAGAGAAGATTGGCGGCATGAAATTAAGGAGAAATCATGGTCTTCTTTCATTTACTATTTTTCTCTGAGTTGTTTGCCTGAAGATTGGCTGCATGAAAGTAACTTTGGGTTGTAGAGACTATACATAATTCTGTATATCAGAGACACATATGAACATTGAGAAATTTGCACTGAATTTCCTAACTGGAGGAAATTAAATTGTTTTTATTGTTAGAAAGTTAAATTTTCACTGAATTTCCTAACACATATAATTCTGTTATGAACTACTTCTAAGCACATTAGTTCAAGATCACTCTTATTTTATAATCTGTGCACATTGGTATCAATCAACTCCAGGTGCATGAATCCGTAATCTGGAACCAGTATCCTGCTGTTGCATGGGGGCATCATCAACAAATTGCACTAATAGAAACATATATTGACAAGCTCACTATCAAACAGATTGTACAAGAATACTCCAGATAGGAAACAAATAATAATGTATACTTGAAACAAAATTAAAGTAAAAGAGAAAAAAAATTGAGTGTGGGTGTAAGCGAATAAGTAACAATAGGTTTTGTCACATACAAAAGGAGCAAACAAATTTTTTTTCAAAGCTAATACTTGAAACCCTTGACCTCTGATATTGAATCCTACTATCACTTAAGCTAGCATCAAGTTTAGAAAATTTTATATCAAAATATACTTGAAGCAGATATATACTATGCAAAAACTCAAAGCTAATAAATAAGCTTTGAATTTTTTCTTTCCACAGAACCACTGTTGGTGTCCACCCACCACCCTCCTTGGGATAAACGTGGGTTTGCCCCTGGAAGTAGGGATTCCCGTGCAAGGATCAAAAAATGTATTGATGAATTGTGTACAATTAGAAGAGGTATCATAACATAATTGTATACTTGGCGATTACGATACCTAAATCATTGCATCTATTTATTCATACATAGTGGAAATCTGAATTTGGAAAGAAATTTAATAATAAAGCCTTTACATATACATACCCATTCCATCTATTAGATAGAAATCTGTTTGTTACTCAGTTGTGGCAAAGATGCAGTGTTAAAGTCTCTCTACCTTTGGGAAAAAAATCTTAAATTCAAATTATGCTTGCCTCAACTGAGCTCACAACTTAGTCAACACTCATCAGTAGTGCTTTCACAACCTTGCAGATATGGGGATACACTGTGCACACAATTCATGGAAGAGTTGCAATGCTAGAATCAACTGATGAATGCACCTTAAAGGAATTTTGAGATTATGGTAAGAGATGATATTTAATGACCACCATCACATTTCTATCATCTATTTCAGAATTCTCTTGCAGGGAAGCATGTACTCTCAACAAATTGAAAAAAGAATGATTTGTATTTATTAGCAGATTAACCAAACTGTTCCCAGTTGTTGGTTACTTCGGTAGATGATGCCATGAGAGGAGGCGCGCTCAGGGGATTGGAATTGCTACTATTGCTGAAGGTCTCCCATTGGGTTGTCACAGAGCCAGCATTGCTACTATCACTGAAGGGATTGGAATTTCTTGCCTTCCGCACATCGAGCATGTCCATAAGTCTTTGTATGTGGCGGACCTAAGAATTAAACAACATCGTCACTTTAAAATGACTGTGGAAAAGTAATCAGTTCAATGTAAGGAAATTACTACTGACCAACCCATCAACCCACAAAAAAATATTGATGAAAAGTAATCAGTTCAATGTAAGTAATCAGTTTCTAAAATTTCCAGTACTCAGTGCGTTCCAGTACTCAGTACTCAGTACTTAAGCAATGAGTACTGAGTCCAAACTTAAGCCAATGCTTAGTTTCTAAAATTTGCTTCATTTACTAAAACATGGCTTCATTTACTCAATGTGTTAGTTAAGTAAACTTAGTATTGGAGACTAAGTGCTGCCAGTTTTTTTTTGATTTTTTACTTACATTTACTGGAAACTGAGTATTTCAGTTTCCTTCATTTACGTAAGTAAATGAAGTATCCAAATTTGAGTATCCTATCCAAACTTAGTTTCCAATCAATTGATTTAAACTGAGTACTGGAGTTTCAAAAAATTTACTTAAGTTTACTTCATTTACTTAAATTTCTCCTTAATCATTGTGTTATAGGAACTCAGACAATAAAAGATGCAATTGTTGTGTTATAGGAACTCCATAATCATTTGCACGAAATATTTCTCCAATGTTACTAGAAAGATGGTGTGAATTGGGAAAAGCTAGAATAGACTAGGTGTGATCATGTGGCATGAAAGTACAGAACCATGTCATTAAGCTAGGCTATTAAAGCTTCCATGTTCCATGTTCGATTCTGCAAGAAACCAACAGAGAGTTTTTTTTGCTTTTGTTTAAATGTGGTAGCCCTTTTTGATTATCAAGAATAGTGAGAAAAAATTTTACATCTGCAAAATGTTAATATTGTGATGTCTTCCAAATAAAACATATGTAAATACTTTCCCATTTTTAAAATGTTTCTCCACTTTGTGTCGTTTTCAGGATTCGGTAGAAACCAGGAAGATCAGTTGAAGAGTAATCCATTTGGGAAGTCCACCAACCAACATTCACGTCCAGGTTTGGCATCCTCCGAAATTAGGTCTGGCTCAATGAATAAAAGAGCTCATGAAAAACATGCTATTGACTTAATAATGATGTAACCTCATGCTACTTCTTTAGAGTCAATTTAAAGGAACCCTTATGGTTCCCAATTTTATGTTGGAACAACAGTATTTCATATATGCAAGGAAACATCCCAATACTTTCCTTCAAACTTGCAAAAAAACCCATCAGAATTTTGAGGATGGATTACTGCATCCTGCTATTTTGAAGAGCTCTGGAGGCTACTAAGGTTGCTTCAGCGCATAGAGGTTTGTTTTTGAGGACTTATTTTTATTCAGGTTCAAAGATTGGATGCATATTGATCATAAATTATTGCACAATTTAAATAGTCCACCTTCCTTTATTTTCTTTTGATAGAAGGGATATGCTTCTGGGGGTTATAAAGTTATGATGTTGCTTCAGTCTGCTAATCAACCTGCTGCCTGCTAGCCAATTTCGAGGGCGAGAAGACTGTTCTTTGGCATAGCAGAATGCTGCAAATATCATGTAAAAAATATGTTTTTTTTTTGAAAAAACCAAAACAAAAAAAAACATTGCTATGCATTTATTGGGATCAAATTTCGTGTGATCTGCATTTCTTTTGTTTTGGGGATGGCCCAACAGTTGATCTGCATTTCTTTTCCCATCTTTATTTTTGGCATAGCAGAATGCTGCAAATATCATGTAAAAAATTTTTTTTAAAAAAAACCAAAACAAAAAATAAACATTGCTATGCATTTATTGGGATCAAATTCCGTGTGATCTGCATTTCTTTTATTTTGGGGATGGCCCAGCATTTGATCTGCATTTCTTTTCCCATCTTTATTTCTTTATTTTTTGCTGAGTAAATATCGTACATCACAAGACTGCCTTTGGTTCTTATCATTGTATTGTTACTTTAATATTCAGCCTATTACATGCAAACATGCCAATTTTGTGGACTTGATGACCGAAGATGGGCCAATTTCAGTTTTTGGTTTTACTTCTGTAATTTGTGTTGCTTTTTAAGTTTAATTTATGCCTTTGCCTAACTTACATGGGTTGTATGTCAGGCCAACCGCTTTGCTTTGGAAGTCAGGTAATTATTCCATTTTTTGTTGCTTTCTAAGTAATTAATATTGAATTTATAAGTTACATTTCTGTAATTAATATTGAATTCTAAGTAATTAACATTGAATGTCAGATTTTCCCTATTTGCTTGATTTTTTATTGGTAGGAAAATTAGAACTTAGGAGAAAAAATTGAACATGCTTATATGCATATCATGGGTTGTATGTCAGGTCAACCTGCTTATATGCATATCCTGAACATTACAAAGGATCTTTCTTTATTACAAACCTCGCTAAAGCATCCCATGTTTCGGAAGCTTATGTTTTGATGATTAAATGCTTAGCTCGATGGTAATTGGTAAATAGTTTGTAAGTGCGGAGTGTTCATAAATTTTTTAAGATTTTGTTGCTTTTAGTTGATTTTGGTGCTGATGTTATAATTATTTTTAACTTCACATTGAATCCTAGATTGCTCATAATAGCTCATCATGTGTATTTTTTATTTTGTTGAAATCCATGTGTCTCACAGTTATTTCAAACCCCTTAAATAAAACTCTTTCCACTACTAACTAGATCTCCAAGAGTCTCACAGTTTTGTTTCAAATGTTGGGTTCCTTTCGGCGAAAGAATAGATTTTTAATATTGGATATTATAACTTTTTGACGCTAAATGCTTTTTTTCCTGAGGTTAGATATTTTTTTAAATGGATTCTGATATTGTAAATCGAGCTCTTATTCATGTTGAGTGTTGAATAGTTTTTTATAATGATATTGTTTGTCCACAAATGGAATTAAATAGATTAATGTTGCATTTGCATTTGATGCTATATGCATATACTTTCATGTTGTTTTTAACTTGGTTCACTTATTGTATATATTTCATGAAATATGTGGTAATTAGAAAATGACTGACAGATTTTGATACAAGCAATTGTTGGTATATTGCTCTCTGCTTCCAATCGTCATCGGTGGCAGCCCTCTAAGAGGCGATGGAAGCCTATTTAGTTGGTCTGTTTGAGTACACCAATCTATGCTTGATTAATGCGAAGAGGGTGACGATCATCCCCAAGGACATTTTTCGCGAGGAGGATTCAAGGCGAGAGGGCTTAGGATCTGCCTTAGCTTACATTTTTGTGTTGAAGCGTTGTTTTAGTAGTTGGTGGCTCTCTCTTTTTAAAAGTATTTTTATTATGATTGTGTATGTGATTGGGTTTCAGATGTATTGTAAATTTGTGATATATGATGTAATATTATGGACTGAAATGGAAACTAATTGTTTTGTTAAAGATTCGGGCATTTGTGTTCAATTCTTTAGGCATTATTGTTTATTTTACCAGCATCTACGGTATACAATCATTTTTCCCCATATAAATTATGCATAATGTTTCTAGCATAGTACTATTTGATAATGTAAGTAGAGACAAACAATGCTATTTTTTAATCATTGTTTGTTTTTGAGATTATAGAACAGATTTGAGATATGATGTAGTGTTATTCATGGAGAAGTCAATAGTTAACCGACTACATATTTTTAAAAGTAAAAAAAGAGGTGTACCAGAAAGAAGAAATGCTTGATTCCGCATCAAAAACTGTGTTGAAAGTTTTAACTATTAATTTTATGCTACAACTTATTAGCTCATATAGTTAAATTTCAAATTTCAAATTTCACCTTCTCTTTAGCATGGTAAATCGTGTGTTTGGCAAGAGGAAACAGAAGAAAATAGAGTAAAACATTCCCCCAATAGCAGTTTGAATTCATAGTACAAGTAATAAAAGAGAGCCAATACACATGCCAATGTTTTTGCTCAGAAAATAGGATAGTTGCTCCAAAATACAATATAATCTTATATGATTTTCTGACATGTGCGTGTGTGTGCGCATGTATATATTTATATTACATTTGACAACCTTTTTTGAATTCTAGGGCTGATCAGGACAAGCTGACTAGGGCAAAAGGATTGATAGAAGGACGTCTGAGATTTAATCTTGAGGAATGAACGATTGGGATGATGTTTTGAGAAAAATTTGAGGAAAACTTGGCGGAAAACTTTGCATATGGAGAAGAAAATTCAAAAACATCCATCAATCTCCGAGCCAGCACTGTTTATTCTCTAATGCAGGTACCCAACCCTCACTCCCCTTTTCAAAATTCAAATCAACATTACCATCGGTTTTCAAAACCCCACCGTCGAGGCCGAGGGCAAGCATTAATGGCATATCACTGATCTTTGGGGATAAAGCCCTAGATTTTTGATCGTGATTACTGTAACTAAAGCATACTGTTGCTTTTTGCGAGGTTCGAGAGCGGGGGAAGAAACAAATGGCAAAACAGAATAACGAATGAAACATTGAGAATTCTGCAATTATTTTCTGTTCATTAGAAAATAAAAAAGAACAAGCGGCTGCTGCTTGCAGGGCAGAGAAACAAGGTATGGAGTAGATTTAATTGGAGAGTTGCTATGCACACATACATAATTCACTTGCGCAGATCAACGATAAAAAACCCAAACAAATTTAAAATTCATTTTTTAACTTTTACATCTATATTACATTTGAGGGGAATACAATGCGAATTAGTTGGGGGGGTTATATTATTTTATTTACCTTCACTGTTAATCTCCCCTTCAAGCCCATCAGCAGACATGGCGCTTGGATCTTGAAGAGATATTTGCTTGGAATCTCGATTTTCCCAACAGATTGTCTATGTATAAAATACGTTTTTGAATTCTTACTAAACCCGTCTTATAAAATTCGGTTTTGAATTCTTACTAAACCCATCTTATTAAATCATTTTTGAATTCTTATTAAACCACGCAGAAGGCGCCCGCGAAATTTTTTACGCTAATTTGTTGTTCTGCACCGAAGGTGCTCGCGTCGAATTTGTTGTTCTATGCCGAATTTGCCGAAGGTGCCCACGTTGAATTTGTTATTCTACGCCGAATTTGTTGTTCTGGGCTGAAGGCATCCGCTAATTGTTTTACGCTAATTTGTTGTTCCTCGACGATGGCACCCGCACCGAATAATCCGCCCCGAATTTGTTGTTCTACACCGAATTTGCTGAAGGCGCCCACGTCGAATATATTGTACCACACCGAATTTGTTGTTCCACACCGAAGGTGCCCGCTTTGAATTTGTTGTTCTGCGCCGAAGGTGCATGTACCGAATTTGTTACTCCACGCTGAAGGTGCATGTGCCGCTAAATATTTTTACGCTACTGTGTGTTTCTTTTAAATTTTGGCTGTGGAAATAATTTTTTAGGGAACAAAAATTTTGCGGGGGAAAATCTTAAATGAACCGTGCCCGTGGGCACGGGTTATGACTAGTATATATATATATAGGGTAAAGTGTTCCTAGGGTGACTCCTTAGATTCAATCTAATGAGTCGCCCCCATTTTCCCCATATCCCACATTTTGTTTCTGAATTTTTTTTCATGGGGTTGTTTTTCACCTCATGGATGATCAACACACCAAAAATCAATTCATTCCAATACTTTTAGAGCCCCCATCTACCCCTTGCAACTTCATGGTTTTTCAGCACGTTTTCAGACCGTTGAAGTTGCAAGGGGTAGATGGGGGCTCTAAAAGTATTGGAATGGCTTGATTTTTGGTATGTTGATCATCCATGAGGTGAACAACAACCCCATGAAAAATAAAATACAAACAAATTATGGGATATGAGGGAAAATGGGGGCGACTCCTTAGATTTAATCTAAGGAGTCGCCCTAGGAACACTTTACCCATATATATATATATATATATATATATATATATATATATATATATATATATATATATATATATATATAAAAGTGATTTTTGTTTTTCTCTCTCTTGCTTTCGAGGTGAGAGAAGCTCTGAGGCGATCTTTGCCTTCGCCGGTGGCGGCCGCCACGGCGGGCCCCGTGGCCGCCGTTACTTTGTGATTTGAGGCCTCAGCGTTCAGGATCGGTGCTTGATCGTGCTCTTCGATCTTCCCTGCCTCAGATCGGAGCTCGTTGTCCTCCTCGTCGGAGATCATCGTTCCTGGATCGTCGGCAGTCGGATCGAGCTCGCGATAGGGATCGGTGCTTTTACTGGTGGTGTGAATCAAGATCTCGCCCCGAGATCTTGATTCGGGGTGAGATTCGAACCTTATTTTTCGCTTGCTTTTCAGATTCTCTGTGTCTGAGTTATTGTGTGTGGCGAGGTTCCGGCGTCTATTATTCTTGTTCGGTCGGAGATCCGAGTAGATCTGAGGCTGCGATCGGGATCTGAGGGGGACGGCGGGATCGACTTGGACGGATCGAGATCTTCTCTAAGATCTTGATCCGGTTGGTGAGATTCCGACTTTATATCCCTTTGTTTCCTCTTCTCCGGGCCTTATTTTCCTTTTTTTGCCATGGCTCATCCGGCTTCTGACGGGTGGACGGAGGTTGCGAGGAAAGCTAGATTCCCTTCGAATGGGAGCCATATATAGGGAGCCAGGCGTGAGGCTAATTCGAATGATAGAGGTAACGTCAAGAAGATGACTGAGAGAAGAGCGATGAGGCCTAAGGTGCCGCTCAGGATCAGTGCGAATGCGGAGAGGAGATCATGGCTGGACATCTGTTCTAACAGGCGCAAGTTGTCGGACTCTTTGGAGATGTCCTTCATTCCGCCGACAATTAATGACGATGGCGTTGCTGCGGCGGTCCTATCGGAGGCAATGATGGCGTAGGGGGCTGCGGGATGGGATAACACTCTCGTTGGCTACGTCTTAGGGGACATTCCCTACTTCGGGCAGATCAAGGCGTGGACTATGCGGCTATGGAAGCTGAAGGGTGAGGTTAATATTTTTTCGAGAGAAAATGGCTATTTCTTCTTTAGATTTGAGACTGCGGAGGATCGCGATGCTGTGTTGTTCGGGGGGCCATGGCTCTTCGACGGTAGACTCGTTGTCATACAGCGGTGAAGTGAAGATGCGGGGTTCTCTCGTGATCTGCTGACGGCGGTCCCGGTCTGGATCAGATTTCCCAATCTCCTGTTGAATCTCTGGACCCGGAGCATCCTAAGTGCCATTGCTAGTGTCATTGGATCTCCGATCTGCCTTGATCGTGCTACGGCGAGGCTGGAGCGGCTCTCGTATGCCAGATGCTTGATTGAAGTCCGGACGGATGTGAAGCTGCCAAGCTCTGTTTCTGTTCAGCTGGGGGACAGGGACACCATTGATGTCGGCGTCGTCTACGAGAGTGAACCACCCAGGTGCGGTCTCTGTATTAGCTTTGGTCATACGGACTCGCAGTGTCCCTCTTCTTCCCCTTCTTCCTGTGCTATTAATGGTGAGGTTCCGCTGGTTAACTCTGAGGTTGGGGAGGGGTCTAGCATATTGAAGAATGATGATGATCTGCTCTGTTGTAAGGTCCCGGATGTGGGGGCTAGTTCTGCGATGAATTGTATGTCGTCGGATGGGGGGATTGGTGTAAAGGCAAGCTATATGCCGTCGGAGAAATGTATGGAGAACTCTGGCACTGCGCTGCAGGGTGAGGGTGCCGCTAAGGTAGTTGTTAGTGAGAAATGGGTTGCGCCATGTAAGCCCCTTGTGTGTGGGGCGGGCGATCGTGAGAGCGCTGGGTGTAGCGAAGGATTGGCTTGTATGGAGATCGCTTCGGCTGGGTACGGCAACGAACGACATGTTGCTGGGCTAAAGTCGGACGCGATGGCAAAAGAGCAGAGCATTGAGAGGCTGGAGCTTAGTTTGATTGGTGATGGAATCCAGTTTGGTGTGAGCGAGGGAACTGTTGCTGTATGTAACGTAAGGGAGCATGCTGTTGTTGAGAATGCTTCAGGGCTAGATGTGGCTAGCCAGAGCATGCGAGCTGGAGGCGAGCAGTGTAATGTTGCTGTGTATGAGAAAAGTAATAAGGGGGGGAAAGGGGAGTTACGCTGGACCGTGGAAGGGCTGACAACCCAACCACTTCAGCTCTTTTGGGCACTATGCCCTCTCGTACCCCACTGCACGTTGATCGCGGCCACTCTATTAACCCTCCGCTCCCTACGTTTAGAAGCACCAACCCCTTTTGATCCTCTTGCGAGTGATGGGGTTGCGGATCCTCACCTATCCTCAGAAAGTGATATGGAAGATATGACTATGGTCAATGAGGCATGGTATATTGAGCAAGATTTGCTCTCTAAAAACAGCAAAGATAAAAAAAGTAATAGCCTGAAAAAAGGGGTTAGACCTAAGGCTATTAGGAAGAGTGATAGACTCAAAGGAGGCACGGTGATACCTCCCCCCTCTAACTAATTATGGTTTTGCTTGTTTGGAACACGCGCGGCCTTAATAGTATTGTGAGAAGGAATGACCTTAAGGCGCGGCTCCGTAAACACAACCCCTCCCGTGTTGGTTTATTAGAGACGAAAGTTACTAAAGCAAATGCCCTTAGAATTGCAAAAGGCTTCTCGAAAAATTAGTCCATGTTGGATAATCATAGCTTTCACAAAAATGGGCGTATTGTTGTCGGGTATAATCCGGAGGTTTGGCGTTGTGTTGTCGATTCCATCTCTGCTCAACACATCACAACTGTTTGCTCTAATACTGCGGGGCTCCTTGTGAGAATTACCCTCATCTATGCCTCCAATAGTGCTCAAGAGAGGAGGGGGCTATGGAACTCCATCATCTCCGATGCTACTAAATTCGTTAATGCCCCCTGGTTGATAAGTGGAGACTTTAATTGTGTTTAATACTCTAAGGATAAAGTTGGCGGTAGGCCTATTGCCAAAAGCATGGTGGATGAATTTAATAGCTGTATTGATGCTTGCAGTTTTATTGAGCTCAAGTCGGTTGGTAATCCGTTGAGTTGGTCCAATAGGGGTATCGGCAATTCTCGCATTAGTGCCTCTCTTGATCGTACGCTTTGCAATTGTAGTTGGTTGGATAAACTCCCTGCCTCTTACTATGAATTCACTGCTTGTGGGTCCAGTGACCATGCTGCTATGATTATTCATCTTCACCCTAAAGACGGATCCGACCCTAAACCTTTCAAGTTCTTCAACTCTTGGGTTCGTCTTCCTGATTATCGTAATGTCTTGAGCAGACACTGGTATACTGTTGTGGTTGGGTGCCCTATGATTAAATTGGTGGCCAAACTTAAAAATCTTAAGCAGGGGCTGAAAATTTTTGGTGCTGGGGTCATGGATACCAATGGGGTTGGTAAATGCCGGGATAATCTTTCCCAGCTGCAAAATGACCTCGATCTGGCTTTCAATTCCGATAAGCAAAACAGTGAGCGGGTCCTTATTAATCAATTAGCTGATGCTATTGACATTGAAGAATCCAACCTAAGGCAGAAAAGTAGGCAAAGTTGGTTGCACCTTGGGGATCGTAACTCCCGTTTTTTCTACACCTCTATGAAGGCTCGTCAATGCCATAATAGCTTGGAACATCTTGTCTATGCTGATGGCTTTCAGGATGATAGCATTAGAAGGATTAAAATTGATGGCCCTGCCTTTTATTCCAAGCTCTATAATCAGGAAGACTATTGGAGAGTCTTCCCTCGTCTCACCACTAAGAGAATCCTTACGAATAAAGCTGCCTCTTGGGTTGAACGGCCTGTGCTGGATGATGAGATTAAGAATGCTGTTTTTCAGATTGGTAGGGATAAGGCCCCTGGGCCTGATGGGTTTAATGGTTTCTTTTTTCATAATGCCTGGGATGTTGTCGGGGAGGATGTCACTAAGGCTGTTGGGTCCTTTTTTCGCTCTGGCAGGATTCTCAAGCAGATAAATCACACTTTCTTGACGCTTATCCCTAAAAGCTCTAATGCTACGAACTTGGGTGATTATAGGCCTATCTCCTGTTGCAATGTCCTTTACAAAATTATTAGCAAGATTCTATGTAACAGATTGAAGAAAGCTGTTATTGAGCTCATATCCCCTAATCAAGATGCCTTCCTTGAGGACCGTCTGTTGGCTGATAGTGCTTTACTCGCTCATGAGCACATTCGGGATTTCAATAACCCCATGGGTAGCCGGGCTTGCTTAAAATTAGATCTCTGAAAAGCTTTTGACAGCGTTAATAGGGAATTCATTTTCTTTATGTTGCATCAGATGGGCTTCAGACACAGGTTTATTGGGTGGATTGGTGAATGCATCTCCACTCCCTCCTTCTCTGTTATGGTCAATGGTTCTCCGTATGGTATGTTTCAATCTAATAGAGGTCTCAGGAAAGGAGACCCTCTATCTCCCTACCTTTTCGTGGTTGTTATAGAGGCTTTCTCCCTGCTTATGGCCAAAGCTACTGCCAGTCGTAGTATTCTGCCCATGAAAAGGATTGGGGCGGTTACGCATCTTTTGTTTGCGGATGATCTATTGGTCTTTTGCCGTGCCAATACCAAATCTTTTGAAGGGTTGAAGGATCTTCTTTGCACATTTAGAAATTTTACTGGGTTGGAGGTTAATTGGAGTAAAAGTGCGGGCATCTTTAGCAAGGGTACGAGGGACCCCGCTGGGATTGCTGCTACTTTGGGCATTAGGCATGTGCAGGCCCTTACCACCTATTTGGGGCTCCCCCTCTCTTCCAAATACCCTAAAGCATCTATGTATGCCAAGTTGATTGATAGATCCAAAAGTAGACTGCAAGGGTGGACCTCGTCTCTCCTCTCTATATCTGGGCGTATTGAGCTTGTTAGATCTGTTATCTATGGCATGGTTGCTTTCTGGATGCAAGCCTTTTGCATTCCCAAATCTGTTCTGAATACTCTTAATGTGATGTGCCGGAAATTTATTTGGGGATCATTCAATGTCTGGGCTTGGGATGACCTTTGTGTTCCTAAACAGGAGGGAGGAGTGGGTCTTCAACGCTTCTCTGATCTTAATAGGGCCTATGGGGTCAAGTTAACTTGGCGTATGCTGACCCATCAGGGTGCTTGGGCCTCTTATATGAGGAATCACTATCTTGGTAGTACTGGTTTCTTTGTGACTAAAGCTTGTGCTATGCAATCTGGGTCTTGGAAATTCATGCTCCGTTGTCGGGATATTACAAAAAAGCTCACTAAGCGCACAGGGACGGGGGATCTACTCTGTTTTGGTATGATAACTGGCTTCCTGGTGGCCCCCTTGGTGACTCTTATGAGGTCCCTAAGGGGGAGGAGAAGTATACTATAAGGGATTACTGGTCTGAGGGTAAATGGGTGGAGAGCAGCTCGCTCATTCATGTCCGCCACCTCCTTGGCGGGGTGGTCTTGACCAGTGGCAGCGACTCTTGGTCATGGGTTTCCAATTCTCCTACTCTTCGCAGTGCTTGGGAGGGATCTCGGGCTATTAGGCCTCTTTTTCCCTATTATAAGGTGGTCTGGTTCCAGGGGCACATCCCCAAGATGGCAATCACTTTACTACGAGCTTTTCATGGGAAGCTTCTCACCCGTGACAAGCTCGTAAAATGGGGAGTGCCTACTTCACCCTTTTGTGTTTTATGCTCTGATAGTATTCAAGAAGATAGGGATCATATATTTTTTGAGTGCAGCTATACTAAATACATTCTTTGCAGGAGCTTTCTTAAACTTGGGGTTTCCTCCACTTTGCCTACTACACTTGTTGGGATTGGCGATTTGATTTTGGCCCAATTTCATAAGAAGAGCAATTTGGGGAGGCTGGTCAGGACGGTGCTTGCTGCTTTGACTTGGCACATATGGAAAGAGAGGAACAGGAGAATCTTTGAGGGCACTAGTCAGACTCATACCCAGTTATTTGAGAACATTGCTGATGACGTCAGAATTGCTTTACGGCATGTGGATTGGGATCAGGACGCTGCTGGTGCTCCCCCTTCTAATTGGGGGCTGATAGACTAGGCTAATTGTACATGTTTTTTGTTTTCCATTTTGACCTACGGTTAGCGGGAGGTGTTCAGTATTGGTGGGGTAATGGAGCCTGTGCCCTTACCCTGCTCTGCTAAAATCCTCCTTCCTGCCGGGAGTGTCTTGTATTTTTCCGTTATATCAATAAAGACGTAAAGCATATTCTCCAATATATATATATATATATATATATATATATATATATATATATATATATATATATATATATATATATGCTAATATGAGATGGTGAGATGGTGAGATGAGATATTCATATCTCGAACTAGCCAAAACTATTTGCCAAATCATCAATCTGAACCGTCCATCTTCTTCTATCTATTAAGTGATCTTTATGTATAATTTTTTGTGTCAATTGGACATTTCTATCAGATCCATCAAGTGTTTGCAAGATGAACGGTTTACAAGCTGCCTGTAAATGTAACAAAATTGGAACGGGTTGATCCATAGGATTATGGGGTTTATAATCTCTAATTTTTTTAGGGTATAGATCTATCGACATGCTCTTGAAGATGAACGGTGCCGATCGTTAATTGGTGTTGCCGATTGTGCTAGCTCACGATAAGGATTTGAGCTCACCATCTCATAATAGCATTACTATATATATATATATATTTTTTGACGAATACTCGATAACTTTATTAATCACAAAATATATACAAATAGTGTAGACAAGTTGGTAATGGGAGATGCCAGGGGGTGAGGGGATAGGACACAAGCGTCGTCACCCTCAACAGCCTAACATCAAACATCAACAACTAGTCAAAAGTAATAAAAGACATGGCCAAAACCCTATATATATTGCAAAGTAAGTTAGTATCTATATTGGATAGTGATAAAAGTTACAATGTGGTTAGCCAATGAGAGCAAGACACAATGGCTAGGGGATAGGACACACGCGTCGTCACCCTAGAACATTAATCTATTAACAATGGGCTGAACCACCAAACACTACTGAAATACATTACATGGTATACATTGGAATAAACCAGAGTAAAATAACTCAACATATCCACAAATCCAATCCAGTTGGTTGCCGACTGCAGCAAGGTATCAAATAGTACTGGCCGAATGCAGCACAAATACAATCCGCATGCATCAAATGACTGCAAGCTCCCACATGCTGAACGAACCACGGAAATGAATGCCTGATTATCCCCAGTGTCCGTATGCGAGGCTAGATCAATCAGCGTCGTGTAGGAGCTGATGGCTGCATGCTCCAAGTGGCAAAAAAGTGAGGAACTGAATGCCATTGAACCGTATGCACCCAGGGCATGCCCGTATGCTGCACAGAAACCGCAAGCTCCATGAAGCAATATAAATGCACCAAAATATAATATAAATGCACCAAAATACTGATCAACCTGCATCTCTAATGTCCCAATTACCAGAGCTGTGCTTGCCTCGTCCTCGGCCTCATTCAAATTGCGCAGGGCAATACGTACGTCTGCAGAAATCTCATCAAAAAGAGCAGTCTTGGGCTTCCTTATGTTTTCAAACACCCTTCTGTTGCGCTCCCGCCACAAATGCCAAACCACAGCACCAAGAACAATTTTAGCAAGCAATCCCAGTGCTCCTTTCTTCTCAAATCTCGCCAAGTAGAAGGAACCGAGTGTAGGGAGTGTAAGCACAGCCGGTCCCTTCACCCCTAGCTTTAGAAGAGCTCGACGCATGATTTAATTTGAGTATGGGCAATCGAAGAAAAGGTGATTCACAGTCTCTGGGCTGTCAGATGGGCAAAGCTCACACAAATTGTAGTCCAAAGTACAACATTTTTCCATGCGTACCTTAGTAAGAAGCTTGTCTTTGAATGCGCGAAGAAGCGTAATTGACATTTTGGGGATGAATGTGTTGTACCATATAAGATTAGAGTAAGGAAATGGGGTACCTTTGTTACGCAGAGTTTCCCAAGCTTCTCTGAATTTAAAGTCCGCACCTTGTTTCCATTCCTAAGAATCCACACTTTCTGACAAGGAAACCTGTTGAAGCAATGGTTTGAGATTAACAATTCCCGCATCATCAATCCAATCAGAACCTTCCCAATAGTCACTAACTCGCCTGCTACTTGCACCATTTGGAATCCCATATAGGTGTTTGAGCGGACCACAGGGGATCAAGTTGTCATGCCAAAATAGGGTATCATTCCCATTTCTCACCTTCCTCCTAATGATTTTCTGTGAAAGATTTCTGCAATGGAGAAGAAACTTCCACGTTCCAGATTGGGAGACATCACCTTTTGCTTCATAGAATGTTGTAGCCTCTTTATATTTTCCCCTCATATACTCCGCCCAAAGGCCTCTTGACTTCAGAAATCTCCAAGTCAGCTTAATCCCCGATGCTAGGTTCAGGTCTGTGAGTAATCTTAATCCTATCCCTCCTTCCTCCTTTGGCCTGCAAGAGTCCCTCCAGGCCCAACTTATTGTAGAACCCCAAATAAACTTTCTACACATAGATGTAAGAGTTCACAAAACAGTGGCAGGAACTCGATACACTTGGACCCAAAATTTAATCATGCCATAAATAACAGTTCGTACCAGCTCAATACATGTCACGCCCCGCTTCCCAAAACAACGGATGCGAAACGTGACTAAGGCTCGCTTAGGCCAGGGTTGAGAAGCCCAGACCCAATAAGCGTCTGTGTGGTTCACCAAGTCGAAGGTACATGTCCCTGCATGTTAGTACAGAACAATAAAAGTACGAAAAAGAAAGACAATCATTTTATTCCAAATTAAATATCCAAAGTACTGAGAGTCTAAAACGCCCGAAGGGCTACAACTGCAGAAAAACTACTGGTGCAAGCACCCAACCTAAAAGAAGTAACGGTGCAACGCACCCAAACAACTAAGATGGAACCTCTGGTTCAGCAACGGGGATCTCTAACTCTGGTCCTCCTCGGGCACGTACTCAGGATCGGCGTCCTCCGGCTCTACGTCCTCGGGCAGCTCTGTCTGGTCTTCGTACTCCAGCTCGTCACCTGACGTACAACACCAAAAAAGGAACTGTACGTTTGGTAAAGTCTACAACAGAAAGTCAGACTCTACTGCAAGTGTACTGAACTATTAAACATCGTTTTACTGGTTGATTAGCATGCTGGGGTTACAACAGAGTAACAAAAGAAGTAACGTAGCATGAAAGTAAAGCGTAACAAGTAGTATTCGTAGCGTGTGCTACCGACTACGGGACTAACCTAAAGGTGACAGGACAAGACGGAACTAGACAAGACAAGACGGACAGGACATGACACGTGAGACACGAAGGGTTCACGCCTTACGGGTTGAGGGGGATCAGACCCTCTCCCCGTGCGCACGCTCAACCCTACCCCAAACCAAGGAACTCAGGACAAGAAGTACAGAGATCACTTCCGCTAGGGAAGCAACTGAAACGCCCGCAGGCTTTTTGTGTCACGGAGATCACTTCCGCTCGGGAAGCATCTGAAACGCCCGAAGGCTTTTTGTATCACGGAGATCACTCCCGCAAGGAGAGCATCTGAAACGCCTGAAGGCTTTTTGTATCACGGAGATCACTACGCAAGGAGAGCATCTGAAACGCCCGAAGGCTTTTTGTGTAACAGTGACATGACACGACCAGTGTACGGGAGATGTTATTCTAGGGTGTCCACACGCACGAACGCACAAGATAATCCTACGGTGTCAAAAGTTGTTGTTTTTCGGGCTTAGACTTCGTCGTCAAGTCTAAGTCGTCAGGGCGACCCGGACTGTAACGGCCTGTTTTCATCAACACAACTATTTACGTATTTGACCAAATTTTTTCAATTTTTAAACTATTTCATAATGGTTTGTCAGGAGTTCTTTTTGAGTTTCAAAAATTTCTTATAAAAATATGTTGAAGTATCAGACTAGTTATGGAATATTTTAGTAAGATCGGATTTCATCAAATACTTAAAACATTTCTGATAAAATTCATTTTCAGTTTTTACCGTTTTGACTTAATGAATTTATTTTCTAAATAAACATCATCAAAACGATTTCAAACTTTTACAGTAACATTCAATGATCATTTAGGGTTTCCCACATTAATTTCGTAATTTTCTGAAGTCAAATCAATAGAGAACCCGCAAACCCGCTTCCTAAACGTTTTGGCCTAAAACTAGTATTTTCGTAACTCAAACCCTGAAACAGAATTTGTACTCGTGATCCTCACGACGATACGATCCCGTAGGTATGTTTTCATAATTTTTCAGACACGTTTACTAGTAGGGGCGAAATCGTAATTTCGTTACAATTTTTACTGCTACCGTCACTAATTACCCTAGCTAATTACTAGTTACCTTAACCTAATCAACTATTAAATTACCTAACATGACTAACACATGGAGATGGCACGTTAAACGTTTCCAAACTTAGTCTAACCTTATTTAATATTTAGTCCTAAAGCTTACCTAATTATATTAAATACAGTTGACTAATCTAATTATACTAATAATATTATTAACTATAAATAACCCCCACCCCTAATCTCTCTTCCCTCAGTCCAAACCTGATCTCACAGGCTCACTTCTCTCTTCCCGAAACCCATTCTCCCACAGCTCTCTCTCCCTCACTCCCTCTCCCATGCACCAACGACATCACCGCCGCTACTCCACTCGTCGGCGACAACCTCCAGACCCCTCGACCCACGTAAACCCCTCGGAGCTGTTCGAAGCGCCCGCTGCCTCCTCCTCCGAACGTCGTCTCCGTCAAAGCCGCGCCATCCGCCTCCGATCCAACCTCGTCGTCAAAGCCCGCCCCCTATCTCCTTCGACCTCCTCCCCTCGGAGCCCCCGTCGCAGACCCTCCACCTGCAACGACATCACCGCCGCCTCGATCGACCCCTGACCTCGCCGTGACTCCGTCTCGCCGTCAGGCAATCCCATGCCATCACCGAGCTCGCCACCCCCCACTTCGAGCCCTCGTCCGACTGTCGCCTTCGCTCCCCGCCACCAGAGCTGCTGCACTGCTCCGGAGCGCCGCTCCTTTCTCCGACGAACACCACAAAAGCCACCCCTGCTCATCTCCACTCTTCCACGCTCCATCACCATGGACGTCGACAATAGCATGTCGACAAGCTCCCCATCCGAGCCTCAGCTCCGCCCCATCACTGCTCCGACTACCGCGCCCGGAGTCATCGATACCACACGTCGCCAAAGCCGCCGCCGTAGCCGCCTGACGCCGCCCCGAAGCACATCACCTCGCTGCCTGCTCCTCGAAGCCGTCCGACAGCCCATTCAAGCACTGCCCAGCCTCGCCTCTGCCGACGTCGCCTTCGCCCTGTCACCGCCGTACGCCGACGCCCCTTGGCCGCTGCTGCCATCGCCGAAGGGATCGCCCCCCCATGCAGTAACGAGAGAGATAAGAGAGGGTGAGTTACGATTAAAACGTAGTTTTTAAAAAATATACGGATCTGTATAAATCCGTATATACATGGATATATATTTATAAAATTGGTTTTATTGTTTTTAAAATGATAACTAATTATATACAGGTCAGAAGATTACAAGGCCATCTCCAAAAATTCATAAATGACATTCTGAACCCAATGATGCTAGTTTCACCACTATCAGACGCTTAGTTTTTCCAGAAATAATTTTAAGCATAAAATTTAAATATGTTATTTTCATTTAAAAATCAGTAACTTGTTATTTTCACGTAAACCGATATGTGATAAAAATATATGTTAAAGTACTCTTCGAGCCGGTCATTTTGACAGCTCATTTGCAACTTTCCGATGCAGATTGCTCCCAGAATAAATTGTTGAATAATTATGTACTTAATTAAAAATTAGTTTTTAAATCTAATTTGAGCTTTTAAAAATTAAAAAAATTACTATAAGCTTTAGAAAATTATTTCCTCCTACAATAAAATTATTTTCAACCTATCTAGCCTATATAAAAATTTAAAAAGCTTTTTGAAAACGTTTCAATCGATTATAAAATCAAAACGACCGATTAATTATATAGGAAATAGGGTAACATGTAACTAATGACTTCTTGTGTTTGCAGGTACCAGTACTCGTGCACCAGCATCTTTATAAGCTCTAGCTCCAACCTCGTCTTACCACGACGATCTCAAATAGGGTAAGTCACTCTAATTCTAACTTTAGACATCTGGATAGTGTACTCGTATGAACTTAGGACAGAACAACTAGTCTCAAAACAGTTATTGACCTGAACAGATGACTAGAGACCTAATTAACTAGCGAACTAATCAATAGTGGAATGACCAAAGGATTAAATTGAGATAGTACACTTTCATGGATATAGATATCATAGTTGTTGGACTTCAAAGCATTGCTTAGGACTGATATTCTCTGTTGAGGCTTCTGCCTGGACTTTTCAGCAAGTAAATATCACATATATATGTATTTGTTGTACTCATTGATGGATGTATTGTTGTACACATTGTTGGATGTACGAAAGGATGGGCCTATGAGGCCATACAGATACGGATACAGATATGGATACGGACACGGATACTTATACGGTTATAAATGTGAAATGTGATACAACACGGGTTATGGGGTAGTCTTGAGCTACGAAGTGTACGGGAGTGACTAGGTCCACCCTTATTAGTTAAGCTGTACCATCACCATGCATGGGATGGTAGGTAGATATTCCACGAGTTGCTCCGTGGGATGGGTGCACTTCTGGTTGCATATTGTGCACTCGAGCTAAGACTGTTGCACTAGCATAATTGATACCAGGGCCCATGAGGCCATATTGATACGAACACTGATATGAACATTGGACTATGATGATACACGGGTTATGGGGTAGTCTTGAGCTACGAAGTGTGTGGGAGTGACCGGGTCCACCCTTATTAGTTAAGCTGTACCAACACCCTGCAGGAATGGTAGGTAGATATTCCACGAGTTGCTCCATGGGATGGGTGCACTTCTGGTTGCATATCGTACACTCGAGCCAAGGCTGATGCACTAGTTTGATTGATGTTGCACTAATTGATTGATACCATTGTTTTGTCACGACTACTGACCCGACATCATTATTCTGTTATGACTACCGACTAATTCGAGACTACTCGAACGTGATAGAACGGTATAATAATGAGTGGTCTTAAATTACGACCGAATCAGTGTCTAGAAAGAAATGGGAAGGGGGTTGGTCAACCAAGGGACTTGTTCCTGTGGTCTTTGAAGTGATCTGTGCCTTCAAGCCCTGACTGCCTGGCTGATTTGGAAGTTAAGTTAGACTTCTTATTATTAGGCCTGCCTACACTATTAGATAGTCAAGCGACGCTCATCTTTTCTTAAGTATTACTAGGCCTATCTATTGTCATCCTATTACCGATTGGTCAAAACATTGTTAACCTGATTGTTCTACTATTGCCATCCCATTGGTCAAAATATTGTTGCTACCATATTCCATGCCACAGTTATTACTCTTAGTTGTTACTCATACACTTACACAGTCACCTTTACCTTTATGCATTACACGCACTTTACTTTCCACACCTGAGCAGTTACCAGTACTTTACTTATTCTCTTACATACCTGTCTGCCCATACTTTACTTTTTGCACCTGCAAGATAATCTTTTGTTTACTATAACTTGTTCCATACTTTTGCACTACTTTATTTCTATTGCTAGAATTGTTGTGACTTACCTACGGTTCCATCTCTGTGGCACCGCAGATGACGTACATATGGAGGCAGATGCTCTAGAGTTAATAGCGCCAGAATTTGACTATGAGTCTGCATCTTTCAGAGTTGTTTCCAATTGTATTTACTTTCCTTCATGTACGATTGTTGGACCATTTTTGTACAATATGGATGTAATAATTGGACACTATTTGGGTATTTTTGTACATCTCTGCATCGTGGCTATTTTGTTTTCACTGGTTAACTGCAGGGCCTGTGCAAATAACAAAAAGTAACGGGCCCGGGAATCGGGTCGTTACACGGACACTATCATTTCACGTCCGGTTCTATACACTCAGAGTCTAACAGTTCTAACAATTTAAGACCAAGACGCAGTCAAAAACGCAAGTGGTTACACTTGCCTGTGATGGCAAGTGTGTCGTCCGTCCGGGGCGTCTCGTCCAAGCGTCGCGTCTGCGGTAGTCCGTCTGAAACAGTGTCACGGCGACGGTGTTGTTGGATATGGACGACATGAATACACCCATGAGGGGATGTATGAGGGTATGCGGACCTCAGATGTCGCGTGCACGAAAGCATGCACGAAGTGAACCTTTTCTCGTGTGAAAAGGACCACACGATAAGTGGAAAAAGTCACTTTATAAGTGCATAAAGGCACTCAATAAGTGAATGAAGAAGAGGATAAGTAAAAGGGCTAATATAGGCTAATAAGCTTATAAGTGGTTATTTCCTACAATAACTACCCCTAAAGCCTATAAATAGGACCCAAGGGTATGCCTTTTACACTAATCTAACCATGCCATAAGTTTGCATATGGCAACTTATGTTCTTCTTCTCCCTTCCATTAAAATCCTCTTCTAAATAGAGATTTAGGCGGTGAAACTCTGCTTCGATCCTCCGTGAAGAAGTACCGACCGTTGTGGCGAATCCGAGGGTGAAGTTTAGAGACTACGGTGCCGCGTACGCAAGCGTAAGTCTATGTTATTATTCGATCCTAATGTCGTTGTTTTGACAGGATCCTTCATTGGTATCGGAGCCATACGGGTTCGCCCCGGTCTAACCGTTGCCCCGGTCTCAACGATGAACACGGCGTTGTCTCTTTCACGAATGAGTCTCCTTCCATTATGGATATGGTAGGAACGCATCGTGACAGAGAGAATCGTGATAGTTTTTCTTTTCACGTTAGGGTCTTCTGCCATTACGGATATGGCAGGAACTCTCCGTGATGGGAAGAACTTACCGTTCATATCGCCAAACTCGCGCTCCTCATGGATGCAGAGTCTCCATTCAATTGAGAATGGGAACTCTCTTCATGTAGAGCGTGAAGTTTGCGGCCTTGAAAACGCGTTATCTTCATTTTTTGGCACACGGCCATTGAAGCAAAACCGTTTTCTCGACGAACGGGTGCCTCATCGGAGAAGATGATGGTGGTTATTCTCAACGGAGAAGATGACATTTTTGGTGCATGATCACCATGGCCATATGGTCTATGGAGGCAATGCATCCCCCCTACCCACGCGGAGGGGGTTGGCTACGGCCAATAACAACCACGGCCACCCCTCTGGCGGGGGTGTGCGGCCAACCCCATGCAAGGGGGTGGCCGGCCATGGCCATATGGGCCATGGTCGGCCCCGGCCAGGGCCTGGCCGGCTCTGGCCGTGGCCAGGGCCAGGCATGGCCGAGGCCAGACCAGGGCCAGGAGGCCCTGGCCGGCCTCGGCCAGGGCCAGTGGCATCTGCCAGGGCCTGGCCAGCCTGGCCGACCCTGGCAGGGGCCAGGGCCGGCGCCCTGGCCTCAGGCCAGGGCCTGGCCGGCCCTGGCCGGGGGCCAGGGCCAGGCCAGGGGCCTGGCCGGCCCTGGCAGTGGCCAGGGACGACGCCCTGGCCGGCCCTGGCCCCCGCCAGGGCCACGGCCGGCCCGGGCAGTGGCCAGGGCCAGGCCGAGGCATGCCCAGGGCCACTGTCGGCCCTCGCCTCGGCCGGCGCCAGGCCTCTGCCGGCCCCGGTCTCGGCCAGTGCCGAGTCCCTGTTGACCCTGTATTGGGGGGGCTTACATGAATGTGACATGCATGGCCAGCCCATACGGGGCCGACGGCAGGTGTCTGCGGCAAAATTCTCCTATGGGGGGAAGGGCCTGGATCCATACGGGAGCCGGCGACGATGGCTTGCAGAAAAATCCCCTCAGGGGGGATCCGGCCATGGCACGGTTACGGCTCAATCCCGACAATGGCCAGGGATTGCAGTATATTTTGCTAGTATCATAAGGGTACTAAGTTCATTTGCTTTTGAAAAATACGTTTTCAAAAACGCTTTTCCGTTGCGAAGTACTATAAGAGTACTATCGTTTGATAAGTGAGGGGGAAATATTGAAAGTTGTTCTAGATGGTGATTGGAATGGTAGAGACCTTTCCGATTCTAGAGCAACATCTTCAATATTTTTTCGAAAGTAACTTATCAAATATAATAATATCATTCCAAGTGGGATATTCCAAGTGGGAGTGATATCTATGTATAAGAATTTTATGCATGTTTTTTGATCGAACCTTTGGTTTTTTGTCATTTGCAGCATTTTAAAGTTAAAATGTCTTCCGCTTCAAAGAACATCGTCGCTGAGTTAAACAGAGGTGAAAAACTCAACGGCGATAATTACAAACTATGGTCCATCAAGATACAATACGTTCTAGAGGAGCAAGAAGTGCTCGAAACTCTGAAGAACGTAATGATTGAACCCGAGTAGGGCACTACGGCCCAACACAGATGAGACAAGGAAGCTTTTGATGCTTGGTCTCGGAAGAACAAGATAGCTCGCATTACGTTATTGTCCAGTATGGCCGATGACGTAATGCGCATCTTCCGAGAGCATGACCTAGCCATGGACATATGGTCCAAGCTTGAGGAGAAGTTTGGTGGCACCTCGGTTTCCAAACTTCGTTCTTTAACTATAAGATTTGATTCATACAAAAAACGTCCAGATCATTCCATGGAGAAACATCTGCGACATATGGCGAATCTAATCTCAGAGTTAAAGGATGCAGGTCATGTGCTCACTGATGAGCAACAAATCCAAGCAGTCATACTTTCCCTACCAAATGGGTGGGACCAAATGAAGATGCATCTCACTCATAATGAGAGCATCAAGAACTTCAGCGATGTTTCAAAGCACCTCGAGTTAGAGGAAGAGCGGCTTGCGGCCGCCAAGCCAAGTGCAGAAGTGCACATGGTTGCTAGTTCCTCACACGGGGGAAAGAAACAGAAAGATCGTTCGAAGTTTACAAATGAATGTAATAAGCAACCTGAGTCTACCAAGAAACCCAAACATAAAGGTGGACACAAGAAATGGCACAAGAAGAAAGACTTGAAGAGGATCAAGTGCTTCAAGTGCAACAAGTTAGGTCACTATGCCCGTTCTTGTACGAATGAAGGTGACAAGGTAACTTGTAATGATAGTTACATATGTGTTTCTAGTTCAATATTTCTTGTGGAATCTAATCCATTTTGGATAATTGATTCAGGTGCCACCGACCACATAGCAAGGGACAGACGGTCCTTTGTGGAGTATCACCGGATACACCAAGGAACAAAGTGGATTTATGTAGGAAACAACACACGTGTTGAAGTGAAAGGCGTTGGGACTTGCAAGCTAGTCTTGGACAATGGCCGCACTATCTTACTACATGATGTCCTCTTCGCTCCAGATATTCGAAGGAATATTATATTTGTGGTCGTGTTAATGGGTCTTGGTTATAGATGGTTCTTTCAAAATTGTAAAGTGGACTTGTCTTGTAATAATACTCTTATTGGTTCTGGGTATGTATTTAAAGGATTTATTGTATTAAATACAATGTATGACTCTTCATTTTGTAATGAAAATTTCCTTGTTGGAAATTCTTCGACTTATGAGTCAGATATAATTTGTTGGCACGCACAGCTTGGTCACATTGGACCAACGCGTATGGATAGACTTGCCAAACGTGGCCTTCTATCCAATGTTTCAAAAGTCGAAATGTCGACTTGCGAACATTGCCTTGTAGGGAAATCTTGTCGCAAGCCGTTTGGAACTGGTACAAGGGTCGAGGTTCCATTACAGCTCATCCATTCAGACATATGTGGTCCGATGAATGTCAAGACAAGACGCGGGAAGTCTTCTTTTTTTTGGAACGTTAAAATCTATATTAAGTAATGTACAAAATACAATTAGGAGCCCTGCTATAAAAGAGAGGGGAGAGGACACAAGCGTCGTCACCATCTACTTTCATCGTAAGGTCTTGCCAAGAAATAGAAAATTCAGATCACTCCCACTAAAGCTCCACACCCAAGCCAAGAATATCCAACAACATTGCAAGAAGTGGTATAGTTCGGCCCCTTGCTTAGCCATTATCCAATATATCCCAATTATCCAGGGCATGTGACACATCCTCCTCAGGTTCCCCATGGTTCCGAAGAGCAATTCTAACATCAGCTGCAATATCATCAAAAACAGTGTTTTTAACCTCTTTGTGTTGTTGAAGATGCGGTTATTCCGCTCTCGCCAAATATGCTATACCCCCGCCGCTAATGCAGTCTTAGCAAGCTGCCCAAGGACTCCCTTTTTCCCGAAATGAACTAGGAAATACTTCCCTATAGACTCCAATGAGTAGTCAGCAAGGCCGGTTTTTCCCAGCTTTAACATAAGCCTGCACAAAATATACTTGGAATACGGTCAATCAAAGAATAAATGATTTATAGTTTCCAACCCATCCTCACAAAAGACACAGTGTGTTAGCGTATTAATACCCCAAGTGGAGAGCCGGTCTCTAGTTAAAAGTTTGCCTTTGAGAGCTCGAAGTAAGTTCAAGGACCACTTCGGAATGCACTTGGTGAACCAAGTCAGATTGGACAGGGGAAATAAGCTTCCCTTAATTCTAGCCCCCTCCCAGGCATCTTTGAATTTGAAATTAGGTCCCGCTTTCCATACCCATTCATCAGAACCGGCCGTGAGCTTCATGTGTTGAATCAAGTGTTTCATATCTTGAATAGGCGCATCTTCCTTCCAGCTTGAACCATTCCAGTAATCATGGACCCTCATACTCCCAGCCCCTTCTGGAATCACAAAATGGTCTTTCAGTGGCCTGCAGGGAAGCCAGCTATCATGCCAAAATAGGGTGTCTTTTCAATCCCTTACTTTCCTCAGTATCAAGTGCTGTGAAAATTTCCTGCAATGTAGAAGGAACTTCCAAGTACCTGACTGGGCGGCTTTCTTTTTAGTTCCATAGAAAGAACGTACCTCAGGATATCTATCCCTCATGAACTCGGGCCAAAGACCATTTGATTGCAATAATCTCCAGGTAAGTTTGATGCCAGCAGCTTGATTTACCTCGGATAGAAGCCTTAATCCAACACCCCCTTCAGATTTAGGTTTGCAAACATCATTCCATGCCCAAGCATTTGATGACCCCCAAATGAATCTTCTGCACATGAAGGTGAGAGAACGGATAATAGTGGCAGGTATTTTGTAAACCTGGGCCCAGAAAGCTATCATGACATAGATCACTGTTCTCACCAGCTCAATTCGTCCCGCTATCGACAACATATTAGAAGTCCATCCACTGAGCCTTTTTTTGCATTTGTCTAACAATCTGGTGTACATATTAGTTGTTGGGTATTTAGTAGAGAGAGGCAACCCCAAGTAGGTAGTGAAACTTGAAGCCTGCCTGACTCCAATATGATTTGTTAGAGCACCTGCATTTTTAACCCCTTTGCTAAACACTGCAACACTTTTCTCCCAGTTGATAACCAGACCTGTTAAGTTGGTGAAATCCTCCAGAAGAGTTTTAAGTCCATCCATAGACTTGTAGTTGGCCCGACAAAAAAGTAGCAAGTCATCCGTAAAAAGGAGATGCGAAATAGAACCAGTACGTAGCATAGGCTGAATAGTCCCCCAAGTAATAGCTTTTCCTAATAATAATGAAAAAACTTCCATAATGATAACAAACAGGTATGGGGAGAGAGGATCACCTTGTCTGAGCCCTCTGTTGCCTTTGAAATATCCTGCGGGGGAGCCATTGACCATCACAGAATAGGTTGGAGATGAGACACATTCTTGAATCCATGAGATGAAGGTAATACCAAAACCCAATTCCTGACGCGGGAAGTCTTATTTCATCACTTTTATTGATGACTTCACCCGATTCAGTCATATCTATTTGATATCCCACAAAAGTGAAGCATTAACCTTCTTTAAAAACTATATGAGTTTGGTGGAAAATCAATTAGATCGCAAGATTAAGGTCTTGCGAACCGATAGAAGCGGTGAATATCAATCGGCATGTTTTAAGGAACTTTGTGATGAAAAAGGCATAGTTCATCAGGTAACTATGCCTTATACTCCACAACAAAATGGTGTTGCAGAAAGGAGAAATAGGACTTTAATGTAAATGGTCCGTTCAATGATGGCGCAAGCTAACTTGCCAATCACCTTTTGGGGGTGATGCATTATTGACGGCAACTTTCATTTTAAACCGCGTACCCTCGAAATCAATTAGCTCCACTCCTTATGAGTTGTGGAACCAAAGGTCTCCTGACTTAAACATTTTAAAACCTTGGGGATGTGCATCCTACGCACATATTTCCTCCCATAAGTATGGCAAACTTGGGCCACGGGGAAGGAAATGTATCTTTCTACGATACACAGAAAACTCCAAAGGTTATGTTTTCATTGGTCAGGAAGACAATGGAGGTCTAATTGAATTTGAGTCGAGGGATGTCACTTTCTTGAAAAACGAGTTTCCAAGACAGGGCGAGATAAGTCAGGACTTATCTCTATTTGAGATTAATGATCAAGAAGGATTACCTCATTCGAGTGGGAGAATTCTTGGTGAAGACGAAAATACGTTTCAAACTTCACCAATGGATGATACGAATGATGCTAATCCTATTCCATACGGAAATAATGATCCAAGTGGGAGCATTTATAACGACATTCCAAGTGGGAGTGATATTAGAATTGATCTAAATTCGAGTCAACAAGGACTTGAAGAATCTCAAATACGACGAAGTTGTCGTACACTGTTGGCTCCTCTAAGATTTGAGGATGAATTTCTGCAAACCTTTATGACTTTACTACAAGATGATGACGAGCCTGCTACTTTCAAACAGGCCGTATCATGCCATGCAAAAGACAAATGGATGGAAGCGATGAAGGAGGAGTTGGAATCCATGAAAGTTAACCAAGTCTAGGACTTAGTTGACTTACCCAGAGGACGTAGAGCTATTGGGAACAAATGGGTTCTCAAGATCAAGCATAAGGCTGATGGCTCTATAGACAGATATAAAGCTCGCCTTGTCGCGAAAGGTTTTACGCAACAGGAAGGGATAGACTACGAAGAGACCTTCTCACCTGTTGTTCGTTTTACCTCGATTCGCCTGATTTTGGCTATGGTAGCTTGCTTAGACCTCGAATTACATCAGATGGATGTAAAGACTGCCTTTCTCAATGGAGAATTGGACGAGGAGATCTATATGGAACAACCAACAGGGTTTGTAAAAGAAGGAAACGAACATAAGGTTTGTAAACTTTGTAAGTCCATATATGGTCTTAAACAATCCTCGAGGCAATGGTATATACGATTTCAAGAAGTTGTCTTATCATATGGTTTTTCCATGCTTGATGAAGATAACTGTGTATATATCAAGAGGATTAAGAGCAAGTATGTTATTATGTCTCTATATGTAGATAACATTTTGATAGCCGGAAATGACAAGGGCTTTGTGATGGATATCAAGGCTTGGCTTTCATCAGTTTTTGAAATGAAAGACATGGGAGAAGCCGCATATATCCTTGGAGTTAAGATTTCAAGGAATCGTTTGAAGAAACTTCTTTCTCTTTCACAGGAGACTTACATAAAGAAGGTTCTAGAACGCTTTAATATGCAGGACTGCAAGTCCATTGATACTCCTATAAGCAAATGCGATAATTTAATCTTGTCCAAAGAACCAAAAGGAAAAGGAAATTATGGAAAAAGTTCCATATTCCAGTGCAGTTGGTAGTCTTATGTATGCTATGATGTGTACAAGACCGGACATCTGTTTTGCCGTTGGAATGTTAAGTCGTTACCAATCCAATCCAGGACAAGTACACTGGAAAGCGGTTAAGAGGATAATGTTGTATCTTAAGGGAACTGCAGACTATGCTTTATGCTATCAAGGGGTGCCTTGAGGCTCGAAGGCTACACTGATGCTGATTGGGCGGGTGATCTCGATGAGCGACGATCGACCTCAGGATATGTTTTTCTACTCGGATCTGGTGCAATATCCTGGAGTAGCAAGAAACAATCCTGCATCGCACTTTCAACTATGGAAGCCGAGTTTGTAGCATTTAGCATGGCAGTCCAATAGGCTATCTGGCTTAGGAAATTCTTAGACAGGCTAATTGATGCAAGTGACTCAGGTGCTGTACCAATACACAGTGACAGTCAAGTATCTATAGCCTATGTCAAAGATCCAAAATTCCATTGTAAGACCAAACACATTGATATCCGCTACAAATTTGCAAAAGACTATGATAAGACCAAGAAGGTAGACATAAGGTACATATCAACGCATAAGATGATAGCAGATCCGCTTACGAAGGCGATCCCCAGAGATGTGTTTTACAAACAGTTATCATCTCAAGGATTGCGTAAGAGCTGAGTTGTACCAATGTAAATTCCCATGTCTGTAAAAGATCAAATTTAATAAAAGAATAAGTTCTTTTTTACATTGCATATGAATTTCTTGAAAATGTTTGTGTACATTTTTTTTAAATCTCAGCTGGTTTTCTAGTATGTCAGGCAGATTGAGGTTGGCTCTCTCACATGAGCAACCGCCTTTATTATATCAGACGGATAAAATAAAGATGAGACCTGTTTAAAGTCAAAATCGTCAGACGGATGATTTAGAGTCATGACTTAAACAAAATGGTCGTATGAAAGATCTGCATCATATGGATGCTTACAAAAGATCTAATAGGATTCTTAAATCCTATCTGTCTTATGCGGGATGTGGGTCCAGAAGATTATTTGAGTTGTAAAAGGGACTCAAAGTCAGACATTGTGGTGTCTGATCATCATCCTTACAACATCATTAAGACATACGCTCCTTGGGAAAGGAGTGATGTTGTAATACGTATTCATACTACGTATGCATTTTTGACCATTAGGTTAGAATAGTAATTGTGTTTACTATTATGTGAGACCCAAAGACCACATGGGTCTTAACTCGTTACCCTTATGGACTCTAATTGGTTCCTTTAGATTTGACCGGGTGATTGCTATCTTAGCATGTTGCTTATGGACTATGGTCAATTCGGTCCGACGGGGCATGTTAGAAAAGCAAGTCAAGTCAAGATCGAAAGGATCGCAAGAAGAGGAAGATTAATTTCATATTCACATTTGGACTTTAAAGATTCAAAGATGGCCAGCGAATTGTAATCCAGAAGGGATTCAATTGTTGTCACGCCCCGCTTCCCTAAAATGGAGGCGAGACGTGAAAAGGTCCGCACGAGAGTGGAGCTGTGAAGCCCCAAACCCGATAAGCGTCAATAAAACATAAGCAGGTCCATGTAACCACAAACGGAACAACAATAATAACACAAGGAGAGACAGAAATAAAATCTCCTATCTCATAATTTGTCCAACATGAAAATTAAGTTCAACATCCAGAAAAGCCACCAGGCTAAAAGAAAGAGTCTAAAGGCCCAGAACAAGGCCAACGAAAGGAACAACGTAAACAGAGTATAGGTGCTGTGCACCGACAACTACAGCAATCTAAAACAAAAAGGGGAAAGCTCAACGAAGACCCTAGGACTGGTCCCCAGTGTCCACGTACTCCTCGCCAAACACAGACTCGGGCACGGCGTCCGCAAACACCTCGTCCTTAACAACGGACTCTGGCTCGGGAACTAACATGTGTCACCCAAAAGAGTAAAGTGGCACATGTCAGCAAGTCTAAAAGACTTGGGCAAGAAAACTGAAGGTAAGGTAAACTAGCAACCTAGCAGTTATAGTATGATGCATGGCATGGCAAGTATAGTATGGAAGTGACAAGTAAAGGGAAGTACAAGTAGCAAGTATGTCACGGATAACAAGTAAACACGGACAAGTACAAGTCAAGTGGTTCACGTCAAGTGAACAGTCAAGTAAACAAGTTGTGCACAGAGATTTCACCTGTTGGCTAGAGTGGCTGATCGGGCCAACTCCTAAGCTCAAGTGCCGTTTATCTCTACTCCTCCACGTGTATCGAGCCAGGGAATTACCCCGAACACGGAATGCTCGCTTCTGGAACACGAGCCAGGAAGTGTATTTAACAAGTATGGCGTAGGGTTATGCCTGCAACGCAGGTGCCTAGCCGGTAAACAAGTAGATCGGGCATTGGCTATCAACCAACTCACGTAGCCCGCTTCTGGAACACGGGCCAGGAAACACAAGTATTGTAGCGTGTGCTACGAATGCGACATACAACATGGATAGCATGGATGACAATTAATTCGCGTATCGTTAATCAAAATTAAACATGACATGATAGTTATGCAACATGATAAATGGCGGTCCTAGCTTCGTTGTCAAGCTAGTTCCTGAAATTGCGCCTAGGCGAGTATCATTTCATCGCCTAGTCTCTTTTACGCCTACAACAAGCAAATGGCCTAAGACATGGCCCAAAACCCTAAGTGGCAAGTTTCACTTGCCTATCACCGAGGATGACGATCAACGAGGGTTCGTCCCATGGACGCTAATCTACGGGGAAGTCGCTGTTATGGAGGAACAATCATCAAAACAACATTCATTTCATTAGGGTTTCACAAAAACACAACGGGTTATAAAAACATTAAGAGATCGATTATTACCGTATCGGAAGCAGAAGAATGATGCCGAGCAAGCACGTCAACGGAAGAAACGCTCCGGGGAACCTAGGGTTCAGATCTGGAATGGATGGGGAAAATCTGGAGAAATGGGTTTTGATGTGGATTTTGGGGGTTTGATGAAAGTTTGAGGAAGATGAGAGGTAGGATGTGTCAAGTGAGGGTTTGGAGGATGGAGGATGAGCTTGGAATGATGGAATAAGGGTTTGAGGTAGTAGTGGGCTCAATGGGGGAGAAATTAGGTTTAGAGTTGAAGAAGAAGAAGAAAACGTTTGGGAGGGGTTTAAATAGGAAGTGCTGGCGGCTGCCCAGAAATTAGGGTTTCGACACTGATTAGTCGGTCAAAGAAGGTTGGCTGACCGACTAGTTTAGCAACTAGTCGGTCGGTCGATTAGCTGTGACCGACTAACACCAAGCAGCGAAATTAGGGAAAAATCTGGGCAATGAATTAGTCGGTCAAAGAGCAACCACTAACCGACTAGTTTGGGAACTAGTCGGTCGGTTGACCAACGCAGACCGACTAAGTCCAAACAGTAACTCCTGCACAAAAATAGGATTTAGATTTAGTCGGTCAAAGAACAACTACTGACCGACTAGTTTCGAATCTAGTCGGTCGATGAACGTTCTTAGACCGACTAAGAATGAATAGTACTTGATGTCAAAAATGATCATAGAGCTAGTCGGTTAAAGAACGATTGTTGACCGACTAGTTTGCAACCTAGTCGGTCGACCAATGTTCTTAGACCGACTAACGATAAACAGTAACTCTTGAACATTTAACAAAGCCCACTAGTCGGTTCAAGAAGGTTTTCCGACCGACTGGATCGTCATCTAGTCGGTCGGTGCCCCTTCTTACACCGGCTAATGTGCACCAAAAGTTCCGAAATGGAGCGTGAAGCTCCGGGATCGATTCCTAAGACTCCTAGGCTTGATCTAACAATAAGATATGACCGATATGAAGCCCGTCATGGATGACTTACTCCAAAATCGACGATTTTAAGGAAGAAGCTAGAAAATCACGACGAAATGATCGAAAATGAAAGTTACGGAGACGAAAACCACATATAAGGAGAAAATCCACCAAAACATATAATATAATATAATAAATCCAGATACAAGAAAACCAGTCGTTACATCCCCCCCAACTTAAGAAAAATTCCGTCCTCGGAATTTCCCAACACTCACGTGTCCGGGAACAAAAGTGGGAAACGCTCTCGCATCTCATCCTCATTCTCCCAAGTAGACTCTCCAGGCGAGCCGTGTCGCCACATCACCCTCACAAGATTGACAACCTTGTTCTGAAGTGACTTCTGACGCCTTTCCAGAATCTGCACTGGCTGCTGGTCATACGTCATATCGGGGCGAACGGTAATCTCCGAAAAATCCACAGCATGAGATGGATCGCTAATGTATCGACGAAGCTGCGACACATGGAAAACATTGTGAACTCCCTCCAAAGATGGCGGTAAGGCTAAGCGGTAAGCTACCTCACCAACCCTCTCCAGAATATCAAACGGTCCAATGTATCGCGGGCTCAACTTCCCTCGCTTCCCAAAACAAATCACACCACGATTCGGGGAAATCTTCAAGAACACATGATCTCCCGGCTGAAACTCCAAAGGACGCCGTTTAGCATCCGCCCAATGCTTAAAACGGTCCTGAGCAATCCTCAATCTCTCCTGAATATTCCTAACGACCTCCACAGCCTCCACAATCATCTCAGGCCCCAACAGCTCCCGATCGCCAACGTCATCCCAACTCAATGGCGATCGACATTTCCTCCCATACAAAGCGGCGAAAGGCGCCATGCCAATAGACGCCTGGTAGCTGTTGGTGTAAGGAAACTCTACCAGATGTAGATGGTCCTCCCACGAACCCTTGAAATCCAACATGCACGCCCTCAGCATGTCCTCCAAGATCTAAATCGTCTTCTCGGACTGGCCATCCGTCTGCGGATGGTACGCCGTGCTGAAACTCAGACGCGTACCCAAACTCTTCTTCAAACTCTACCAGAACTGAGATGTGAACCTCGTGTCTCTGTCCGACATGATACTCATAGGGACTCCGTGAAGTCGCACGACCTCCTGCACGATTCACGTTACATCACTATCTAAACTAGGCAAATGAAATAAAAACGGAGAGTAAAAGAATTTACCTCCATGTATCTCCTCGTTAGCGCCTCAGTGGACTGTCCCACTCGGAACGGAATAAAGTGCGCGGATTTGGTCAATCGATCTACGATCACCCAAATTGAGGCATTCTGCTTCGTACTCCGAGGTAGTCCAGTCACGAAATCCATAGTGGTGTGTTGCCATTTACACTCCGGAATCGGAAGCGGTTGCAGCAACCCGACCGTACGCTGATGCTCCGACTTTACTTGCTGGCAAACCAAACACTTGGCTACATTCCGAGTCACACTCCTCTTCATGCCATGTCACCAATAATTAAGACGAAGATCCTTGTACATCTTGGTCCCACCAGGATGCACAAAATACGGCGAACTGTGTGCCTCCACCATCAACTCCTCTCTAATATCCCCAGCTGGTACACACAACCTGGCTCCAAACCTCAGCGAGCCATCCTCATGAATCAAAAAGTCAGCCCACAGACCGGCTTCTACCTGTTCCCGAATCTTCACCAGTTTCGGATCCTCAGCCTGGCCAGCCTTGATCCGATCCACAATCGTCGACTGTATCTGCATACACATCAACGAAGAAGCCTCCACAGGAAGGACAATCTCCACACCAGACTCGTAAAAATCCTGCTGCAATCTCCACTGCGAGGTCAAAATCATCACTGCTGGAAGCCTACTCAGCGCATCAGGAACCACATTCACCTTGCCAGGGTGATACTGCAGGTCAATCTCATAATCCTCCATGAGCTCCAGCCATCGACGCTGTCGCATGTTGAGCTCCTTCTGAGTAAAAATAAACTTCAAGCTTTTGTGATCGGTGAAGATCTTCACTTTCTCACTCAGCAGGAAGTGCCTCCAAATCTTAAGAGCAAACACAACAGCAGCCAACTCCAAATCATGCGTCGGGTAATTCTTCTCATGAGTCTTGAGCTGACGCGAAGCATACGCCACAACATGCCTGTGCTGATGCAACACACAACCGAGACCCTTGCCAGAAGCATCGCAAAAGATCTCAAATCCACCGCTTCGATTAGGTACAACAAGAATAGGGGCAGTCGTCAATCTCTCCCTCAGAACACCAAAAGCATTCTCACAATCACCCGACCAAACAAAAGGTACATCCTTCCGTGTCAATCTGGTCATCTGCTCAGCAATACGAGAAAATTCCTTATTGAAATGCCGATAGTAACCAGCAACTCCAAGGAAACTCCGGATCTCAGACGCTGATTGTGGAACAGGCCACTCTCTGATGGCCCTAATCTTCTCGGGATCCACAGAAATACCATCTCCAGTCACCACATGCCCCAGAAAAGCAACTCTATCCAGCCAAAACTCGCACTTCGAAAACTTAGCATACAAACGATGCATCCTCAGAATCTCCAATACCGTCCTCAAGTGCGATGCATGCTCCTCCTCCGACTTTGAATAGATCAGAATGTCGTCAATAAAGATAACGACAAACTTATCCAAAAAGTCGTAGAAAATCAGGTTCATCAGATTCATGAAAACTACGGGTGCATTGGTTACACCGAAAGGCATAACCACAAACTCGTAGTGTCCATACTTCGTCCTGAACGCTGTCTTCGGAACATCATCCTTCTTCACCTTCAACTGATGGTAACCACTCCTCAAATCCAACTTAGAAAACACCCTCGAGCCTCCAAGCTGATCAAAAATATCATCGATGCGAGGCAACGGGTATTTATTCTTGATGGTCACCGCATTCAACTCCCGATAGTCCACGCACATGCGACGCGAACCATCCTTCTTCTTCACTAGCAGCACCGGTGCTCCCCACGGAGACACACTAGGATTGATATAACCCTTCTGCAAAAGCTCATCCAGCTGCTTCCGCAATTCCTCCAACTCGGTGGGTGCCATACGATAAGGCGCCTTCGAAATCGGCTGCGCTCCCGGAACAAGATCAATAGAAAATTCTAGCGCTCGATCAGGTGGCAAACCAGACATCTCCTCGGGGAAGACGTCATCAAAATCCCACACAACTGCTGGCCTCTCCAACTCCATCTGCATAGCCACAATCTCCACCGGTCTGGTCCGAAATCTAACCGGACCCAGCGAACTGCTACCTCGACTGAACTCAAATACTGGATGTCCGGGAATCTCGAACACCACCTTCTTCCTCCGACAGTCAATCGTAGCATAGAAGCTCGCAAGCCAATCCATCCCAAGGACCTCATCGTAGTTGATGATGTCGTGGACAATGAAATCATCACAAAGCTTACGTCCACAAACCACCAACGGGCAAGAATTGCACCCACGATGCACCGAGACCACACCGTTCCCTGTGACGATATTCCAACTCTTAGGAAGAGAGGACGTCGACAAGGAATGCTTCTCCACGAAGCTCCGTGCCAAAATGCACATCGACGCACCTGAGTCAAAGAGAACTCGTGCAGGAAATGTGCAAACCAAATCCACACCTAGCAAACAGTCTAACAATCAAATCCTATTCTAGCAACAAACATGAGCAAGCAACCAACATAATCAACAATCAAACTAACAAAGGAAGAAAAATAGCTAGAACGAGCGTTACCTGTAATAACCTCGTCCACGGCCATGCTCTCCTCCTCAGTCATCAGAAAGGCCTGCCCTCTCGGTGGAACAGCCTGCCGAAAGGCCTGTCTTTGTGGAACAAGGGGCGCTCCACGTCCAGCGGGCACAGGGGCTCTCAGCTACAACGGCGGTGCTGTAACAGGTGCCCTCCAAGGCTGCTTCGACCTCGGACAATCCTTCATGGCATGAGTAGGATCCCCACAGATGACACACTGGCCCAGGAATCTCCTACACTGATCCTTGACGTGCCCGGTCCTGCCGCAGAAATGGCAAGTCTTCAGAATAGGCCCTCCTGGCCTCTTGAACTGAGCTGGCTGATTAGGCTTGAAACCAGGCCTAACCACCGCTCTGGCATGCTCCATAGGCCTCTTCCCAGCACCAGAAACATGTCCTCTCCTCTGACTCAGGTTCAGCTCCTGCCTCCTTGCAGCGACCAGAACCTTCTGATAAGAGTCCAGATCAGAGGAAGACACAAAACTCTGGAGCTCCAAAGCAAGTCCCTGCAGGAACCTTTGAGCCCTCTCATCAGCATCCTGCACCATCTTTGGTGCGAACCGACTAAGCCTAGTGAACTCTTGGTGGTACTGGTCCACCGTCAAGCTCCTTTGCTTCAGATCAATGAAACGCTGCAGCATCTCCTTCTTAGCAGCCTTCAGAAAGAACTCCTCATCAAACCTGGACTTAAAGGTAGCCCAAGCTATCGGCTCCACCAGCATCTTCTCTTCCGCATCCCACCAGTTCCGAGCATTATCCTTGAGTTGCCTCTTCGCCAAATCAACCCATCCAGCCGGGGTGATCTTGGCCATCTTCAAGTTATCCTTAATGTTCCGAATCCACTCATCGACAGCCAGAGGACCCTCAGACCCATCAAAATATGCGGGACCCAGCTCCCGAAATTGCTTCACTCCCGGCTCGGATCGAGGGGCCTCTGGAGTCGCCCGATGAGCTCGACCAGCCGGAGCATTCTTGACTTGCAGGAGCACGCCTTGCTGCACCTGCATCATCTGAAGCATCATCTGCATCATCTCCCCATTGGTGGGTTCCTGCTCAGGCTCCTAGTCATGAGGGGGTGCACCACTACCACCACCACGGGTGATTCGTCTTCCTGCCATCTAATGACACAGAAAACGAAACAATTAGACTCATAGCTTATGACTCGGACGTCGAACTTAGTTTATTGGACATTCTAATATTATTATCGCTATTCCGACAATTCGCAGGTATAGAAGGACCTGCATGGGCCACAAACAAAACCTGTCACGCCCTGCTTCCCTTAAATGGAGGCGAGACGTGAAAAGGTCCGCACGAGAGTGGAGCAGTGAAGCCCCAAACCCGATAAGCGTCAATAAAACATAAGCAGGTCCCTGTAACCACAAACGGAACAACAATAATAACACAAGGAGAGACAGAAATAAAATCTCCTATCTCATAATTTGTCGAACATGAAAATTAAGTTCAACATCCAGAAAAGCCACCAGGCTAAAAGAAAGAGTCTAAAGGACCAGAACAAGGCCAACGAAAGGAACAACGTAAACAGAGTATAGGTGCTGCACACCGACAACTACAGCAGTCTAAAACAAAAAGGGGAAAGCTCAACGAAGACCCTAGGACTGGTCCCCAGTGTCCACGTACTCCTCGCCAAACACAGACTCAGGCACGGCGTCCGCAAACACCTCGTCCTCAACAACGGACTCAGGCTCGGGAACTAACATGTGTCACCCAAAAGAGTAAAGGGGCACATGTCAGCAAGTCTAAAAGACTTGGGCAAGGAAACTGAAGGTAAGGTAAACTAGCAACCTAGCAGTTATAGTATGATGCATGGCATGGCAAGTATAGTATGAAAGTGACAAGTAAAGGAAAGTACAAGTAGAAAGTATGTCACGGATAACAAGTAAACACGGACAAGTCCAAGTCAAGTGGTTCACGTTAAGTGAACAGTCAAGTAAACAAGTTGTGCACAGAGATTCCGCCTGTTGGCTTGAGTGGCTGATCGGGCCAACTCCTAAGCTCAAGTGACCGTTTATCTCTACCCCTCCACGTGTATCGAGCCAGGGAATTACCCCGAACACGGAATGCTCGCTTCTGGAACACGAGCCAGGAAGTGTATTTAACAAGTATGGTGTAGGGTTATGCCTGCAACGCAGGTGCCTAGCCGATAAACAAGTAGATCGGGCATTGGCTATCAACCAACTCACGTTGCCCGCTTCTGGAACACGGGCCAGGAAACACAAGTATTGTAGCGTGTGCTACGAATGCGACATACAACATGGATAGCATGGATGACAATTAATTCGCGTATCGTTAATCAAAATTAAATATGACATGATAGTTATGCAACATGATAAATGGCGGTCCTAGCTTCATTGTCAAGCTAGTTCCTGAAATTGCGCCTAGGCAAGTATCATTTCATTGCCTAGTCTCTTTTACGCCTACAATAAGCAAATGGCCTAAGACATGGCCCAAAATCCTAAGTGGCAAGTTTCACTTGCCTAGCACCGAGGATGACGATCAACGAGGGTTCGTCCCACAGACGCTAATCTACGGGGAAGTCGTTGTTATGGAGGAACAATCATCAAAACACCATTCATTTCATTAGGGTTTCACAAAAACACAACGGGTTATGAAAACATTAAGAGATCGATTATTACCGTATCGGAAGCGGAAGAATGATACCGAGCAAGCACGGCAACGGAAGAAACGCTCCAGGGAACCTAGGGTTCAGATCTGGAATGGATGGGGAAAATCTGGAGAAATGGGTTTTGATGTGGATTTTGGGGGTTTGATGAAAGTTTGAGGAAGATGAGAGGTAGGATGTGTCAAGTGAGGGTTTGGAGGATAGAGGATGAGCTTGGAATGATGGAATAAGGGTTTGAGGTAGTAGTGGGCTCAATGGGGGAGAAATTAGGTTTAGAGTTGAAGAAGAAGAAGAAAACGTTTGGGAGGGGTTTAAATAGGAAGTGCTGGCGGCTGCCCAGAAATTAGGGTTTCGACACTGATTAGTCGGTCAAAGAAGGTTGGCTGACCGACTAGTTTAGCAACTAGTCGGTCGGTCGATTAGCTGTGACCGACTAACACCAAGCAGCGAAATTAGGGAAAAATCTGGGCAATGAATTAGTCGGTCAAAGAGCAACCACTGACCGACTAGTTTGGGAACTAGTCGGTCGGTTGACCAACGCAGACCGACTACGTCCAAACAGTAACTCCTGTACAAAAATAGGATTTAGATTTAGTCGGTCAAAGAACAACTACTGACCGACTAGTTTCGAATCTAGTCGGTCGATGAACGTTCTTAGACCGACTAAGAATGAATAGTACTTGATGTCAAAAATGATCATAGAGCTAGTCGGTTAAAGAACGATTGCTGACCGACTAGTTTGCAACCTAGTCGGTCGACCAATGTTCTTAGACCGACTAACAATAAACAGTAACTCCTGAACATTTAACAAAGCCCACTAGTCGGTTCAAGAAGGTTTTCCGACCGACTGGATCGTCATCTAGTCGGTCGGTGCCCCTTCTTACACCGGCTAATGTGCACCAAAATTTCCGAAATGGAGCGCGAAGCTCCGGGATCGATTCCTAAGACTCCTAGGCTTGATCTAACAATAAGATATGACCGATATGAAGACCGTCACGGATGACTTACTCCAAAATCAACGATTCTAAGGAAGAAGCTAGAAAATCACGATGAAACGATCGAAAATGAAAGTTACGGAGACGAAAACCACATATAAGGAGAAAATCCACCAAAACATATAATATAATATAATAAATCCAGATACAAGAAAACTAGTCGTTACAATTGTTGAATATAAAGTATAAGAAATGTGAAGAAATAATCTAGGGTAAAGCATGCGTTGATCTACTCAACTTTGCACCTCAAGGAGCGTTGTGTATCTCTAACAAGTGCACAATAGCGAACTCTATGCGCATGACGGTCACACGGCCTATTTCTCGGTATGATAAACAGAAGAGTTAAAGGAAAGATGTTTCCTTACAATCCCCTCAAGTGTGAGTGGGAGATGTTGGATATGGACGACATGAATACACCCATGAGGGGATGTATGAGGGTATACGGACCTCAGATGTCGCGTGCACAAAAGCATGCACGAAGGGAACCTTTTCTCGTGTGAAAAGGACCACACGATAAGTGGAAAAAGTCACTTTATAAGTGCATAAAGGCACTCGATAAGTGAATGAAGAAGAGGATAAGTAAAAGGGCTAATATAGGCTAATAAGCTTATAAGTGGTTATTTCCTACAATAACTACCCCTAAAGCCTATAATTAGGACCCAAGGGTATGCCTTTTACACTAATCTAACCATGCCATAAGTTTGCATAAGGCAACTTATGTTCTTCTTCTCCCTTCCATTAAAATCCTCTTCTAAATAGAGATTTAGGCGGTGCAACTCTTCTTCGATCCTCCGTGACGAAGTACCGACCGTTGTGGCGAATCCGAGGGTGAAGTTCCGAGACTACGATGTCGTGTACGCAAGCGTAAGTCTATGTTATTATTCGATCCTAATGTCGTTGTTTTGACAGGATCCTTCAGGTGTCAGGTCGCGTTTTCAGTAAATCCTATTTAGGATTCTTTTCTAGGTTGGACGTGGCTACCCTAACAGTCACAAGTCGAATTGTCCGTTCAGCCTATCCGACGATTTTATCCTATGTGCACAGTCAAAAGTCCGATCGTCGATCTACGGTTCCACATCGTTTTAAGGGAGCAGAACGTAAATTTAATGTGTTAAGTTGTCGATTTTAGTTCGGGTTCAGTTTTTCTACGGTGTGGGTTGCGCTACGAGTTCGGGGGACCAACCTCTCCGGTGTTCGATGTAGGATGAGCGTAGCGTCTGAACGGTAGCAGATCTGTGTCGTCTATGGTGTCTCAGCTATGGGTAGCGTAGTGAGACTCATCCAGGCGGCAGACGTAGTGCGTGAGCAGCGAGTAGAGGCAAAACAGCGAGCAACGGAGGATAGAACGTCGATACAACGTCACCGAAACGTAGTCGTTGGCTGTCCGGCCTAGGAGAAGGCCACGGGGGTGTCTCCGGCCTAGGGGAGGTCGACGACGGTTCGGGGAGGCTCCGGCGTCGACCGTACAACGACTGGCGTCGGAAAACATGCAGCAGCGGTGGATTTTGCCGCTGCTATTGCTGCTTGCGCGAGGAAAACGCCGTCGGCAGCGGCCTGTCACCGGTGGCGGGGTGCAGTCACTGGGGAACGTCGGGGTGGCGGCTTAGGTCGGTCGAGCGGCACCGTTGTCGCTGAAGCTGCGGCGGCGCGAGCGAATCACAGCCCGAACGGCTGTGTTGGGCGTCGGGGCGGCTTGTCCGTTCGCGGTTGATCGGAGAAGAGCTGCCGGGCGCGACAGACGACGACCGGGGGTCGGGGGCGGCGGTCGGGAGTTGGGTGTGGCCGCCGACGGTGAGCACGAGGGGGAAGATGTGAGTGTTAGGGTATCGAGCTTAAGGGTTTTGAAAACGGCGGCTGAAAATTTTTGCTTGCCCTAGGTTACGGCTGCACGTGAAGGGAAATAGTGATTTAGGGTTGGGGTTTTAATAATAATAAGTATGATATATAACTATAGGGTTATATGTTAAGTGAGAGAGAGAGAGAGAGAGAGAGAGAGAGAGAGAGAGAGAGAGAGAGGGAGGAGGAGTGCAATTTGGGGAAAGAATAGGTGCAGGTAGAAACTGAAATCAAATCCCAATACGTATGGGATTTGCTAAGATTTGAATCACAAATTCGAAATTCAAGTGATTAGGGCTAAGATCAACGACCGAGATTTCTCCGAGCGATATCTCTTAATCCGGGCGTCGGAAAAATAATCCGAAAATACCGGGGAGATCGTGGAGACGAGACGCACAGATCTACGGAGCCCGATCGTGCGTAACACCTACAAAAAATTTACGTAAAATTGGAAACGGCATTTTTGAGTCAATTGACTAAAACGCCCCTATCGTTCCAAGTCGTTTTGCGAGAAAACGAGCCGTGAAATGACGTTCCCAAAAATTACTATAAAATTCTATACTCTCAAACGATCACAACAGCATATCACATCGCATATATCGGAATCCAGAAATAGCCAAAAAATACGTGCACGATAAAGCACGTGCACACAGAAAATTCATAAGGTCGGAAAACGACCGTTACATTCTACCCCACTAAAATAAAGATTCCGTCCTCGGAATTAACAACTGTAATCAGTAAACAAGAAAGGATAACGCTCTCTCATCTCCTCCTCACGCTCCCAAGTGGACTCTCCAGGTGAACCGTGACGCCACATCACTCTCACCAGATCGACTACCTTATTCCTCAATTGCTTCTGTCGACGGTCCAAAATCTGCACATGCTGCTGGTCATAGGTCAGGTCCGGGCGGACCGAGATCTCAGAGAAATCAACAGTGTGCGACGGATCACTGACGTACCGACGTAACGGGGATACGTGGAATACGTCGTGAACTCCCTCCAAAGATGGTGGCAGAGCAAGGCGGTAGGCCACTACTCCCACGCGCTCCAGCACATCAAATGGTCCAATATACCTCGGGCTCAGCTTTCCTTTCCTCCCGAAACGAATAACTCCGTGGTTCAGAGAAATCTTCAGGAAGACGTGATCTCCTGGCTGGAACTCCAATGGTCGCCTCTTGGCATCAGCCCAATGCTTGAATCGATCCTGCGCAACCCTGAGCTTCTCCCTGATGTCTCTCACGACATCCACAGCTTCCACTATCATCTCTGGACCCAACAGCTCCCGATCTCCAATGTCATCCCAGCTCAGTGGCGATCAACATTTCCTCCCATATAAGGCAGCAAACGGTGCCATTCCAATGCTCGCCTGGTAGCTGTTGTTATATGAAAACTCCACCAAGTGAAGATGGTCCTCCCAAGATCCCTTCAAATCGAGCGTATAAGCTCGCAGCATATCCTCCAATATCTGAATAGTCCTCTCGGACTGGCCATCGGTCTGCGGGTGGTACGCCGTGCTGAAACTCAGACTCGTACCCAGATTCTCCTGCAGACTCCTCCAGAACTGAGACGTGAACCTCGAGTCTCTGTTAGACACGATGCTCACGGGGACTCCGTGTAAGCGTACGATCTCCTGCACGCGCACAGTATTCGTCACAACTAATTCAAAAAGAAATAAAAAGAGAAGTAAAATAAAATTTTACTTCCAAATATTTCCTCGCCAAGACTTCTGTAGACTGTCCCACTTGGAAGGGGATGAAATGCGCAGACTTAGTCCATCGGTCAACAATCACCCAGACTGCATCGTTCTGCTTCGGGTTCCGAGGCAAACCAGTCACGAAATCCATCGTAATATGCTGCCATTTTCACTCCGGAATAGGAAGCGGTTGTAGCAATCCAGCCATACGATGGTGCTCAGCCTTCACCTGTTGGCATATCAAACACTTGGCAACGCTCCGTGCCACACTCCTCTTCATGCCAATCCACCAGTAATTCAGACGGAGGTCCTTATACATCTTGGTGCCACCAGGATGTATGGAATATGGCGAGCTATGAGCCTCGCTCAATAGCTCCTCGCGAACATCACCTGCAGGTACGCAGAGTCTGCTGCTGTACAGCAGCGACCCATCCTCATGAATCACGAACTCCGTCCGTAGTCCAGCTTCAACCTGCCTCCTGATCCTCTGTAGCTTCGGATCTCCTGCCTGTGCTGCCTTGATTCGATCCACGATCGTGGACTGAATCTGTAAATTCATGAATGAATGAACCACACCAGGTAGGACGACCTCTAAATCCATCCCTTTCAGCTCCTGCTGAATCCTCCAGTCGGCAGTATGCATCATTGCAGTAGGAAGTCTACTCAAAGCATCCGGCACCACGTTCACCTTCCCTGGGTGATACTACAAGTCTATCTCATAGTCAGCCATGAGCTCCAACCATCGTCTCTGACGCATGTTGAGCTCCTTCCGCATGAAGATGTACTTCAAGCTTTTGTGATCGGTGAAAATCTTCATGTTCTCACTCAGCAAGAAGTGCCTCCAAATCTTCAGTGTAAATATCATCGCTGCCAACTCCAGGTCATGCGTCGAGTAACTCTTCTCATGTGTCCTCAACTATCGAGAAGCGTACGCGACCACGTGGCCATGCTGATGCAGAACACATCCAAGGCCCTTCCCTGATGCATCACAGTATACCTCGAAGCCTCCTCTCCGATCTGGTACAGCCAAAACCGGTGCCATGGTCAACCTCACCTTCAAGATACTGAAAGCCTCCTCACAAGCATCGGACCAACGGAACTCCACATCCTTCCTTGTCACCTTCGTCGTCGGCTCAGCAATCTTCGAGAAATCCTTGATGAACCGCCGATAATAACCTGCTAAGCCAAGAAAACTCCTGATATCCGACGCTGACTGCGGAGTCAGCCAATCTCTGACTGCTCTGACCTTTTCTGGATCTATAGATATGCCATCACCGGACACCACGTGCCCCAGAAACGCGACTCTGTCCAGCCAGAACTCGCACTTACTATACTTGGCATATAGTTTATGTTGCCTCAGCGTCTCCAGCACTATCCTCAGATGACACCTGTGCTCCTCCTCCATCTTCGAGTAAATAAGAATGTCATCAATAAAGATAACGACAAACTTATCCAAGAAGTCGTAGAAAATTAAGTTCATTAAATTCATGAACACAGCTGGAGCATTGGTCACGCCGAAGGGCATAACCACGAACTCATAATGTCCGTACTTCATCCGGAAGGCTGTCTTCGGAATATCGTCCTTCTTCACTTTTAGCTGGTGATATCCGCTCCTCAAGTCCAACTTCTAGAAGAATCTCGAACCTCCCAGCTGATCAAAAATATCGTCGATGCGTGGCAGCGGATACCTATTCTTTACTGTGACAACATTCAGCCCTCGATAGTCCATGCACATCCTGCGGGACCCATCCTTCTTCTTCACAAGTAATACAGGTGCACCCCACGGTGACACACTAGGGTGGATGAAACCATTTTGCAGCAACTCATCTAACTGCTTTCGCAGTTCCTTAAGCTCAGCCGGTGCCATTCGATAAGGCGCCTTCGATATCGGCTGCACTCCTGGCATCAGGTCAATACAAAACTCTAGAGCTCTGTCGGGTGGTAGACACGAGATATCCTCCGGGAAGACATCGTCGAAGTCTCTGACGACTGTTGGTCGGTTGATCTCCATCTACATAGCTGCGATAATCAGCATCTCCGGCTTGGCCTGAAATCTGATGGGCCCAAGCGACTCGTCTCTGCTACGGAACTCGAACTCCGGATGGCCTGGAATCCGGAATACCACTCTCTTGCTGTGGCAGTCGATCGAGGCATGGAAGTCTCCCAGCCAATCGATGCCAAGAACGACATCGAAATGCGGCAGGTCGTGGATGATGAAGTCTGCAAATAACTCGTGTCCACTGACCACTAAAGGAATCGATCGACAACCCATGTTCACAGTCACCACTCCGTTCCCCGTGGTGATGTCCCAACACTTAGGAAGTGTGTGGGTGGGAATGGAGTGCTTTGTTATAAATCTCCAGGATAAGATACACATAGATGCACCGGAGTCAAACAAAGCCAAGGCAGGGTGAGAGAACACAAGAATGGTGCCTAGGATACGAAAGAACTTCGGTCAACAAGTTACTCTAACAAACAAGACAAACAAACATAACTAACATTAAGATCTACTCTATGAAATGAAAGACTAGATTCGAAGTATACCTGTAATAACTCCATCCAGCTCCTCAGTCTCAACAGCGGTCATAGTGTATGCCGGCCTCTGGGGTTGCACTGCCCTCTGAAACATCTGCCTCTGTGGCGCCAAGGGTGGTCCACGTACGGCAGCTCATCTCTGAACCGGGCAGGTGCTCTACTCTGTAGCGGGGCTGGCACTCTGACCATAGCATGACGCGCTCTCGGACAATCCTTAGCTGTATGCGAAGCATCTCCATAAATCAAGCACAGTCCCAGCTTCCTCCTACAATCCTTCTGAACATGTCCTGTCTTCCCGCAGTAATGGCATGGCCCCTTACTCTGAGTCTGCATAGGTGCTCCTGGCCTCTTGAAAGGCACTGTCTGGACTGGCCTCATCGTCGGCCTAGCAGGTGGTCGGTACTGCTCCATGAGACGCTTCCCTCTATCGGCTGGAGGGTCAGGTAGGTGCGAAATGGTCTCATGGTTCCTCACGGCATTCAGCACCGCTCCCATGGTCGTGAAATCTGCAGAAGACATCGAAGCCTGAATCTTCGGACACAGTCCCTGACGGAAACGATCAGCTCGTTTGTCCTCCTTCCTTACCATATGTGGGGCAAACCGACTCAGCATCTCAAACTCTGCCTCATACTCGTCAACGGTCATGTCCCCCTGCTTCAGGTCCACAAATCTGCTCAACGGTTCCCTCCTAGCAGCCTTGGTGAAATACTTATCCTTGAACATCGAGCGGAAGGTCCTCCACTCCACTGGCTTCAGCAGGTGCCTCTCCTCAATGCGCCACCTGTTCCTGGCATTCTCTGTCAGCTGCATCTTTTCTATCTCGACCTGGGTATCATCAGGAATCTTCGCAGCAATCAGCTTCTCCTCAGTACTCAAAATCCATTCATCAGCGGCCAACGGTCCTTCCTTCCCAGAAAATGTCTTCGGCTACAACTCATTGAACTACTTCACTACCGGAGCAGCTCGAGGGGCAGGCGGTGGCGGTGGTGGTGCAGCTGGAGGAGCATGGGCAGCACGGTGAGACTGCTGAACCAACTAGTGCTGCACTTCCAGCATCTCTTTCATCACACCAGAAACTTGCGAAACTCTCCGCCCTGGTCTTTCGGAACTCCATCGCCTGAGTTCCCGGATCAGGTAACGCGTCGTCCTGCCATCCTATTGTCAAGAAATACAGAGATTAGACTCGTACAATTTCTGGATATCAGAAAATGAATGTCATTACTCCTATTGTTCTGTACTTGCAGCAAGTATGGGGTGGGGACCTGCATGGGCCACCACTAAAACCTGTCACGCCCCGCTTCCCAAAACAACGGAGGCGAAATGTGACTAAGGCCCGCTTAGGCCAAGGCTGAGAAGCCCAGACCCAATAAGCGTCTGTGTGGTTCACCAAGTCGAAGGTACATGTCCCTGCATGTTAGTACAAAACAATAAAAGTACGAAAAAGAAAGACAATCATTTTATTCCAAATTAAATATCCAAAGTACTGAGAGTCTAAAACGTCCGAAGGGCTATAACTGCAGAAAAACTACTGGTGCAAGCACCCAACCTAAAAGAAGTAACAGTGCAACGCACCCAAACAACTAATATGGAACCTCTGGTTCAGCAACGGGGATCTCTAACTCTGGTCCTCCTCGGGCACGTACTCAGGATCGGCGTCCTCCGACTCTACGTCCTCGGGCAGCTCTGTCTGGTCGTCGTACTCCGGCTCGTCACCTGACGTACAACACCAAAGAAAGGAACTGTACGTTATGTAAAGTCTACAACAGAAAGTCAGACTCTACTGCAAGTGTACTGAACTATTAAACATCATTTTACTGGTTGATTAGCATGCTGGGGTTTGATCGCTCCGGAATGTAACCCAAAAGTGCGACCGTGTAGTTTTACCGCAAGCGCACGGTGTAGCGGCGAGCGGGTTATCGAACACAGGGAGGACGAATGAAAGTGCTTGCTCCAATCAACCTGGCTATTTAAGAACAGAAAAGAGAGAATTTTGCCTTTGGCGATCCTGTCACAATCGTCAGACAAAGTGCGGAAATATCAAATCAAATAAAGAACGTCTAGGGAATGGGGAATTTTCGCTACTCACCGTATCTCGTCAATGTGGTTCATTGGTATCAAAATTGCTAGAATAAAATTTTGGATGAACTAGTTGCAACTGAATGTAATACCTAGCTCACGCTTTCGCGCTGTTGCCGGTCTACAGCTATCCTAGGTTCGGGTCCAATCTCTTGCAAACCCTAGCATAGGGAAGCTAGCATTAGGATCAACATGATCGTTCAATCGCGCCCCGAGCCCACTCTCGTGCAAACTCGGGCCACGACCTAGGTTGGGATAGTTCCTACCCGTCCAATCTCTTACAAACGGGTATCGGCACGGAATTGCAACCGGAAACCCTAGTATCGGTCCAATCTCTTGCAAACCGATACTACGGAAATTCGATTCCAACCCAATTCGGATTTCTAGGGTTTCCTATCGAATTGGGATCCAATCTCTTGCAAATCCCAATCGATATGAATACCTAGATATCCGTAATAAATCAATCCCAAACTAACCCTAATATCGATTCTAGCAAAATTTCTACCAATTCATCACAAATCTGAAATTGTACTCATAGGGTTCATCCCCACGCCCCGAGACGTGGAGACTACTCACAATTCATAGCACAAACACAAAAATAATCAATGAAATTAACAAGAGAATTCATCACAATATTGAGATAAGCAATAAAAATAGTATTTTTAGAGGAGAGAGAGGCAAACCAATGGAGTTCTTCAAATAATCCAACAAAAATCAACTTTTGTCTCCTCTCCAATCACAAGAATAAAGCTAAAAAGTTAATCTAAAAAACTGCAAAAATCTAAGAGAAAAAGCTCTCTAACCTAGGGTAAAAACAGGGGTTAAATACCCCCCAAAATCGTCCAAAAAACTGTGACCAAAATGCCCCTGCGCAGCCTAAAATCCGCAATTTTCGCTACAGTCAGCGCGTCGCACTCGGCCGAGTGACAAAAGTCGCTCGGCCGAGTGAGAAACCCTGTAAATTTCCAGTAAGTCTGGGTCTTCGGGGGTCTTCACTTCGGGAGTCGCTCAGCCGAGTGAGTTGTCGTCACTCGGCCGATGGCTTCTTGGTACTCGGGCGGTCGGCATTAGCCACTCGGCCGAGTGGGTCTTCTGAAGCTCAGGCAGACGAAAAACAGTAAGTTGGCGATTTTTGAATGGCTTCGTCTGAGCGCCACTCGGGTGGACGGGGTATCGTCACTCGGCTGATGTGGCTTCCGTCGCTCGGCCGAGTGCACACATGAAGCGTGTCCGATCAGGTCGGCCGAGCGGTGTCTCGCTGGTCGGCTGAGTGACTCCTTCACTCGGTCGAGTGGGACACCAAAAATGCCCAAACAGCTTGTTTTGGCCTCCTCGTCGCTCCTGCGACGTTCTTTCTTCTTCCGCTCCTCTCCAATGGCTGAATACCCCTCGGGGAGGTCATCTGTGACACTCTGGAGTAGGCGCATCTCGAGATCACTCCAAATCGCTCCAAATCACCTGAAATTCGACAAAAACAAGAAATCGTGAAAAGCATCGCAATATCGTCGATATATCGTGAAAAACATGATTTGAGCGATCTAAATGGCATGCAAACATGCGGGAAAAAAGTGTCAAATAAGGAGTGATCAAAATCCACCAAGCTTACCTCTTATTCGTCCTCGAGGAAGATAAGTAAAAGGTGAACCCGGTGGATTCGGAAAACGAAAACGACGAAAAACGAAAAAATGAGAAACGAAGAAAAACGAAAACGAAATAAAAACGAAGAAGAAAGAAAGAAGCGAAGAGGGAAGCTGCTAGATCATTTTCTCAGGACGTGGGTTTTGCTTACTCTTATAGCATGCACCGAATGAAAAACACATGTCAAAAAATTTTATTTCGATATCATAGTATAATAGTGCAAATAGAAATAGAAAACCCACGAACAACGATATAATCATGAAAAACGGAATAATTTTAGAATTAACATCGTCTGAATCATTTAAAGCGGTATACAAATCGAAGATCACACACTTTTCAATTGAATGCTTTCTATGAGGAGTATAAGAGTATCACGCAATAGAATAGAAAGAATAGATAAGTGTGGATTTCATGAAATGAGTGCTAGGCATAGATTTCTGGACTTCGTAAAGCTAAAAATAATCTTACCGAGTATATAATATTACTTAGCCTAGGTTGTCGTGCAATGTCAAGTAGTCACTCTCTCACACATCATTGGATTCCCTCCCCCAAGCTTATCTATAAGCGTGGTGGCATAAAAAAATATTTACATCCCCATCTTTATAAAGCTCCAAAAGTAAAGAAAATAAATACGAAAAGAGAGAAGAAAGAGAGAACACGAGATGGGATCTTTTATTGAGGTTTTTTCCTCTTTTCTTTTTCTTTTTCCTTTTTTTTCTCTTTTTTTTTCTTCTTTTTTTTTCTTCTTTTTTTTTCAAATGACATATATACACAATGATCCCAACTCAAAGAAAAGTAAGAACATACAAATTTTTTTTCTTCTTTGGTTTTGGGAAATTTGGAGCTAGGAATTAATAGCGGGGGAAATGCCATATAATAGAATCGCTAAGGGGAGATTCACCAATGATTTTAAAATAGAGAAATGATGTTCAAGATTTGTGGAGAAAGAAATAAATATATCTCTCGGTTCACTCTATAAGACGTGCACGACAACTTCAGCAGGGTAATCTAATCTACTCAGTTTTGATAAAAAAAAGCTAAACTAATCCAGATTTATCATAGCTAACATCATTCAATCATCCTGAAGTGAAATGTACAAATCATGCATATAGAAGTGATATAGGAAAAGAAATTGGTACTCCAGATATAAGCATTCAATGCGTGAATCTTGGTGTGTTTTCTGCGATAGCATACATATGAATATTCAGACTCAGCTAATAATAAAATTTCATCCATTTTCATGTGGAAAAAGTGTGGGTTATTATCTCTAAATGCAAGGCAAATCACAGCATATAATATCAGAAATAAAGTCTAAGACATGACAAATATAGCATGCATATAGAGTAAGCTAACTCCACGTCATCATCATCACAGAAAAGTCATCTCTAGCATGAGATGAAAAAGAAATAAAGATAAAGGGGAAAATAAAGCTATTTACAATGCGGCACACAGAAAAATAAGAAAAACGTGATGCATGGTAAAATAAAAGAAAAAATGATGAAAATAAGTGCAAAAGCGGAAAATGGCGTGAAAAAACTAAAAATAAAGGTGGTAAATCAAAAAGAACGTGAGAACTCAATCCCCCAAGCTAAATGGCACAGTGTCCTCAATGTGCAAAGTGTGGCACACCGAGAGACAAGTAATGTGAGGGGTAAGTGAGGATGCATGCATGAGGAAAAATAAAAGAAAATAAAAGAAACGTAAAATATGATGCGGACAGGATGCATGCAAATAAATGAGTGATACAGATATAAAGGTGTGGCACCAAAAACTCTCCCTCTCTCCCAAAAAAGATATATGAAGATATATATAGAAAATGTGTATCATAAAACGGTGAGGGTAGGGGGGTGGACAAAAGTGCATCAGGACCCAGCAGAGACGGGCAGCACAACGGCAAAAAGAAACGACGGCATCAAGAGTGCCTAAGAAGGTGGGGCTGCGCCGTCGCCGTCCTGAGGTGGAGGTGGTGGTGGTGTAGGCTGCTGAGCGGGTGTGGGTGTTGGTGTGGAAGTGGAAGCAGGCTGAGTGTGTGTAGGAGTGGGGGTGGTGACCTGCTGGGTGGGTGGGGGTACGCGGGGGAGACGCCCCAGGACCTAGGTAAGGCAGTAGTGAATATGCGGGAGCAGGTCGAAGCGGCCAGCCATCGCAGTGACGGTGGCGGACAGGGTCCGAAGGTCGCCTCTGAGGCCACTCACCGCCCCCTCGAGAGCACGAATGCTCTGAAGTACAGTGTCGGGGGGAGGTGGTGCAGAGGGACGCACCGGTCTGGGCTGTGCAGGGCGGGGCTGGCGTACTCTGGTGGAGTAGGTGACGGGCTCAGCAGGCAAGGGAACGAAAGGTGCTGCGCTCGCAAGTGTGGGCCTGGCCTCAGTGCGAGGCCGGGGCACCGGCTGGTGAGAAGTGGAGGCAGCAACAACAAAAGAGGAATACAAAAGTGGCAACGAGGCGGCCAGAGAGGTCGGTGACACAGAAGTGTGGACAGACGCCACGACACTCTCAGAGAATACAGCAGCGGTGGAGACAGAGGCGGAGACTACGGTCCCTACGGCAGTGGCAAAAGAGGGCTCTCCGCACTTAACTATGGTCGGTGGGCGCTCGGGTGGGGCAGAGGAAACGGGCTCGGCAGACAGAGGGCTAGTGTTGGTGATGGCAGGCGTGGAAGCAGTTGAGGTGGGCTCAGCTAGGGTACTCCCGACACCGATAGCAGTGGGGACAGAGGTGTCAGGAGCATCCCCTCGAGTACCCCCAGGCGTCCTAGGTCTGCAAGGTGTGCGAACCTGGAGGGTACGATCGAGCGCTGGGAGATACGCTCGAAAGCGACGCGGTGTGCGTCGTTCCGGAACGTGATCCCCAGCGGCCCGATAAGTGGAGCCAGAGGTGGTGGCTGTGGAGCGGTAGGGAGTGGCTGTGCGGGCTCTGCAGGTTGTGCGGGGTGTGTGGGGCCTGCAGGCTGTGCTGGGTGGATGGGGTGTGGTGGAGAAGGCGGAGGAGAGTCCGCCACCTCGTGGGAGGGGCCGGCATCATCCGACCGCTTCCGCTTGGCGGAAGCTCTCCTCGACCGCGACCGTGTCCGGGGCGGCATATGGGCCCCGAGCGCTCACCGAAAAGCGTGAAAAGTGCGGCGTGCGTAAAATAAAGGAAAGAATATACCACGACACGCCGCGATTGCAAAGCTATGGAAGCGTGCGAAGACGACGCCTCCACGTAGCCCAAATCAGTCCATGGAAGCTCCACTGGGCTCCCCTAAGCTCCCAAAAGTAACCTGCGCATGAAACGGAGATATCAACGAGTAATATTGAAAGCGTATGGGGCATTAGGGATATAATAGATAGAAATAGAAATTAATTTGGGTTTGGGGTTCGTTAAGCACATGGATCCTAGAAAAATACACAAAAGAGGAGAAAACAGGCGAAAATGGGGTTACCGGAGTCGGCCGGAGCAGTGGCCGCCGGCGGCAACTCGGGCGAGGAGCGGCGGCGGCTCGGCCGGCGGTGGGTGGCCGAGCGGCGGCATGGGGTCGACGGTCGGGCGAGTGGGCGAAGGGTTCAGGCACTGGGAATGCGAGGAGTCGGGCGTTGCGATTTGTTTCGTTTCGAAAAACGAGCCCGACCCTCGCCCCTATTTATAGTAAAAGTTACGACTCGGCCGAGTGACTAGGTCGCTCGGCCGAGTGAACTCAACGGAAAATTCCTCCCCGCTTACGCTTCGGCCGAGTGGCCTTACCACCCACGGCCGAGTGGAGTAAGTCCATTCGGCCGAGTGGCTCAAGCTACTCGGCAAGACTCGCCCTAGGAGCGTATCAGTTTTACTCGGCCGAGTGAATATATATACTCGGCCGAGTAGCAGTTATACTGAAATCAGGAAAATAAACAGAGAGTTGGGTACATCAGACTTCCCTCGTTCGTGAGCGGCTCGGCCGGACGAACTTGTGTGCTCAGCCGAGTGACTAGTATGCTCAGCCGAGTGAGCCTTGTGTTCTGCTGCTTGTCTTCGTTTGGGCTCTAAACTCCGTTCTTCTTCTTCCAGTCGATTTCATCTACCTCCTAAGCATCGAGCGCCTTCCTGGGGCGCTCATCGTCGCCTTGTGCATCCTCCTAATGATGGGTACCTCGTTCTCCTCTCCTGTCAGGAAAAATAGGACCCGTTATAACAAGATTTTTGGGGCGAACGACTCAAAACACTAAAAATTTCTAAAACAAAAATAAAAGAAAAGTGAAAATAAAGCAATAACCGTCGAGTTGCCTCTCGACAAGCGCTCCTTTAAGGTCGTGAGCTCGACCCCCTATGATTTTCAATTAATGCGGGATGTTTGGTGCATATGGGATGCACCCGTCAAACTTTCCGGGGAGAACGCTCGGATTCGGAAGTTGCGGCGACGTGTTCTCCCTCGGTGGTCTCCCGTCTCGAATAGTGTTGGGGGGAGGCTCCCCCAAGCTAGCATTTGCTCCGGTCCTCAGCTTCATCGGTGACGCCGATTTCCGTATCGGCAGAGCTTTCTTCAGAGACTTTAATTTCGAGAGCTTGCAGAGCTCTCGAATCCTTGCGACATCAGCGTCGCCTTCATCAATTTCAGCGGAGAAGTCGGGGGAATCATTTTTCTTCTCATCTTGGCCTATATCTGGGCCTTCCTCGAAATCCTCTTTAAATAGAGCGCCGATGGAGTGAGGGATCGCCTCCTCAATAACCTCGTCAAGGAGGTCCATATAGTCTAGCTCCTCATGGTAAGGCATGTGTTTCATTTCCTTAGGAATATGAAGCTCCACCTCGATGTTGCCGACGTTCAATGTTAGGGTACCTTCTCGCCCGTCGACAATGACACCGGCGGTGGCGAGGAACGGGCGTCCAAGTATCAATGACGTATCTCCCTCCTCCTTCACGTCCATGATCACGAAGTCACATGGCAAACATATGCCCCCCGGGACTTGTAGCGGGATGTCCTCGGCGATTCCTACCGGCCTTGTTATCCGTCCATCGGCTAATTGTATCCGCATGTCGGTAGGTTTCAACTTCGTCCCGGTGTTTAGCCTTAGGAACATGGAGAGAGGCATGCGGCTTACACTAGCCCCCAAATCCACCAATGCCTTTTGTAGAGGGACGCCGCCCAAGGTGCAAGGAATTCGAAAACTCCCCGGGTCTTTGAATTTGGCCGGCTACTTCTCTTTCTTGGTGAACCAAGAGCCCTCCTCGGCGAGCATAATCTTTTCCTTCCTCTTCCCCCCCGAAATCAAATCCTTTAAAAATTTAGCATATGTGGGGATTTCCACGATGGCGTCGAGGAAATGAATGTTGAGGCTAACCCCTCTCAGATACTCGAGAAACTTTGCTAACCTTTTCTCCATTTTTGCTCTAGCAAGCCTCTGGGGGAATGGGACCGGTGGCATGAAGCGCCTCTCCTCAATCAATTGCTCCGCTCTAGATTTCTCCTTTTCTTGCGGCTCTTTCTCCCTCTCAACTTCAACTACCGGCTCCATTGGCTCTACATTCTCCTCCACGGGCTCCTCGGTAGGAATCATGGCGGGGGTGGTATCCTTCCCGCCTCTAGTAGTAACGGCAACCACGACATTGATGTGGCCGGTGTTGCCCCGTGGGTTTTGCTCGGGTTGAGCCGGCAATTGTTGAGTATTCCGATTGAGCAATGCCAATTGCTCCGAGATTTGTGCCACAACGGTTGTAAGGGAGTCTTGGCCCGCCTTCAAGGAAGCATTGACCTTCTTTTGCTCGACCATGAACTCCTCCACTCTAGCTTCGAAGTTGGATCGTTATTGAGCTTGTGGAGGGTTTTGATTTCTCCACCCTTGATTGTATCCGGGCGGCCTATAGGGTGGAACTTGTTGCTTCGGCTGGAAATTTTGTTGTGGAGGCCCCCTCGGCGGATAGTGTTGTTGTTGGGGTGGTGGTGGTCGAGCTTGTTGAGGTGGTTGTTGCGGCGGGTTCAAAGCTCCTTCATTGTTGGCATAAGAGAAACCGGGATGATTTCTTGTAGCCGGATTGGCCCAATATCCTTGGTTCCCCACGACATATTGTACTTGCTCCAAGGATCCCTCTCCTTGCTCTCCTCCCAAATACATGGCTTGAGATTGGTCTTGCCAATCACACATTTGGTTCATTGGTGCGGAGGTGGAAGGGGTTCCTTGGGGCTCCGTGATAAACTTCTCCAGTCTCTCCACCACCTTGTGGAGAGAATCAAACTTGCTTGTCAGCTCCGCTACGGCCTTTGCCACATAGATGCTAGTTGGCTTCAATGAGGACGTAGAGTGTCCTCGCTCATCACCCCATTGTTGATTGTTTGAGGCCATCTCCTCAATTAGGGCCGTAGCTTCTTCGGGAGTCTTGGATAAGATAGCGCCATTCGCCGCGGCATCAATAATTTGCTTGGTCCCCGGTTGGAGACCATTGTAGAAGCTATGAACTAGCTCCCAATCTTCAATGCTATGGTGTGGGCATTGATGCTGCAGATCTTTGAAACGCTCCCAAGCCTCATAGAGCGTCTCTTGGGGTCCTTGCTTGAAGGACATAAGAGCACTCCGAATCTTTACCGTCTTGGAGGGCGGATAGAACTTGTCAATGAATGCACTCACCAACTCGTCCCAAGTGGTAAAGACTCCCTCAGCTTGCGTCCTCAACCAATAAAGAGCTTTGTCTTTTAATGTGAAGGGGAAGAGACGCTGTCTGATGGCATTGATGGAGACCCCCGTCATCTGAAATGTGGCGCACTTTGACAAGAATAGCTGGATGTGGTAGTGGGGATTTTCATGGGCATTCCCATGAAATGGATCCTGCTACATCAGAACCACTAGCCCAGTCTTCAGCTCAAAGTTCTTGTCAGCCGCCAACTCCGACATGGCAATGGATGAGGTCGTAGAAGAGGTCTTAGGCCGGAGCCTATCGCGAATAGAAATGATCCTCGTCATTCTTGCCGCTAATTGTTCCGCAGTTTCCGGGTTGGTCATAAACCTCCCTTCCTGATCTTGTCTCCTCTCCGCTCTGATTCTCCGCGCAGTACGCTCAATCTCGGGATCAAATAATATAGCTTCACGGTCCGCCGTAGATCTCGTGTACATGCAATGAGAAAACAGAGTTTCAAAGAAATGATTAGCACAATGGAAGGGTTAGGTAAAAAAATAGTGAAATAAAAACAAAAAGAAAGAAATAGCTTGGGTGGTAAGATCAAACGCAATCGCCTCCCCGGCAATGGCGCCAAAAACTTGATCGCTCCAGAATGTAACCCAAAAGTGCGACCGTGTAGTTTTACCGCAAGCACACGGTGTAGCGACGAGCGGGTTATCGAACACAGGGAGGACGAATGAAAGTGCTTGCTCCGAACAACCTGGCTATTTAAGAACAGAAAAGAGAGAATTTTGCCTTTGGCGATCCTGTCACAATCGTCAGACAAAGTACGGAAATATCAAATCAAATAAAGAACGTCTAGGGAATGGGGAATTCCCGCTACTCACCGTATCTCGTCAATGTGGTTCATTGGTATCAAAATTGCTAGAATAAAATTTTGGATGAACTAGTTGCAAGTGAATGTAATACCTAGCTCACGCTTTCACGCTGTTGCCGGTCTATAGCTATCCTAGGTTCGGGTCAAATCTCTTGCAAACCCTAGCCTAGGGAAGCTAGCATTAGGATCAACATCATCGTTCAATCGTGCCCCGAGCCCACTCTCATGCAAACTCGGGCCACGACCTAGGTTGGGATAGTTCCTACCCGTCCAATCTCTTGCAAACGGGTATCGGCACGGAATTGCAACCGAAAACCCTAGTATCGGTCTAATCTCTTGCAAACCGATACTACGGAAATTAGATTCCAACCCAATTCGGATTTCTAGGGTTTCCTATCGAATTGGGATCCAATCTCTTGCAAATCCCAATCGTTATGAATACCTAGCTATCCGTAATAAATCAATCCCAAACTAACCCTAATAGCGATTCTAGCAAAATTTCTACCAATTCATCACAAATCTGAAATTGGGCTCATAGCGTTCATCCCCACGCCCCGAGACATGGTGACTACTCACAATTCATAGCACAAACACAAAAATAATCAATGAAATTAACAAGAGAATTCATCACAATATTGAGATAAGCAATAAAAATAGTATTTTTAGAGGAGAGAGACACAAACCAATGGAGTTCTTCAAATAATCCAACAAAAATCAACTTTTGTCTCCTCTCCAATCACAAGAATAAAGCTAAAAAGTTAATCTAAAAAGCTGCAAAAATCTAAGAGAAAAAGCTCTCTAACCTAGGGTAAAAACATGGGTTAAATACCCCCCAAAATCGTCAAAAAAACTGTGACCAAAATGCCCCTGCGCAGCCTAAAATCCGCAATTTTCGCTACAGTCAGCACGTCGCACTCGGCCGAGTGACAAAAGTCGCTCGGCCGAGTGAGAAACCCTGTAAATTTCCAGTAAGTCTGGGTCTTCGGGGGTCTTCACTTCGGGAGTCGCTCGGCCGAGTGAGTTGTCGTCACTCGGCCAATGGCTTCTTCGTACTCGGGCGGTCGGCATTTGCCACTCGGCCGAGTGGGTCTTCTGAAGCTCAGGCAGACGAAAAACAGTAAGTTGGCGATTTTTGAATGGCTTCGTCTATGCGCCACTCGGGCGGACGGGGTATCGTCACTCGGCCGATGTGGCTTCTGTCGCTCGGCCGAGTGCACACATGAAGCGTGTCCGATCAGGTCGGCCGAGCGGTGTCTCGCTGGTCGGCCGAGTGACTCCTTCACTCGGCCGAGTGGGACACCAAAAATGCCCAAACAGCTTGTTTTGGCCTCCTCGTCGCTCCTGCGACGTTCTTTCTTCTTCCGCTCCTCTCCAATGGCTGAATACCCCTCGGGGAGGTCATCGGTGACACTCTGGAATAGGCGCATCTCGAGATCACTCCAAATCGCTCCAAATCACCTGAAATTCGACAAAAACAAGAAATCGTGAAAAGCATCGCAATATCGTCGATATATCGTGAAAAACATGATTTGAGCGATCTAAATGGCATGCAAACATGCGGGAAAAAAGTGTCAAATAAGGAGTGATCAAAATCCACCAAGCTTACCTTTTACTCGTTCTCGAGGAAGATAAGTAAAAGGCGAACCCGGTGGATTCGGAAAACGAAAACGACGAAAAACGAAAAAATGAGAAACGAAGAAAAACGAAAACGAAATAAAAACGAAGAAGAAAGAAAGAAGCGAAGAGGGAAGCTGCTAGATCATTTTCTCAGGACGTGGGTTTTGCTTACTCTTATAGCATGCACCGAATGAAAAACACATGTCAAAGAATTTTATTTCGATATCATAGTATAATAGTGCAAATAGAAATAGAAAACCCACGAACAACGATATAATCATGAAAAACGGAATAATTTTAGAATTAACATCGTCTGAATCATTTAAAGCGGTATACAAATCGCAGATCACACACTTTTCAATTGAATGCTTTCTATGAGGAGTATAAGAGTATCACGCAATAGAATAGAAAGAATAGATAAGTGTGGATTTCATGAAATGAGTGCTAGGCATAGATTTCTGGACTTCGTAAAGCTAAAAATAATCTTACCGAGTATAGAATATTACTTAGCCTAGGTTGTCGTGCAACGTCAAGTAGTCACTCTCTCACACATCATTGGATTCCCTCCCCCAAGCTTATCTATAAGCGTGGTGGCATAAAAAAATATTTACATCCCCATCTTTATAAAGCTCCAAAAGTAAAGAAAATAAATACGAAAAGAGAGAAGAAAGAGAGAACACGAGATGGGATCTTTTATTGAGGTTTTTTCCTCTTTTCTTTTTCTTTTTCATTTTTTTTTCTCTTTTTTTTCTTCTTTTTTTTCTTCTTTTTTTTTCAAATGACATATATACACAATGATCCCAACTCAAAGAAAAGTAAGAACATACAAATTTTTTTTTTCTTTGGTTTTGGGAAATTTGGAGCTAGGAATTAATAGCGGGGGAAATGCCATATAATAGAATCGCTAAGGGGAGATTCACCAATGATTTTAAAATAGAGAAATGATGTTCAAGATTTGTGGAGAAATAAATAATATATCTCTCGGTTCACTCTATAAGACGTGCACGACAACTTCAGCAGGGTAATCTAATCTACTCAGTTTTGATCAAAAAAAAAGCTAAACTAATCCAGATTTATCATTGCTAACATCATTCAATAATCCTGAAGTGAAATGTACAAATCATGCATATAGAAGTGATATAGGAAAAGAAATTGGTACTCCAGATATAAGCATTCAATGCGTGAATCTTGGTGTGTTTTCTGCGATAGCATACATATGAATATTCAGACTCAGCTAATAATAAAATTTCATCCATTTTCATGTGGAAAAAGTGTGGGTTATTATCTCTAAATGCAAGGCAAATCACAGCATATGATATCAGAAATAAAGTCTAAGACATGACAAATATAGCATGCATATAGAGTAAGCTAACTCCACGTCATCATCATCACAGAAAAGTCATCTCTAGCATGAGATGAAAAAGAAATAAAGATAAATGGGAAAATAAAGCTATTTACAATGCGGCACACAGAAAAATAAGAAAAACGTGATGCATGGTAAAATAAAAGAAAAAATGATGAAAATAAGTGCAAAAGCGGAAAATGGCGTGAAAAAACTAAAAATAAAGGTGGTAAATCAAAAAGAACGTGAGAACTCACTCCCCAAGCTAAATGGCACAGTGTCCTCAATGTGCAAAGTGTGGCACACCGAGAGACAAGTAATGTGAGGGGTAAGTGAGGATGCATGCATGAGGAAAAATAAAAGAAAATAAAAGAAACGTAAAATATGATGCGGACAGGATGCATGCAAATAAAGGAGTGATACAGATATAAAGGTGTGGCACCAAAAACTCTCCCTCTCTCCCAAAAAAGATATATGAAGATATATATAGAAAATGTGTATCATAAAACAGTGAGGGTAGGGGGGTGGACAAAAGTGCATCAGGACCCAGCAGAGACGGGCAGCACAACGGCAAAAAGAAACGACGGCATCAAGAGTGCCTAAGAAGGTGGGGCTGCGTCGTCGCCGTCCTGAGGTGGAGGTGGTGGTGGTGCAGGCTGCTGAGCGGGTGTGGGTGTGGGTGTGGAAGTGGAAGCAGGCTGAGTGTGTGTAGGAGTGGGGGTGGTGACCTGCTGGGTGGGTGGGGGTACGCGGGGGAGACGCTCCAGGACCTGGGTAAGGCAGTAGTGAATATGCGGGAGCAGGTCGAAGCGGCCAGCCATCGCAGTGACGGTGGCGGATAGGGTCCGAAGGTCGCCTCTGAGGCCACTCACCGCCCCCTCGAGAGCACGAATGCTCTGAAGTACAGTGTCGGGGGGAGGTGGTGCAGAGGGACGCACCGGTCTGGGCTGTGCAGGGCGGGGCTGGCGTACTCTGGTGGAGTAGGTGACGGGCTCAGCAGGCAAGGGAACGAAAGGTGCTGCGCTCGCAAGTGTGGGCATGGCCTCAGTGCGAGGCCGGGGCACCGGCTGGTGAGAAGTGGAGGCAGCAACAACGAAAGAGGAATACAAAAGTGGCAACGAGGCGGCCAGAGAGGTCGGTGACACAGAAGTGTGGACAGACGCCACGACACTCTCAGAGAATACAGCAGCGGTGGAGACAGAGGCGGAGACTACGGTCTCTACGGCAGTGGCAAAAGAGGGCGCTCCGTACTTAACTATGGTCGGCGGGCGCTCGGGTGGGGCAGAGGAAACGAGCTCGGCAGACAGAGGGCTAGTGGTGGTGGTGGCAGGCGTGGAAGCAGTGGAGGTGGGCTCAGCTAGGGTACTCCCGACACCGAAAGTAGTGGGGACAGAGGTGTCGGGAGCAGCAGAAATATCAGGGATAGGCTGAGGGGCGACAGGGTCAACAGGGTCAGCAGGCTCGGCAGGTGCAACAGGGTCTACGGGGGCAGCGTGGGCAGCGTGAGCCTGCTCGGCCTCCTCGGCCTCGAGCACATATACGGCTGGGATCAGAACATCCATCGCAGGGAGCCAGTCCATCTGGGCCGGTGCAATCTGAGTCTGAGCTGGGCTCGGATGAATTATGTAATCGGCACCGTAAGGGCCGTGCAGCCAGACCCAGTGTCGCTCACCGTGCGGACGCAGCATCTTCATCCGGGCCATAATATCAATGGACAGTGAAGTGGGGCCCGATGCTCGTCGCAGGTCATCTGGAAAATCCTCGTCGGTCATAAGGGCGAGCAAGGTGATCAGGCCGCCGCAGTATATCAGTGAGCGAACGCCCACCGATACGATGATGCGGTCTAAAAACCAAGCCGTGACATCGATCACGACGGTGGGGACCAACTCATCGCCATCCCTAGATAGAGCTCTGGGCCGTTTCATCGCGTAGAGCATATAGAGCTCCGGCGTGGACATCGTACCCGGCTCATATCTGGACAAAAAGGTCGTCGCCATAAGGCGCTGAGCTATACGGAGGCAGGGATGGACAATGGCCGAGGCCTTGGCCCTACTAGGGTCAAAGGCGGCGTGAAGACCCGTAATCCGGGCCCAGAAGGCACCGGCATCGAAGGAAGGTGGGGGGATATGGGTGGGGGCGTAACTTCGGTCGGCCCCGGGGACGTCGGGCCATGAGAAGAAAGCTCTCATCATACCGAGAGTGACCTGGCACTATCGGTCCATGAACCGAAACGAGCATCCCTCGTCGGTCCGGGCGATCGAACTAAGAACCTCAAGTGTCGGACGAATAAACGTGTCCGCCGACACCTGGAAGAAATCTCGCCAGCCCACGTTGTCGTACAACGTGAGCATCCCCTCGAGTACCCCCAGGCGTCCTAGGTCTGCAAGGTGTGTGAAACTGGAGGGTACGATCGAGCGCTGGGAGATACGCTCGAAAGCGACGCGGTGTGCGTCGTTCCGGAACGTGATCCCCAGCGGCCCGATAAGTGGAGCCAGAGGTGGTGGCTGTGGAGCGGCAGGGAGTGGCTGTGCGGGCTCTGCAGTATGTGCGGGGTGTGTGGGGCCTGCAGGCTGTGCTGGGTGGCCGGGGTGTGGTGGAGAAGGCGGAGGAGAGTCCGCCACCTCGTGGGAGGGGCTGGCATCATCCGACCGCTTCCGCTTGGCGGAAGCTCTCCTCGACCTCGGCCGTGTCCGGGGCGGCATATGGGCCCCGAGCGCTCACTGAAAAGCGTGAAAAGTGCGGCGTGCGTAAAATAAAGGAAAGAATATACCATGACATGCCGCGAGTGCAAAGCTATGGAAGCGTGCGAAGACGACGCCTCCACGTAGCCCAAATCAGTCCCTGGAAGCTCCCCTGGGCTCCCCTAAGCTCCCAAAAATAACCTGCGCATGAAACGGAGATATCAACGAGTAATATTCAAAGCGTATGGGGCATTAGGGATATAATAGATAGAAATATAAATTAATTTTGGTTTGGGGTTCGTTAAGCACATGGATCCTCGAAAAATACACAAAAGAGGAGAAAACAGGAGAAAATGGGGTTACCGGAGTCGGCCGGAGCAGTGGCCGCCGGCGGCGACTCGGGCGAGGAGCGGTGGCGGCTCGGCCGGCGGTGGGTGGTCGAGCGGCGGCGCGGGGTCGACGGTCGGGGCGAGTGGGGGAAGGGTTCGGGCGCTGGGAATGCGAGGGGTCGGGCGTTGCGATTTGTTTCGTTTCGAAAAACGAGCCCGACCCTCGCCCCTATTTATAGTAAAAGTTACGACTCGGCCGAGTGACTAGGTCGCTCGGCCGAGTGAACTCAACGGAAAATTCCTCCCTGCTTACGCTTCGGTCGAGTGGCCTTACCACCCTCGGCCGAGTGGAGTAAGTCCATTCGGCCGAGTGGCTCAAGCTACTCGGCAAGACTCGCCCTAGGAGCGTATCAGTTTTACTCAGCCGAGTGAATATATATACTCGGCCGAGTAGCAGTTATACTGAAATCAGGAAAATAAACAGAGAGTTGGGTACAGCAGACTTCCCTCGTTCGTGAGCGGCTCGGCTGGACGAACTTGTGTGCTCGGCCGAGTGACTAGTATGCGCGGCCGAGTGAGCCTTGTGTTCTGCTGTTTGTCTTCGTTTGGGCTCTAAACTCCGTTCTTCTTCCTCCAGTCGATTTCATCTTCCTCCTAAGCATCGAGCGCCTTCCTGGGGCGCTCATCGTCGCCTTGTGCATCCTCCTAATGATGGGTACCTCGTTCTCCTCTCCTGTCAGGAAAAATAGGACCCGTTATAACAAGATTTTTGGGCGAACGACTCAAAACACTAAAAATTTCTAAAACAAAAATAAAAGAAAAGTGAAAATAAAGCAATAACCGTCGGGTTGCCTCCCGACAAGCGCTCGTTTAAGGTCGTGAGCTCGACCCCCTATGATTTTCAATTAATACGGGATGTTTGGTGCATATGGGATGCACCCGTAAAACTTTCCGGGGAGAACGCTTGGATTCGGAAGTTGCGACGACGTGTTCTCCCTCGGTGGTCTCCCATCTCGAATAGTGTTGGGGGGAGGCTCCCCCAAGCTAGCATTTGCTCCGGTCCTCGGCTTCACCGGTGACGCCGATTTCCGTATCGGCGGAGCTTTCTTCGGAGACTTTAATTTCGAGAGCTTGCAGAGCTCTTGAATCCTTGCGACATCAGCGTCGCCTTCATCAATTTCAGCGGAGAAGTCGGGGGAATTATTTTTCTTCTCATCTTGGCCTATATCCGGGCCTTCCTCGAAATCCTCTTTAAATAGAGCGCCGATGGAGTGAGGGATCGCCTCCTCAATAACCTCGTCAAGGAGGTCCATATAGTCTAGCTCCTCGTGGTAAGGCATGTGTTTCATTGCCTTAGGAATATGAAGCTACACCTCGATGTTGCCGACGTTCAATGTTAGGGTACCTTCTCGCCCGTCGACAATGACACCGGCGGTGGCGAGGAACAGGCGTCCAAGTATCAATGACGTATCTCCCTCCTCCTTCACGTCCATGATCACGAAGTCACATGGCAAACATATGCCCCCCGGGACTTGTAGCGGGATGTCCTCGGTGATTCCTACCGGCCTTGTTATCCGTCCATCGGCTAATTGTATCCGCATGTCGGTAGGTTTCAACTTCGTCCCGGTGTTTAGCCTTAGGAACATGGAGAGAGGCATGAGGCTTACACTAGCCCCCAAATCCACCAACGCCTTTTGTAGAGGGACGCCGCCCAAGGTGCAAGGAATTCGAAAACTCCCCGGGTCTTTGAATTTGGCCGGCTCCTTCTCTTTCTTGGTGAACCAAGATCCCTCCTCGGCGGGCATAATCTTTTCCTTCCTCTTCCCCCCCGAAATCAAATCCTTTAAAAATTTAGCATATTTGGGGATTTCCACGATGGCGTCGAGGAAAGGAATGTTGAGGCTAACCCCTCTCAGATACTCGAGAAACTTTGCTAACCTTTTCTCCATTTTTGCTCTAGCAAGCCTCTGGGGGGATGGGACCGGTGGCATGAAGCGCCTCTCCTCAATCAATTGCTCCGCTCTAGATTTCTCCTTTTCTTGCGGCTCTTTCTCCCTCTCAACTTCAACTACCGGCTCCATTGGCTCTACATTCTCCTCCACGGGCTCCTCGGTAGGAATCATGGCGGGGGTGGTATCCTTCCCGCCTCTAGTAGTAACAGCAACCACGGCATTGATGTGGCCGGTGTTGCCCCGTGGGTTTTGCTCGGGTTGAGCCGGCAATTGTTTCAGTATTCCGATTGAGCAACGCCAATTGCTCCGAGATTTGTGCCACAACGGTTGTAAGGGAGTCTTGGCCCGCCTTCAAGGAAGCATTGACCTTCTTTTGCTCTACCATGAACTCCTCCACTCTAGCTTCGAAGTCGGATCGTTGTTGAGCTTGTGGAGGGTTTTGATTTCTCCACCCTTGATTGTATCCGGGCGGCCTATAGGGTGGAACTTGTTGCTTCGGTTGGAAATTTTGTTGTGGAGGCCCCCTCGGCGGATAGTGTTGTTGTTGGGGTGGTGGTGGTCGAGCTTGTTGAGGTGGTTGTTGCGGCGGGTTTAAAACTCCTTCATTGTTGGCATAAGAGAAACCGAGATGATTTCTTGTGGCCGGATTGGCCCAATATCCTTGGTTCCCCGCGACATATTGTACTTGCTCCAAGGATCCCTCTCCTTGCTCTCCTCCCAAATACATGGCTTGAGATTGGTCTTGCCAATCACACATTTGGTTCGTTGGTGCGGAGGTGGAAGGGGTTCCTTGGGGCTCCGTGATAAACTTCTCCAGTCTCTCCACCACTTTGTGGAGAGAATCAAACTTGCTTGTCAGCTACGCTACGGCCTTTGCCTCATAGATGCTAGTTGGCTTCAATGAGGACGTAGAGTGTCCTCGCTCATCGCCCCATTGTTGATTGTTTGAGGCCATCTCCTCAATTAGGACCGTAGCTTCTTCGGGAGTCTTGGATAAGATAGCGCCATTCGCCGTGGCATCAATAATTTGCTTGGTCCCCGGTTGGAGACCATTGTAGAAGCTATGAACTAGCTCCCAATCTTCAATGCTATGGTGTGGGCATTGATGCTGCAGATCTTTGAAACGCTCCCAAGCCTCATAGAGCGTCTCTTGGGGTCCTAGCTTGAAGGACATAAGAGCACTCCGAATCTTTACCGTCTTGGAGGGCGGATAGAACTTGTCAATGAATGCACTCACCAACTCGTCCCAAGTGGTAAAGGCTCCCTCAGCTTGCGTCCTCAACCAATAAAGAGCTTTGTCTTTTAATGTGAAGGGGAAGAGACGCAGTTTGATGGCATTGATGGAGACCCCCGTCATCTGAAATGTGGCGCACTTCGACAAGAATAGCTGGATGTGGTAGTGGGGATTTTCATGGGCATTCCCATGAAATGGATCCTGCTGCATCAGAACCACTAGCCCAGTCTTCAGCTCAAAGTTCTTGTCAGCCGCCAACTCCGACATGGCAATGGATGAGGTCGTAGAAGAGGTCTTAGGCCGGAGCCTATCGCGAATAGAAATGATCCTCGCCATTCTTGCCGCTAATTGTTACGCAGTTTCCGGGTTGGTCATAAACCTCCCTTCCTGATCTTGTCTCCTCTCCGCTCTGATTCTCCGCGCAGTACGCTCAATCTCGGGATCAAATAATATAGCTTCAGGGTCCGCCGTAGATCTCGTGTACATGCAATGAGAAAACAGAGTTTCAAAGAAATGATTAGCACAATGGAAGGGTTAGGTAAAAAAATAGTGAAATAAAAACAAAAAGAAAGAAATAGCTAGGGTGGTAAGATCAAACGCAATCGCCTCCCCGGCAACGGCGTCAAAAACTTGATCGCTCCAGAATGTAACCCAAAAGTGCGACCGTGTAGTTTTACCGCAAGCGCACGGTGTAGCGGCGAGCGGGTTATCGAACACAGGGAGGACGAATGAAAGTGCTTGCTCCAATCAACCTGGCTATTTAAGAACAGAAAAGAGAGAATTTTGCCTTTGGTGATCCTGTCACAATCGTCAGACAAAGTGCGGAAATATCAAATCAAATAAAGAACGTCTAGGGAATGGGGAATTCCTGCTACTCACCGTATCTCGTCAATGTGGTTCATTGGTATCAAAATTGCTAGAATAAAATTTTGGATGAACTAGTTGCAACTGAATGTAATACCTAGCTCACGCTTTCGCGCTGTTGCCGGTCTATAGCTATCCTAGGTTCGGGTCCAATCTCTTGCAAACCCTAGCCTAGGGAAGCTAGCATTAGGATCAACAGCATCGTTCAATCAGGCCCCGAGCCCACTCTCATGCAAACTCGGGCCACGACCTAGGTTGAGATAGTTCCTACCCGTCCAATCTCTTGCAAACGGGTATCGGCACGGAATTGCAACCGGAAACCCTAGTATCGGTCCAATCTCTTGCAAACCGATACTACGTAAATTCGATTCCAACCCAATTCGGATTTCTAGGGTTTCCTATCGAATTGGGATCCAATCTCTTGCAAATCCCAATCGATATGAATACCTAGCTATCCGTAATAAATCAATCCCAAACTAACCCTAATAGCGATTCTAGCAAAATTTCTACCAATTCATCACAAATCTGAAATTGGGCTCATAGGGTTCATCCCCACGCCCCGAGACGTGGAGACTACTCACAATTCTTAGCACAAACACAAAAATAATCAATGAAATTAACAAGAGAATTCATCACAATATTGAGATAAGCAATAAAAATAGTATTTTTAGAGGAGAGAGAGGCAAACCAATGGAGTTCTTCAAATAATCCAACAAAAATCAACTTTTGTCTCCTCTCCAATCACAAGAATAAAGCTAAAAAGTTAATCTAAAAAACTGCAAAAATCTAAGAGAAAAAGCTCTCTAACCTAGGGTAAAAACATGGGTTAAATACCCCCCAAAATCGTCCAAAAAACTGTGACCAAAATGCCCCTGCGCAGCCTAAAATCCGCAATTTTCGCTACAGTCAGCGCGTCGCACTCGGCCGAGTGACAAAAGTCGCTCGGACGAGTGAGAAACCCTGTAAATTTCCAGTAAGTCTGGGTCTTCGGGGGTCTTCACTTCGGGAGTCGCTCGGCTGAGTGAGTTGTGGTCACTCGGCCGATGGCTTCTTGGTACTCGGGCGGTCGGCATTTGCCACTCGGCCGAGTGGGTCTTCTGAAGCTCAGGCAGACGAAAAACAGTAAGTTGGCGATTTTTGAATGGCTTCGTCTATGCGCCACTCGGGCGGACGGGGAATCGTCACTCGGCCGATGTGGCTTCCGTCGCTCGGTCGAGTGCACACATGAAGCGTGTCCGATCAGGTCGGCCGAGCGGTGTCTCGCTGGTCGGCCGAGTGACTCCTTTACTCGGCCGAGTGGGACACCAAAAATGCCCAAACAGCTTGTTTTGGCCTCCTCATCGCTCCTGCGACGTTCTTTCTTCTTCCGCTCCTCTCCAATGGCTGAATACCCCTCGGGGAGGTCATCGGTGACACTCTGGAGTAGGCGCATCTCGAGATCACTCCAAATCGCTCCAAATCACCTGAAATTCGACAAAAACAAGAAATCGTGAAAAGCATCGCAATATCGTCGATATATCGTGAAAAACATGATTTGAGCGATCTAAATGGCATGCAAACATGCGGGAAAAAGTGTAAAATAAGGAGTGATCAGGGTTAAAACAGAGTAACAAAAGAAGTAACGTAGCAGGAAAGTAAAGCGTAACAAGTAGTAGTCGTAGAGTGTGCTACCGACTACGGGACTAACCTAAAGGTGACAGGACAAGACGAAACTAGACAAGACAAGACGGACAGGACACGACACGTGAGACACGAAGGGTTCACGCCTTACGGGTTGAGGGGGATCAGACCCTCTCCCCGCGCGCACGCTCAACCCTACCCCAAACCCAGGAACTCAGGACAAGAAGTACAGCGATCACTTCCGCTAGGGAAGCACCTGAAACGCCCACAGGCTTTTTGTGTCATGGAGATCACTTCCACTTGGGAAGCATCTGAAACGCCTGAAGGCTTTTTGTATCACGGAGATCACTCCCGCAAGGAGAGCATCTGAAACGCCCGAAGGCTTTTTGTATCACGGAGATCACTCCCGTAAGGAGAGCATCTGAAACGCCCGAAGGCTTTTTGTATCACGGAGATCACTCCCATAAGGAGAGCATCTGAAACGCCCGAAGGTTTTTGTGTAACAGTGACATGACACGACCAGTGTACGGGAGATGTTATTTTAGGGTGTCTACACGCACGCACACACAAGATAATCCTACGGAGTCAAAAGTTGTTGTTTGTCAGGCTTAGACTTCGTCGTCAAGTCTAAGTCGTCAGGGCGACCCGGACGCTATCATTTCACGTCTGGTTCTATACACTCACAGTCTAACAGTTCTAACAATTTAAGACCAAGACGCGGTCAAAAACGCAAGTGGGTACACTTGCCTGTGATGGCGAGTGTGTCGTCCGTCCGGGGCGTCTCGTCCAGGCGTCTCGTCCGCGGTAGTCCGTCTGAAACAGTGTCACGGCGACGGTGTCAGGTCGCGTTTTCAGTAAATCCTATTTAGGATTCGTTTCTAGGTTGGACGTGGCTACCATAACAGTCATAAGTCGAATTGTTCGTTCAGCCTATCCGACGATTATATCCTATGTGCACAGCCAAAAGTCCGATCCTCGATCTACGGTTCCACATCGTTTTAAGGGAGCAGAAAGTAAATTTAATGTGTTAAGTTGTCGATTTTAGTTCGGGTTCAGTTTTGCTATGGTGTGGGTTGCGCTACGAGTTCGAGGGACCAACCTCTCCGGTGTTCGATGTAGGATGAGCGTAGCTTCTGAACGGTAGCAGATCTGTGTCGTCTATGGTGTCTCGGCTATGGGTAGCGTAGCGAGACTCGTCCAGGCAGTGGACATAGTGCGTGAGCAGCGAGTAGAGGTGAAACAACGAGCAACGGAGGAGTGAACGTCGATACAACGTCACTGAAACGCAGTTGTTGGCTGTCCAGCCTAGGAGAAGGCCACGGGGGTGTCTTCGGCCTAGGGGAGGTCGACGGCGGTTCGGGGAGGCTCCGGCGTCGATCGTACAACGGCTGGCGTCGGAAAACATGTAGCAACGGCGGATTTTGCCGCTGCTACTGCTGCTTGCGCGAGGAAAACGCCGCCGGCAGCGGCCTATCGCCGGTGGTGGGGTGTAGTCGCGGGGGAACGTCGGGGTGGCGGCTTAGGTCAGTCGAGCGGCGCCGTTGCCGCTGAAGCTGCGGCGGCGCGAGCGAATCAGAGACCGAACAGCTGTGTTGGGCATCGAGGCAGCATGTCCGGTCGTGATTGATCGGAGAATAGCCGCTGGGCACGACAGACGACGTCCGGGGGTCGGGGGCGGCAGTCGGGAGTCGGGTGCGGCCGCCGACGGGTAGCACGTGGGGGAAGATGCGAGTGTTAGGGTATCGGGCTTGAGGGTTTTGAAAGCGGCGGCTGAAAAATTTTGCTTGCCCTAGGTTACGGCTGCACGTGAAGGGAAAGAGTGATTTAGGGTTGGGTTTTTAATAATAATAAGTATGATATATAACTATAGGGTTATAGGTTGAGAGAGAGAGAGAGAGGAAGAGTGCAATTTGGGGAAAGAATAGGTGCAGGTAGAAACTGATATCAAATCCCAATACGTATGGGATTTGCTAAGATTTGAATCACATATTCGAAATTCAAGTGATTAGGGCTAAGATCAACGATCGAGATTTCTCTGAGCGATATCTCTCAATCCGGGCGTCGGAAAAATAATCCGAAAATACCGGGGCGATCGTGGAGACGAGACACACAGATCTACGGAGCCCGATCATGCGTAAAACATACCAAAAATTTACGTAAAATTGGAAACGGCGTTTTTGAGTCAATTGACTAAAACGCCCATATCGTTCCAAGTCGTTTTGCGAGAAAACGAGCCGTGAAATGACGTTCCCAAAAATTACTATAAAATTCTACACTCTCAAATGATCACAATGGCATATCACATCACATATATCGGAATCCAGAAATAGCCAAAAAAATACGTGCACGATTAAGCACGTGCACGCAGAAAATTCATAAGGTCGGAAAACGACCGTTACAATACGACCAGCACGGGATAACATGGAGGAGGTCCATCCACTCAGCCGTTTCCTACACTTGTCAATGAGGCGACCATTCATATGAGTTTTGGGATATTTGGATGACAATGGAAGTCCCAAGTAAGTAGTGATAGTATTTGCATGTTTAGCTCCCAAATAAGCTGCCAGGTCACCAGGATTTTTAATACCCTTTCTAAACATAGATATGCTCTTGTTCTAGTTCATCTCCAGGCCTGTGAAATTCCTGAAATCCTCCAGCAAACTCTTAAGACCACTAAGAGATTTATGGTTTGCTCGGCAGAAAACCAGCAGGTCATCAGCAACAGAAGATGTGATATGCAGCCCGCCCGTCTCATTGGTTGGATGGAACCTTTTGTAGTGGCCTTAGCAAGGAGGAGGGAGAAAGTTTCCATGATAATGACAAATAGATAGGGGGAAATATGATCCCCTTGCCTAATCCCTCTGTTACCTCCAAAGTATCCCACAGGAGAGCCATTGACCATAACAGAATATGAGGCTGTAGAAATGCATTCCCTGATCCAGGAGATGAACTTATAACCAAATCCCATCTGATGCAGAATAAAATACACAAACTCTCTGTTCACGCTATCAAAAGCCTTTCGAATGTCCAGTTTCAGACACGCTCTGGTCCACATAGGATTGCTGAAGTCTCTGATCTGCTCATGAGTAAGCAAGGTACAGTCTGATAGCAGTCTCCCCTGAAGGAAAGCTAATTGATTTGGGGAAATTAAATCATGAATAATAAGCTTCAACCTGTTGCAAATGATCTTGCTAATAATCTTATAGATTACATTGCAGCAGGTAATAGGTCTGTAGTCCCCTAGAGATGAAGCATTAGAACTTTTAGGAACAAGGGTAAGGAAAGTATGATTGACCTGACGAAGCAAAGAGCTTGATATGAAAAAAGATTGGACATCATCAACTACATCAGATCTAATTCTCTGCCAATTGTGTTGGTAGAAAAAACCATTGAACCCATCTGGTCCTAGGGATTTAGAAGGACCTATCTGAAAGACAGCCTCTTTAATTTCTTCAGCAGTAATTCTTCTTTCAAGCCACCTGGCCGTTTCCTGTTTAATCTTCTTTTTATGAACAAGTCTAGGGAAAACATTCCAATAATGGTTCTGATTGTATAAGCACTCATAGTAATTAGCAGCCTCAGATTTAATATTTTCGTAGGTTTTACCCTGAACCCCATTCACATCAACCAAGTGACTAAGATTATTACGGCATTGCCTAGATCTCATAGCATTGGAGAAAAATCTTGTATTTCTATCCCCCAGGTCCAACCATTCCTACCTACTTTTTTGGCGGAACATCTCCTCTTCCATCCCAATCATATTGGCAAGCTCATTAGATAAAGAATGTTCCCTCTCCTGGAGCAAAGGATCATAGTGAATCCCATACTCGTTTCTTAAGGCTTCAAGCTGATTTCTGCAGATTAGAATAAGGTCCCTAGCATGGTGTTCCTTTGCCCATCTTCTAAACTCAACTTTTACCTGCCTCAACTTTCTAGTCAAACAGAACATAGGTGTTCCTCTAAAGCTTTGAGGCCAATTAGAATCCATAATGTCATTGTACCCTTGCAAGTTTATCCAGTGGTTGAAAAATTTGAACGTTTTTGGGTCAAAGTGTACCTGGGGATGAAGATAGACGACCATAGGGGAGTGATCACTGGTTTGAGGGTCTAAATATTCAAAGAAAGAGTCCGCGAGCTTGTTGATCCATTCACCATTGCAAAGAACCCTATCTAGCTGTGTAGCAATACGGCCATTTTCCCTCCTTTTATTACACCAACTTAGGCGTGTGCATGTACTTTTGAGAGTATGCAATCTACAATCAAATAAGCAGTTGTTGAATTCATAAAGTTTGCTAGCCTCCACCCTGCGCCCTCCAATCTTATCTTTAGAATACAAGAAGCAATTAAAATCTCCACCCACCATCCAAGGTACATTACCCACTTTTGCTGCATCCCCCTTCAGCTGCCCCCATAAGTCCTTCCTATCCGATGCACTATTGCTTCCATATAATGCAGATAGTGCAGTTACAAACCCCCCCATATTTTCACATCGAACAATAATGTGCTGCACTGAAGTAAAGATAACATCCGCTTTCCAAACAAGGGGTCAAGCCCCTGAAGAATATGCCCACCTCCATGGATATGAAAATTGTCAAAAGTGATCCAACTCTTTGGAATGCAGGATTTAGATTTGATGGTAGCAGAATTTAATTTAGTCTCTAGGAGAAACACAGCAGCTGGATTAATCTTCTTTATCCTATCCCGGAGGTCCCTACGCCTCACAATATTGTTCAGCCCGCGTATATTCCAAATCAAGACAGACATTAGATAATAGATGATAGAAGACGTTGGCGGCTCCTACTTCAGCCTGCTACTCCGACGGGTAGCCGTGACAGGGCGAGAGACTCCATGCATTTTCCCCTTAGAGCATTCAATAGCATTTAGGATTTCAGAGTGCTCTGCAAACCATTCCGGATTGTCGTAAACAGGGACCTCAGGTAGAATATCACTTCCAATAATAGGGGTAGATTGCAAGGGGGGAATGGAAGAGCCAAATGTTTCAGTAGTATAATTGGAACCTGCATCCTAATATGCTAGTTGAGTAATGTCACTCCCAGCTCCTGTCATAGCTGCGCCCAACCCCGTGTCAGGCAGTTCCTGTGGTGCCATTCCTTGGACATCTAGAAGCATGGCCGATCCCGATGAACCAGTCGTAACAAGGTAGCCGTAGGGGAACCTGTGGCTGGATTGAATCCTGAGCAGGCTCCTGGGTCTAAGGCTGAGAACAAGCTTCAACAAATTCACCACCCTTTTAAACTGGCCACGCAGCTTCATTGCACTGTCATCCAAAGAAGGTACAGGCAATATATGAGCTGGCCTCTCAATTGGAGAAACCAAAGGCACATTCAGGCCATCAGCATGGGACCTGCCATAGATATCCTGGGGATGTGGAGAAGGCATACCAGAGCTCTGCCCATGCTCAATATTATGGCCTGATTCCTGTACAATTGCCTTACCCTTGTCTTTTTGTGCAACTTGCATAGGGCACTGCATGTCTGAATGTCCGAAGCACACACAGAGATTGCAGCGGGGAGGTTCAGCCTCATACCTGACAATAAAGGAATGAATAGTCCCATCATCAAGTTCCACTTCAACCATTTTTGGTAAAGGCTACTTAGCGTCTACCTCAACCAAGCATCTAGCGTAGGTAATCCTCTCAAGATTTGCTGTAGCTCGATCCAAGCACAATGGAATACCCACTACAGAAGCTAGGATGTTGAGAACTTCCATATTCCACATATTAACTAGAAGGCCATGTATTTGCATCCATACAGGAACAGCCGTTAGGATGTCGCGGTCGTGCCGAAGGGCCGGACTCCACAGTTTATGCACAACTAGGCGCACATCAAAGAGCCAAGGCCCACCATGTAGGATCCTCTCACAGTCTTCGCTACTCTCAAAGTTAAAGTAGAAAAAACATTTTTCTTGTTGAAAATTTGTACCCTCTTCCTTGGCATCCAGAGCCGCTCCATCCAAGATTGAATTTGCCCATATGATGGGGAGTCGCCCAGTACATACCCAACAAGGGTGGACTTCCAAGTTTCAGCCCCCTTCTCTAAAAGTGAATTGGATACCCTTGCAATACAGGATCCATCAATCCTGATTTTTGGTTGAACAAACTTCATGCCTACAGTATCCCCATACGAGCGCCTATTGGCACAGACCTCCGACCAACTGATCTTTGTTGCAGATGGATTAATCAAAATTGGAAGAATTGGAGCCTTCCGCCTGAGAGGCAAATTGACAAACACCTTGTTTGCAACACCACCGCTAGGCTTCAAATTGGTTTGCCCCGTGCTCCTCATTGCAGGCACCCCAGATTTCGGGCGGACCGGTAGAACTCCCGTAGATCCTCCTCGTGAGTAGCCGCACTGATGGATAGCTGGTTGCCTAGATCGTGCATCTCTCTGCCGATGAACCACTTGCCAGTTCTCCCCATCGCCCTGTCCTGTGACAGCCATAGCCGCATCCCCGGGGTTATACTTCGGACCCCTGAGTGCTCCGCCTAGCGAAACCCTAGGAACGCCGCCATCTCCTCCAGAATCACCCCGCTTAGATGGGATTCCTGCGCTCGACCCCTCCCTACAGTTCGATTCGATCAGCGATCATGGTAATATCTGAACTTTTGGTGCATTTACCAAAATGCCATTTAAGCTCTTTTCAACGCGCTTCTGTATTAAATTACCTTTAAGCCCTTTTGTACTAAAATACAATCACCACCAATTCTTTTGCTCACTCCCGCGCAAAACGCAGAAGCTGGAGTAGATCCCCAGTTTTGCACAAGGGCTTAGATTTCAACTCGCCACGCCTAAGATCGCCCCCAAATCCATGTCATCACACGCTCGTTGATTCCCCTCCTACTCTCCTCCATCGAGGTAAGGATCGTCATCCCTAATTTCTTGGACATCTCATATTGCTCAACGTGCACAACGGGATAAATTTTTGAAGGGTTTTGCACGGTGAGTAATTTCCAACCGATGGCCGATTATCGCTGGAAATTGCTATCCGCGCACAACGGGCTAAATTTTTGTACCGTTTTGCACGGTGAGTACTTTCCAAACTAGCGAAGCGTTGTGATGGAAATTACTCTCCGCGCAAACTCCTTTAAACATATCACCTGTTGTGCGCGTTGAGCAATATGAGATGTCTATCAAAACTTAACGAAGCCGCTCATATAGCACAACAACATAGAGCGAATGGCGTACATAATATTGACCACCGTGCAAAACGGGTGATATGTTTGATTTTTTGATGTATTTGATCTGGTCATCAAATATGATGGTAACAATTAGATCAGATTGAAAAAGAATAGATATAAATACGCAAGGTTTTAACATGATTAGTAATAGTAGTGTGGTTTCAACTAACAAGCTAATGATAATCTACTGCTACTTGGATAGACATGTATAGTAGTCATGTTGCGTCAATATTACTGATATTTTTACTTGTTTCTAATGTAGAAAATGAAAATCGAAGAGATTGAACCCTTTGTGCATGATCAGGAGATGCCAAATGAGATTGAAGCTGAAAATGACAGTGCATATAGCGTATATCAAGAGGATAGGCATAGTGATAATGAAAAAGGCCGCCCACATATTGGAATGCCATTTCAAACAGAAGAAGATGCAAATAAATTTTATAATACATATGCAGCAATGAAAGGTTTTGCAACCCGAAAGGGATCTATGGGAAAGGGAAAAGATGGCAATACCACGAGAAGGAAGTATACATGCAACAATGAAGGGTATAAAAGCTTAAAAGATAAGAGGGAGATAGGGAGGGATGTTAATCGAAGGAAAAATGAGAGAGAAGGCTGTATGGCTCGAATGACAGTTCATAAAATCACCGATGGAGTATGGCGCATAAACTCCTTTAATGATGATCATAATCATGAGTTGATAAAAAGCCCAGCGAAGATCCAGATGTTACGGTGACATAAAGATTGCATATGGACGGAACATGTAGGAATTTAGTTGATCAGATGTGTGGCTGTGGAGTACGACATGCAAAGATTGCAAGGATTCTAAATGCCAGGAGTAGTAATAATGTCAATATTACTACACAACAATGCATTGATCATGGGAGAGTAGCAAGAAAGAACAACATCGGGAAGGAATGCATTAGAGTAATAGAACAATTTATTAAAAGGCAAGCTACAGACTCTCAGTTCTATTATGCTATTGAGCATGATGAAGATAATGTATGTAGGAGTATATTTTGGGCTGATGGAAGGGCGAGGACATCATACAGCCAGTTTGGAGATGTTGTTGTATTTGATGTCACTTATAAGACAAATAGATTCATGTTGCCTTTTGCTTCTTTTACAGGTGCCAATCATCATAATCAGTCTATTTTATTTGGATGTGCTCTTCTTGCTGATGAGAAGGAAGAATCCTTTGTGTGGTTATTTGGACAGTGGTTAACATGTATGTGGGATAAAGCACCAGGAGCTATCATCACTGATCAAGACCCGGCAATATGCAATGCAATCAAAAGAGTTTTTCCAAATACAAAGCACAGATATTGCATATGGCATATCAGTCTGCACGAAGATGAGCATTTACGTTCATTGCGGTCTTCTTATAACCCTGAATTTGATGAAGACTATGCAAACTGGTGTAAGAACAGTCAAAATGTTGAAGAAGCTGAGAATTGTTGGGGCATCTTAATGGAGAAGTACCAAACGGAATTTCAGGAGCCATTGACAAAAAAACAAAAAAAATGAAATGAAAGCCTGGAAGTGGTTGCATACGATGCATGAGAAAGCAAATCATTGGATTAATGCGTACCTACTGGATACTTTCTTTGCGGGTATGAAAATTTAATACGATAGAGATTGTTGTAAAAATATATGATCAAAATAAACTCAGCACATGGTATTCATTTCTTGTTTTGTGTGTAGGCATAACGTCCGGCCAAAGGAGTGAAAGCATGAACGCGTATTTTGATGGATATGTAAACTGTATGACTTCATTGTACGAGTTCATTGATCAATATGATAAAGCCGTAAAATTTCAGCGAGACAAAGAGGAGAGAGAAGATACTTTTTGTATGAGGAACAAACCAAAATTTAGCGGCATGCATGAGTTAGAGGTTCATGCCGCAAAGGTATATACTAGAAACATATTTTCCATTTTTCAAAATCGTTTCAAAAATACTTTATACTGTCGGCACGATAGGGTGAGCTCGGATGGGGATACGACCACGTATAGAGTAACTATGCGGATGGATGGAAAGAGCTACGTGCATAATGTTTAATGCAATATATCTAAGGGAATGTTCAGGTGAACGTGTGCAAGGGCTATGACTGAAGGTTTGCTCTGCACGCAAATTTTATATATCATGAAGCAAAAGTATGATATGCAAGCCATCCCTGAGAGATATATTTTACCAAGGTGGACTCTAAATGCAAAACATAGCATCATGAGTCTTGGGGCCTCTTCGACTAGCACAGTACACAGAGTGAGTCCAACTCAAATTACTCCACTTCAAGCCTAGAGACTTCGTTCATCATTCGATAAAGTCGTGGAGGCGGTTACAAGAGATCTCCTTCTGTTTGATGACGTCTTTGGGTGGGCAAACAGATTTTTGACCAACATAATATGACTACTAAATCACAAACTGCTTTTGAAGTGCCAAGATCACAAGTGGGGTCCAGTGCACCTATCAAACAAGAAGTGGGAGTAAATGATGTCATTATGTATTATCCTGCAAAAGCAAGAACTAAAGGCTGACCACGAGTGGCGTTAAGGATTCTGTCTGGAATACAAGTCTCACAAGAACTAAGTCAAACAAGAACAAGGACTTGCAGTGTTTGTGCAGAAAAGGGTCATGACATGAGAACTTGTCGTATAAGAACAGCTGGTAGAAAGAAGGTATAATTGCTCAAAAGGAAGGTATAATTGCTCAAAAGGTTACTATTTAATAATAGTATAAATTATTTTAACAGCATTGCTACATATTCTCTGTAGGAAAAATCTTCGCCCGATGACTTAACAAGGCTGTGATATGAAGGCCGACATTTTTATATCCTATAGGCAACAATTTTGTATTAGCTTGAAAGAAATATACTACATGCATCTGTCACGGACATATCAGTGTAAATGGGTTGTAAGTAAACTGTTTCTCTTTAAAAATGGTCATCTGAAAATGGCAGCCTCCTATATTTTAGTCCAAAATGCAGCCATCGTGGAGTCGGAATTAATAGGGCTGGGAGTCCAAATTGAACATTAAAACACAAAGTCTTGATTATAAGCCTATGAGGATGATGCCCATCATTCGAGACCTATATCCGATGCTGTGGATCTCATATCTTATAATTTCTCTGTTGCTGTAGAACCTAACAATTGTCAAGAAAATTAATGGGATTAAGGAGTAAGAAGAAGAAGTAGAAGAGCTGAAGAGAATGAAGAGAATGAGGCATGTAGCTGTCCCCGATGAGTAATGGTGGGTAATTGTATACAGTTTAGCTCCACGCGTACAACGTTTACAACTTTTACTCGTTGTGCGCGCTGAGCAAAACTTGGTAATTTTACAGGCTTCCTAATAAGCACACACAACGTTCAATAATATTACGGATGTGCGCGCTGAGTAATATGGGTAATTGTAAACAGTTATGCTCCACATGCACAACGGTTACTAACTTTGACGGTTATGCTCGTTGAGTAAATGTTGGTAATGTAAACAGTTGTGCTCAGCTCGCACAACGTTCAATGCTGTTGCCTTTGGTGCGAGCTGAGTAATTGTGGGTACATCAAGTTAGCATCACGCAATTTTGTAATGTGATGTAATTGCCCCAAATTTAATGACATTGTATTAAGATCTGTATTCCATCATGCTACAACATTTATGCATTCAAATGTACATATCACAACAAAGTAGAAACTAGGGATACATGGATACAGGGATTCCCACCATGAAAAAAAATTTAAACTTTGTTGCCATTTATGAGCTGCTCCATCAGCTGCATCAGCTTCACTTGCTTCTTTGTATCTTGGCCATCTGTCCACCTGGCTGCATTGAAGAAGAATCCGTGATGAACACATAACAAAGCATAATTAAGTAAAAATATTGTACGGGTAGACTTAGAATAAGATAGAACATTTATTATCATCAAGCAGTGATGTCTGCAACTAAGTATCAAAGAACATATACAAGCAGTGAAGTCTGCAATGAAGCGGGTGTGAATGGAAGGTGATAGCTTCAATGACGACGAACAGAACATATGAAGGAGCAAAGAACATCTTCGAATCAATATATATGTGATGTATTCAATTTCTGCATCACGTCACTAGCCGCTAGTATATTGTCCATCTTTGAGTGTTGAGGACGCAGCAGTGATGAAGGAAAAAATAGAATGTTGTAGAGAAAATATCATATAATTAGACTTAGATAGAATAAAATAGAATAATATCATCAAGAAGTGTAGTGGTTGATGATGGCTTGTGGGATGGGAAGCCATTTATATACGAATTTGGATGCCATTGAATGTGGATGAGACTACAGTAGAGTTAATGGGAGGAAACACAAGAGACCCCGTGAGTCTACAGCAAATTGCTTGTGAATATACAGAAGAATGCCCGTGAAACTACAATAGATTGATAACAGCCAGTGTTGTTCCTAATAATGTATGACCGTGGTGGTGCGCGTTGAGGAAATTGATAGCCTCAAACAAAATAGCTCAACGCGCACAACCGGCAAGAATATGGCCGTTGTGCACGGAGAGCAAATAATTTAGGAAGATGTGCGCGATGAGTACATTAAAGATCACTACTTTGTAGACTCACGGTCACTCTACTGTAGACTCACGGTCACTCTACTGTAGACTCATCCTCATCCAAGGGCAGTCTAATTCGCCTATAAATGGCTTCACTATGCACAAGCCCTCTTCAACCTTTACACTTTGAGTGATGTTTATCAGTCATGAGGAAGAAGTAATGCTACACTCGACTGTAGGCTCATCCTCATCCAAGGACAGTCCAATTCGTCTATAAATGGCTTCCCTACCCATAAGAACTATTCAACCACAACACTTCGAGTGCTGTGAAAGGCATGAGGAAGAAGTAACCTTGGTCAACTATCACTCTGACCATATTCAAGCAACCCCTCCCCCTAAACCAGAGACCATATAGCTTAAACAAACCATCACATGTTTGCTGCAGCAGTGATGATGTCCACCCAACTGAGGTTGAAGCTTTTCATAGACAAGAGGATGAAGAGAGTGTTATTCGCTGAAGCTGGCAAAGATTTTTTCGATTTCCTCTTCAGCCTTTTGGCCATGCTTGTGGGCTCAGTCATCAAGCGCATCATCAAAGAAAAAATGGCAGGGGTATGAAAAGCATTGATGTAATGAAGCCCATCATTAAATGTGCTGAAAACTGAATCTCTTTAAAACTGTATCTATGAAAAATGATTTATCTGGTATTTTAGTTCAAAATTCAGATATTGTGGCTTTGAATTCCTAGTTCTGTGGGTCCAAACTAAAACTTAATACCCAAAGTTTTAATTATGAGAGTATGAGGATGATGCCTATCATTCGAGAAATCTATATGCTGCTGTCGATCTCATATCTTATAATTTATCTGTTGCAGCAGGTCACACCAATTGTCAAGAAATCATTCGAGAAAATGTTTCCATTCATCAAAAATATCTCCAATGACAACGAACAAAAAGGAGAAAAAAAAGGGTTCGATCCACCTATGATGCAGGAACTTGCGAAGAGGCGTCCCCTGGCGATTCATCTTCTCCTGAACCAGTAGGGTGACCAGGGACAACGGAGGTCGGGGAAGCATTCTTCGGACCTGCTCCTCGAACGCTATGAAACCATCCCGAAAGGACCTCTCGATCTGAGCAGCTAAAATTTCCGAGAACGCCCGAAATCCCTCACGGATAGATTCCACGATCCTTGGAGCCAGGACATCCCCATAGTCCCTTTGGACCTCAGCTACGATTCGACCATGGGCCACTTCCCGCAGGTCACCTATATCGGACCAAAGAGCGCCTTTCGCCTTTCTATGCTCCTCCCGGGCGAGGGACAGTGCATCCTCAGTATACTTGGCCGAACTCTTGGCGACAGCCAGAGCCGCCGTCAAACATCCCACCTCCGAGGTGAGCTCTACAACTCTCAGTTTGAACTGGTGGCCCTCCTTGGCTGATTGCTCAGCCGCCTCAGCCCTCAGGCGCTCCTGCGCCAAGGCAGCCTCAAGACCATCTACAACAACCGGGGAAACCTGTAAGACCGAAGGGGTGAATGTGGCCCTCAACAAAACAGTCGTAGAAGAAAAAAGGGTCCGACATGCTGGATATGCCATACCAGAGAGTCTGCCAGTTTCTCCCGGAAGTAGCGGTCACTCGGAAGGACAGCTGGACCACTCTCACTCCTCTTCTTCTTCCCCTCGGGACCTTCAGACCACGAGTGAGAGCGTCTCTTCCTCTCCTCCTCATTCCCGGTTAACACACGGGAACCTTGCTCGATGGCCACCATGTCCCCCTCTCCGAGGTCGAGACTGGAGGGCGCATCAATCTGATCAGCCATGAAGGGCGAAGGTTCGGCCGTGCCCAAGGGCAGATGGTGAGGAACGTCTTGACTGAAATCCCGACCCGTCATCTGAGAAAAAAAGATGAAAATTAGGGTAACGAACAATGGGTAAAGCAGAATTTAAAAGGAGAAAGGCTTTATACTGAAGGTCCCTTCGAATCCAAGCCGTCAGTAGGAGACACGTGTCAAAGTCTCACAGAAGCGGCATTTCGAATACCGCTCCCCATGGGCGGGAGAATTCATGCGACTGGCCTTCATTCAATGCGACCCGATCCCAGGATACCCGATAAGTATGAAACTATATCAGGTATTCCCAAAGAGATGAGTGATACGTAGAAAGAAAGAAAAGAAGAGAGTAGAAAGAACACTGCAGGTACTACGCACTTGCTGGGAAGTACAAGTAAAACTCCATCACAGATAAAAACACTGAGAAAATAACAAAAGTACAATATTCCATTTTAATGATACATTGATACATCTTATACATACACCAACATCTTCATATTCACAGCTCACTCGGAAAAAGAAGGGAAAAAGTACAAGTCTCTCTTCATACATCAAATCATAACACTAATACTCTTAGATGATGACTATATGCAGCGCAAAATTACGGTGCAAACAATTATTATTTACTAAAAAAGGGAGAAGGTACATGTTTGCTTTTATTATTTGACACATTGAATTGATTTTTTTTCTATTTTTCTATCTCAATGATTGATTGCACCTCAGTCTTGACATACACTCTGCCTGTTGCATGTGTGGATCCATTGTTGTACACCTTGCCTGTTGCACATGCATGCTTTCACATGTTCATAAGTATAGTTGTTACTTCCTTTACTACAGTAGATGTTTATGCCATGACATACACTCTGCCTGCTCACATGCACCCTTTCCAAATTTTATGTAAGGACTAGTTGTGACATGGATTTTTTTAACAATTACGCAATGCGCACAACGGATAATAAATTTACATGTGCACATGTAAATGTGGATGGGAAAAAATGGCTGTGTGCGGTGAGCAATTGTGAGTTTTGAGCGGGCATGTACGGAGAGCAATTCTCGGGTTTGAGTCGTTGTGTGCGATGAGGATTTACCCAATGCCTTTTCGGGCGCCGTACACGGGTATCAACATTGGCCCCCGTGATTCGTTCTCGATTAATAACGCGGATCGAGGCCGAATGATGAGTACTTTCATTTTATAGGGCACGGCATTCGAAGCATCTAATTTGATTCAGGCCGCCAAAACCTCTCGCCTTCAGTTGATCTCAACCGTTGTTTTTGGCAAATTTCCGACACGTGTCGATCATCTTGTCCTATTCGTTCCCGTAATAAAAGAAATTGGAGTTGAAGCCAATGGCTTTTGCGCTTCGGTCTCTCGTTAAGGCGAGGAAATCTCATCATCTTATTATTTCTTCCAGAAACAAAAATGGCGGGAGGACCATACAGAGAGTTTACTTTAGCGATGGAGCGGGCCAATGAAGCAGGCCGTAAAAGGAAGAGGGATGAGGAGGAAGAGGTGGAAGCGGAGGAATCGAAGGAATCGGGGAACCTCATTCTAGATTTGGGGGAGGCTGGATGCTCCTCAAGTCAAGCTGCTCGGTCTTTGAAGGTGGCTCCTTATGATCCTCGAGTAGGGGCCGCATCGTCCTCCAGCACGCCACACGACGGGTGGCCATACGAGGAAATTGTTCCTCGGGTCCCTTCTGTCGGCCACATATCTCCAGAGTTCGGCCACCTTCTGCAGTCGAACTGCATTGGGTCTGACCATCATGGGGAGATTCAGGGAGAGACCTAGCGGCCACCGTACATCGTGGAGACGGCCGAGTCGGCCCTCCTGGACTTTGGGACGGGGGCTCGTCTGGCAGAGAATATCACTCTGCCAAGGGATGTCGATTTCCTGAATGGGGTCGACCTTGAGACGATGGCCAACTGCTTCGTTCGCAGTGGACTTTAGGTTCATTGCCCCTGGGCCTTCCGAATTTTTCTTCCCCTTCTGGTTTTGCAGATTGTCGCCATCTGCAGGTGACCATTTTCGGGGCAGGTCTGTGCCGCAGGGCCCTCGCACTGATCGAGGGTTAGCGTCGGGAGGCGGATGCTTAGAAGGAGGCTTCTGAGCTCAGAGCTCAGGTGACGAAGCTGCAGGAAGAATTGGGGAAGATCATGGTCGCCAAGGGCAAGTTAGATTGGGCAGCCTCGGAGGCGAAATCCAGCCTCGCCGCCGTGTCGAGCGCCAAGAAGCATTCGGAAGCTCAGTGGGGTAGAGAGCAATCTAAACTCCGAGCTGATCTAGAGGCATCAAAGAAGGAGGTTGCTGACCTTCAGGCCAAGCTTCTCGAGAAGGAGCCAAAGATCGATGCTTTCAAAGCTCGGGCCCCCGCCAAGATGGATAGGGTGGCGAAAGATATAAAGGACCTGTTTACAGCCGACGATGCGTCGTCTTCCTATATTTTGGGAATCGTTATTTTTGTAAGACTGCTATCGAGCGAGTCATATGTAATTTTCCAGAATTTAATGAAGGGAATTTTTGCAACAGATGCCGAGTGAGAGTGTTTACTCCATCTTCGCCTGATTCCAATTCGACACCGGGGAACCCTGCTCGACGGCCGACATGGCCCCGTCACCGATGACGAGACTGGCAGGAGAATGACCTTCCGTGTATGATCACGATGAGTATTTGTGTGTATTGTGTAATTGTATGTAGTTGCGCTCCGAGCACACAACGAATTGTTAAATAACACCTTTGTGAGCGATGAGCAAAACTCGGTAATTGTAGAAAGCGTTGCTTAGCCCAAACAATGTTCATTTCTGTTGCAAGTTGTGTGCGCTGAGCAATTATGTGGGGTGATTAATTAGTGTCCAGGGGTAAATGGAAACTGGTATAAATAAAAGTATCACTTCTACCAAATGAAAGTGAACAGACAAGGTCTCAGGAATATACAGAAGAGTCATCTTGTACACCTCAGGTATTTATTGTATATATTAAACAGATGTTGTTCCCAATAATGATCCACTGACATGGTGAGCGATGAGCAAAATTGTTGGCATCGATCAAAATTTCTAAACGTGCACAACGTTCACGCCTTTTGCCATTTGTGCGCGCTGTGTAAATGTAATGTATATTACTTTCACTAATTTTTCCTAAGAAATTTCAATGTTGGAATTTGATTTAAGTTAGCATCAATGTATATATCACCAATCACAATTTTGTAATGGGCTGCAATTGGATCAAATTAATTGACATTGTATTAAGGTCTGAATTCCAACATACAACAACATTTATGCATTCCAATGTACATAACACAACATCTCCATCCTTCAATGCATTCTTAGCCTCCGCCCTTCTCTTGTTCGCTTCATCTTCTGCTTTAAACTTCTTTGCCTCAAAGAACATCCTTTCAATCTCCTCCTGGGTCAACCTGCACTTATCGTTGGTGATTGTGATCTTATTTTTCTACACAGCTGTCTTTTCCTCTGCAGTGGCATTCAAGATACCATCGGCATCTATCTCAGGGCAAACAATGACACTTCGAACACCCTTGGGAGCAGGATGGATACCATCAAGTACAAACTCCCATAGGAAAAAATAGCAGAAAAAAGTAAAATTTTTGTATAATTAGACTTAGATAGATTTAAGATAGAACAGTAGTTATCATCAAGCAGTTATGTATGCAATGAATCTGAACAGAACTTACGAAGGGTCAAAGAATATCTGCAAGTTGGTATGGATGAGAATGAAGCTGTTATGGTTGCAAGAACATCTTTGTCTTCAAGTGATGTTTGCAATGAAGATGAACAGATCAGGTGAAGAGGAGCAAAAGAACATCTTCGCCTCCAGATAAATGTGATGTATTCAATTTTTGCTTCACGGCACTTCCCGCTAGTATATTGGCCATATTTGTGTGTTGTAGACGACACACTCATGAACAACAAAAAAATTACAAGTTTGAAGAAAAAACAATGTATAAGAAGAATCGGAGAGAACCAGATAAAGGAACTATCATCACCTGGGGTAGTGGTTGATGAGGTCTTGCGGGTATGGAAGCCATTTACAGACGAGTTGGACTGACCATGTACGAGGATGAGACCACCGTAGAGTAACTATTCGTGCTCGTGAATACATAGCAGATGGATACCAACCAGATGTTGTTCCAAATAGTATTTGACTGCAGTGGTGCGAGGCGAGAAAAATTGGTTGAAGGTATACCTTTTTACTCAACGCAAACAATGACAAAAAAACATCTGGTTTCGATTAGCAAAGAGCAAAATCTATAGATGTGGACTAAATACACCGATATTCTTGTGGTGCTTGTCCAAGTTTTTCCAAAAAAACAGCATACAGCATCACATCAGAAGACAATAACTGTAACAAATCATAGTATTGTAAATATTTTAGCTTAGTGCATACAAAGGTCACTACTTTTGCACGTAGGGCGGGCTGATTAACTTTGAGCAATGGAATACAGTTTTGCTCATACGACAAGTTCTCATGCCGTGACCTTTTCTACACAAACATTGCAGTTATGAGCAGCTCCATTAGAGCTTCTTTACAATTTTGCACTGGTATAAATTCAATAATGGCACTTGTAAGAATTTCTTCTGAGCATAGAGAGAAATGAGGATGCACAGATTCAGAGCAGATTGCTCGGTTTGAGAGACGATACCTTGGTGGCACCTTCAGGCTAATGGCAATGTGAAGCATTTGAGAACATCGGGTGCTTCTTCTGAAGGAGTCAACACCATATTTGATGCCATCTGAAGGAGCAAACACCATATTTGATGCCATATAAATGTGATGTATTCAATTTCAGCATCACTTCAATTGCCGCAAGTATATTGGTTGGCCATCTTTGTGCGTCGTAGACGAAGCATTAATTATTAAGAACAAAAATTTAGCATGTAAAGGAAAAAATATTGTATATGTAGAATCATATAGAACACTATCACCGAGAAGTGTAGTGGTTGACGATGTCTAGTGGGAAGGGAATCAATTTATATAGACGAATTGGACTGGGTAAGGTCTGCATGGATGAGGCTGAGACTACAGACTACAGTAGAGTTACTGTGGGCTACAGAGATTGCCTCTAACAAAATTGCTCAACTCGCAAAACGGGAAAAAATATGGCAGTTGTACGAGTTGAGCAAATTATTTATGTTTATACAATATTACTCATAATTCCATTTATAGCGATGTTACAAAATGGGACATCATCAACTCCAACAGCGTGACACATGAGTATCATACACATGGATCTTATTCTGGCTTATTCTGTAAACAGCAAGATATGTGTTGTCTTATCACTTAAATGTCTTTACACCCATCAATCAACTGATCGTGCTTCAATGTTGATTTTTTATTTGACATGTCAGTATGAACATTATGTAAATCTCCCCCGATTTAGTGATTCTTCTTAATTATTGGTATTTTTTATTGAACGTTGTGCGCGCTGAAGATCTTAATGATGGTGATTTTGTATTGGACTTTGTTCGCACAGAGTAATTATTCTTTACGACCGTTTTGCTCAACACGCACATCTGGGTGTAATTTGATCAGTTGTGCGCGCTGTATTATATTTCCAAAATGTATACCTTTTTACATACCGCGCACTACGGGTCAAATTTTAACAAATCAAATAAATGTAGATATATTTGATGTCTTATTCTGTAAACAGTAAGATATGTGTTGTCTTATCACTTAATTGTCTTTACACCCATCAATCAACTAACCGTCTGCGGATTATATGTGCTTCAATGTTGATTTTTTTATTTGGCATGTCAGTCTGAACATTATTTAATTCTCCATTGGATTTGTGTTGTTCTTAATTATGATGATTTTGTATTGAACTTTGGGCGCGCAAAGTAAATATTCGTAACTACCTTTGTGCTCAACGTGCACAGCTGGGTGTATTTTTATCCGTTGTGCGCGCAGTATTATATTTCCAAAATGTTTACCTTTTTACATACCGCGCATTAAGGGTGAAATTTTAACAAATCAAAGAAATGTAGATATTTTTGCTGTCTTATTCTGTAAACAGTAAGATATGTGTTGTCTTATCACTTAAATGTCTTTACACCCATCAATCAACTGACCGTCTGCGCATTATATTTGCTTCAATGTTGATTTTTTTATTTGTCATTCAGTCTGAACATTATTGAATACTCCCTTGTTTTTGTGTTTCTTCTTTATTATTGGGATTTTTTTGAACATTGTGCGCGCTGAGTAATTATTCGTTACGACCGTTTTGCTTAACGTGCACAGCTGGTTGTAATTTGATCAGTTGTGCGCGCTGTATTATATTTTCAAAATGTATACCTTTTTACATACCGCGCACAACGCGTCAAATTTTAACAAATCAAAGAAATGTAGTTATTTTTGCTCAGTGCTCCCAAAGTTACCTTATGTTGCCCATAGGACGGGATGATTAACTGTGGGTAATGGATCATGTAATACAGTTTTGATCAGCACGCACAACGATCATGGCATCTGACTGTTGTGGGCGATGGTCTATTGTGTTTAATTACATACAGTTTGGCTCTGCGTGCAAAAGGGCCACACCTACGTCCAGTTGTGTGATCTGAGTAATTGTGAATGACCAGATACGGTTTTGCTCAGCGCACAGCGGTCAAACAAATCGATGTGCCTGTTGTGCATGCTAGTAACTGTGTGCACATGTAAATAGTTTATCACAACATATAGCATGAGCCTGTTGTGCGCCCTGGGTAATTTATAGTTTGGTGAACAGTGTTTGCTTAGTAATATCAATGTCGGACATTGATTCAGGTAATCATCAATGTATATATCACCTATATCAATTTTATATTGTCCTGTAATTGTATCAAATTAAATGACATAGTATTAAGGTCTGAATTCTAACATACTACACCATTATGCATTATAATGTACATAATGCATAAATGAAATTTATAGTTCGGTAAACATTTTTGCTCAGTAATATCAATATCGGACATATATATCACCTATATCATTTTTGTATTGTCATGCAATTGTATCAAATAAAATGACCTTGTATTAGGGTCTGAATTCCAAAATACTACAACATTTATGCATTATAATGTACATTACACAACAAAGTTGAAACTACAACTAAAAATTTTTGCAACTTCACATTTTGGAACTGGTATGAAATTCAATCACGGGAATATCCTAATGGTACATTGAATCCCACTACGCAAAACTGTTCAGAGTCATGCTAAACAGCTCAAGCAAGATGGCATTTATGATCAGCTCCAATAGCGCGCAGCATCATCACTAGCATCCAGATCATCCATAACGATAAAAGTAACCACTCCTTTAACGAAGTTGGCTGATCTGGATTTTTCAGTGCATGTCCCTGTGTGCGTTGAAGAAGCATCAGTTATGAACGCTAAAAAGAAAAATTTAAGTAAAAAATAGGGTATAAAGACATGCAACTTTACGTTTAGGTACTGATATAAAAATATATCACGGTTACTTCTTCTCAGAAGAATCCGCTACTGTAGAACATATGAAGGAGCAAATAACATCTTCCAGTACATATACATGCGATGGCTTCAATTTCTTCATCACGTCAATTGCCGGTAGTATATTGGACATGTTTGTGTGTTGAAGATGAAGAAGTGATGAACAACGGGATAAATTTAGCATGGTGAAGAAAAAATATTGTATAAAGTAGAAACAGATAGAATCAGATAGAATACTATCATCAAAAAGTGCAGTGATTGATAAGGTCTAGTGGGAAGGGAGGCCATTTTATAGACGAATTGGACTGGCCCATTGATGAGGACGATAGACTACAGTAGAGTCACTGTGTGTCTACCTAAAAGAACCCATGAGGAGTGATGTTGTATTAAATATAGAGACGAGTGAATCTACAACCGATGGTTACCAGGCAGATGTTGTTCCCAAGAATGTTTGACCTTTATGGTGTGCGTTGAGCAAACTTGATGGCCTATAACAAAATTGTTCAACGCGCACAACGGGAAAATTTTGGCAGTTGTGCGAGTTCCCCAAATTATTTATGTTTATACAATATTACTCATAATTCCATATAGTTGGATGTTACAAAATGGGACACCATCAAATCCAACAGCGTGACACATGAGTATCATTCACAAAGATATATGATATCTTATTCTGTAAACAGTAAGATATGTGTTGTCTTTTCACTTATATGTATACTAGAAATTTCCCGTGCACAATGTGCACAGAGAAAAAATAATTCCCCATGAACACGATAGTGGTTTACACGTGAAACTGGGAAAGAGTGGAAAGTGTGGGTGAGCGTGTCGTCAGCGTCGGGGGGTTAAAAGGAAAAGGAGTATGTATCTGCACCCATCAATCAACTGACCGTCTGCGCATTATATTTGCTTCAATATGGATATATTTATTTCGCATGTCAGTCTGAACTTTAATTCTCCCCCGATTTTGTGTTTTTTCTTAATTATTGTGATTTTTTATTGAATGTGGTGCGCGCTGAGAAATTATTAGTTACGATAGTTTTATTAAACACGCGCACAGGTGGATGAAATTTTAGCAGTTGTGCGAGCTGAATTATATTTTCGAAAGGTATACCTTTTTACACACCACGCAGAACGGGATGATTAATTGTGGGTAATGGATTATGTAATACAGTTTTGCTCAGCGCGCACAACGATCATGGCATCTGAAGTTTGGTTGCAATGAATTATTGTCGTTTTAATTGCATATAGTTTGGCTCCGCACGCAAAAAAGGTCAGAATTACGTGCAGTTGTGTGATCTGAGTAATTGTGGATAACCAAATACGGTTATGCTCACAGCCCGCACAGCGGTCAAACAAATTATGTGACCGTTGTGCGCGCTGAGTAATTATGGTCAAACGTAAATGTTTTATCACAATGTATATCATGACGGTCACAACTTATGCCCGTTGTGTGCGGTGGGTAATTCATATATCGGTAAAAAGTTTTTAACTAGGTAATTTCATTTTTGTACATTGATTCAAGTAAGCATCAATGTATATATCACATATATCAATTTCGTAATGTCATGCAATTGTATCAAATTAAATGACATTGTATTAAGGTCTGAATTCTATCATACTACAACATTTATACGTTATAATGTACATAACACAACAAATTTGAAACTACATTTCGTACATGATGACATAAAACACCAAAGAATATCTAACCACAATCACTATTCTCTGTTAATGATCAAAAATACATTATAAGACAATAGAAAGGCTGGTGCGCTAACGACCTGTCCACCACAAAAACCTGTAGGTGGAGGTGGAGGAGGTGGTGGAGGTGGTGATGGTGGGGCAACAGTACGGATGTCTCTAGGAGAGGGCACCCGAGTCTCCATCTTCTTTTGTATATTCGACATTATGCGCATCATAGTGTCGAAGTCGCTACGCAGAAGTGAGATCGCCAGATTGGTGTTGGAGAGATTTGTTTCAATTTCTCCTAATCTATGAGTAAAGTTCACCGGCTGATGGGAGGAGGATGAAGGAGCAGATGCGGGGCTTACATTGCCTATGAGTATATCCTTAAGCTGACGTTGTTCATCTGTAAGTACAGAGACAGACGTAGTAAGCACCGTGAGTTTGCTACGGAGGTTGTGCAGAACAGAGTCCTGACGGCGATGTTGGAAGCAACGATCAAGGATCTTGGTTTGATGATGACAAACGTGTCGGTATATCTGATGTGTGTGCTTAGTGTGTTTCAGGCTTGGCGATCACTATTTGGAGGAATTGCTATTCATATAGCATATTGGGAGAAAGAGTCTGTGTATGCACAAAGAAGTTTGACTTGGTCAAAGGAGAGAAAAGTGGACCAAGTCAAATTTACTTAGGAGATTGGATTGATTCAAATCAATTTAATATTTGATCAAATCAATTAGATGGATTTGTGTCTACCCATTTCCTATTCAAACAACAAATCAAATCCCATATTGATTGGGTCAAATCCCTAAGCGGTTGGCTCAACCCTATTACCCTTGTCCTATAAATACCCATCTTCTAGGGTTGAAGAAGGCGCGACAACAAAGATCAATAGGGCAATAAGAAAACCCCCAAGGTGCGGCATACAACATTTTTTTTCTGGGCGGCCAAAGACATCATGAGGGTTCGGCCACAATTCTTCCAAGGAAAGATCACAGCTTCATCTTCAAATAGACAGGCCGCAGTACATGCCCATCATCCAAAAAGCACCAGCCTCAATACATGACCATCATCTCATAGGCTACCGAAACTTTGCCTTGCAACTGCCGCATGAAAGCATAGGTACCCACGCACAAAAAGGTCTCCAAAAAGCTGCAGCATCAGACTTTTGTCTACTCCCAAAAAGAATTCAGAACAACAAATACAAGAGGTAAGTGTTTTGTTTGCTTTTTCAATTAAAAGGGAATCATCATGTTATTTGCTTTTGCATGCAGGAGTAAAAATTATTAAGGACAAAAGCACAGACATTTTTGGGTGGCCAAGGCAACAAACAAATATTCCTATAAGTCAATTGGCTTGGTTGCTTGCCAACGTGATTAAAGACCTTTGTTCCTATAAGCCAAAAGCACAGACCTTTGTTCCTATAAGCCAAAAGCACAGACCTTTGTTACTGCCGAATTGTTTTGATCTCTAGTTATTTGTGGTGGCTTGCAGGCACATGTTGATTAATCAATTATAAGAAGAAGTTTATGCATGCACCATTTTGATTGAAGCATAGGAAGCCGAATTGATTTGTTCTCTCTGCAGAATTTTTTTTCCCAAGCACAGTCTTTTACAAAACTTAAGACATTTAATCTTTTTATATACTAACCTCCTCTTGGTGTTTTGCAGGGACAAAGAGCCGGTCATTCACAAACTCTGCTTTTTCTTTAAGCTGCCAAAATTATTTTATTCCTTGATTAATTCTTTGTTGCTTGCAGGCACATGGTGATTGATTAGATATAAACCAAAAAGGAGGACAAGTTCCCAGGCTTGTAGCTTGTGTCAGGAAGCTAGGGAAGGCCGGCCAATTGTTTTAAAAAGGAATCTCCATACAAAATTCGTAATCTGTTTTTTTTGGAAGAGCTGCACAAAGCTCTGAAGGAGGTTCCATGTGCTGAGAAATCATGTGGCCGCAACCTTGCGTAAGCTGCCAATGTTAAAGAGGAGTGCTGGAAGCTTCTATTGTTGAGCCAGAAGCCACAACTTGATTTGTCGATGTCGAGGAGACATCTACATCTACGTCAGACGAGTTCTGACCCGTACTGATTGACGAGGACACCGCCTCTACACAAACTGAGACTCCTAAACTCTATTTATTATTATTTTGTGTAGTTGTTGTGTTAGATCCTCGTAAGGGAAACTTTACCATCTTTTGTGACTATTTTGGGGCTTGTCTAGTTGGGACTAGACAAGTGGGACCCAGCTAGTTTGGGACTAGTTGGTAGAAAGCTTTACTAGGATTGATAGTGAGAGGAAACACTGTGTGTGGGGTACTGAGAGTCTGGCGAGTGTAGAGACGTAGAGGGTGCTCTGAGCGTGCTCTAACTTGTGACTTTGTACCTATTGCACTATTCAATCTAGTATTTGCTTTGGGGGCTGGAGTAGGTCGTTGGGACGACCGAACCAGGGTAAATCTGCTGTGTACTCTGTGTCTGCTTCTGCTGATGTTATAACTACGTGTGATTTCTCGTGGGTTGCACGAGAAATTTTTTATCTGCCTATTCACCCCCCCTCTAGGCTAGAATCCAGATCCAACAAGTGGTATCAGAGCAGGTCTTGGGATCTAGCCTAGGATTGACCTTGAATAACCATATGGATAGTGCTTTTGCTGAGGGTCAGTTTGTTTCCCGTCCCCCTAGGTTTAACGGAGGTGATTATACTTATTGGAAAAATCGTATGAAAATCTACCTTATTTCTGTTGATTACAAGGCTTGGCAAATAATTGAAAAAGGATATAAACTGCCTGTAATTAAAGTAGAAAATGCTGAGATTGAAAAACCAAATGACAAATGGGATGATAATGATTGGAAATCTTATTCTTTAAATGCTAAAGCTATGAATGCTCTCATTTGTGCACTTGATAAATCTGAATATAATAGAATCTCACATTGTCTAACTGTGCAGGAAATATGGCATACTTTGGAGGTGACGCACGAGGGAACGTCACAGGTGAAGGAGTCTAGACTTGCACTTCTGAGCACAGAGTACGAGGGATTTCGCATGCTACCATCAGAGACCATATCAGAAATGTTTGCGAGATTCACCAACATCGTCTACAAGTCTAGCTCGCTCGGTAAGCCATATTCTAGCCTTGAACAGGTGAGAAAGATATTAAGAGCACTGCCAAGATCTTTCAGACCAAAGGTCACCGCCATCCAGGAAGCAAAGGTATTGTCTCAATTGAAGGTGGAGGACCTTATTGGTAATTTGATGTCGCATGAGTTGGAACTACAAAATGTTGAAGCAAGAGAGAAACCTGAGGAGAAAGAGAAAGCCATAAAGCCCCTTGCTTTCCAAGCTAGCGAAGAAGAGGATGATGATGAAGAAATAGCGCTAATGGTGAGAAACTTCAGAAAGTTCATCAAGACCAAGCATGGGAGAAACGAAATGGCACCCAGGTTTAATCGTTCTAACTTTAATAATTCTTCCAAACAATTTAATGATCAGAAATCTACTGATAGAATGCAATGTTTTAAATGCAAGGGAAGAGGACATCTGATGAAGGATTGCCCAAATGAAACTGCTCAGCTCGCTAAAGGAAAAGGAAAAGCAAAGGTATTAACATGGGATATGGATAGCGAAGCAGAAAGCGAGGAGGAAAATGAAGCCCATTCTTGCATGGCTTTGCTGGGCATCCAAGATGAGACACCATCAGGTAGCAAAGCTGAACTTCTTAAAATTTGTGAAGAAATGCAAAATCAAATAGTAGATCAGGAGTTCACTATTGAATGTCTCCAAAATCAGAACTATGACATGCAAGTTAGAGATGATAATGTGTTTAAAGCAAATGAAAAACTTAAAATTGAACTTAATGCATGTAAGTCTACTATTGAAATCATGAAGAAGGAAAAAGAAAGCTTTGATGAAAATGCTCCTTGTATTTCTTGTTCCTCATTACTAAACCAAAATAGCATGCTTAAACTTGATTTGATTAAGCTCGAAACTGAAAAAGACTATGAGATTAGAGAGCTTAATGATAAATTCTGCATGTTGGATAATGACTTTAAAAAAAATGATTGAATTTGAAAAGAAGGAAGAGGAAAACAAGAGAGCTTTTATTAGTAAATGCACGATGCTTGTGGAAGAAAACAAACAATTAAAAACCAAAGTCTCTCATCTTGAAGTGGCCATTAAGAAATTCTCTATAGGAAAACAATCGTTGGACACTATTTTAGAGAATCAATTATATGGCAATAATAGAAGAGGACTTGGTTTTGGTCTGAAAAACGTTGAAAAGCAAAAATTCAAGAAATTCCACAATGTACCCTCTATTACAAAGAACAAATATGCAAAGTGCTTTACTTGTGATAGTGTAGGCCACACTTCATATTATTGCAAATTTAGGAACACTAATATCAAGTTTAAACAAGTGTGGGTTCCTAAAACAATATTGGCTAACACTAGAGGACCTTGTTGGATTCCAAGGTCACACTTAACACCTTTCATGTAGGTGTGATGGAGTTTTGATGAGGAGCGATATATTCAATGTCTCATTCTTATAGCTCCTTCGTCAAAAGGCGACGAGAAGGTATAATTTTTATCCCTCTTTGCATTTCATTGCATACCTTCATAGATTGTTTTTGTGTGCTTGATCTATTTTGTTTTGTGTGTATGGATGATTTTTTGATGTTTTTATTTCTGAAAAAAAAAATTGGAAAATCAAAAATAAAAAAAATGTGCTTATTGAATCCTCTTTTGAATCTCTTAAGTGATATTGTATGAATGATCAATTCTATCCCTTGTAGGAGTCAATTCATTATTGTTGTAGCTACATGAACATGATGTTATTCTTTTTAGTAGCCATGACATGTCTCATAAATTTCAAACTTGACTTCTACACCTACATTTGCACTTTCACGATATTTGACTTTTTAGTACTTTTGGAGATTCTTTTGAAGAATAATGGAAAGTGAATGTAGGAATGATTAATTTTTGATTTTTCTAAGGGATATGATGTGTTTAGCCATGAATTAAAATTGAGCACAAAAGAATTGAATATAAAAAAACAATATTTGCTCCGTATGAAAAATGGATACACTTCATGGCTAAAACACAACCCACGAGTATCCAACTTGTTCTACATGGGTAATCATTAGCGTTGGTGTATATAACTCGTCAAGCAATGCCATCCCACATTTAAAAGTCCTTTTAGGCGATGTTTTGGGATTCGGTATCTTGAACTCATCTTTGATGAGGTGGGAAAAATCAATCCTAGTGATATTCATGAAAATTGGAAAATGTGGATTGATTTGGTTGAATTTCTGAAATTGAATCTCCTCTTGCACTTAATTGTCTATATCACTACACTTTCACAAAGGTGAAGAAGTCCGGGTATGAAATTATATGAACTTGAACTGCCTATTATTTAGACTACTCATGCAAATTGCACGCTACTTCTAAATAATGATTTATGTTTGCATGTGATATTTTTGTGACTTCATTAATCCACTTTTGGTGATTACAAAGGGGGTGAAAGAAAAGATTTTGAGATCTTTGATGTTGAGAACTCTTTGATGTTGATATTATTTGTTGAAGGGGGAGCCTGAAATATTCTTGAATACTTGTTGAAGGGGGAGCTTGAGAGAAGGGGGAGCATGCTATTGTATTTGTTATAAGTCTGTGCATGCCATGTTGAAGTGCTTGAATATTCATCTCATGATCCATATTGCATTACACCATTCAACACACTTCACACACTCATTCCTATTGATAAAATCTTTTGTGGGTTTGTCATCACCAAAAGGGGGAGATTGTTGGAAGCAACGATCTAGGATCTGTGTTTGATGATGACAAACGTGTCGGTATATCTGATGTGTGTGCTTAGTGTGTTTCAGGCTTGGCGATCACTATTTGGAGGAATTGCTATTCGTATAGCATATTGGGAGAAAGAGTCTGTGTATGCACAAAGAAGTTTGACTTGGTCAAAGGAGAGAAAAGTGGACCAAGTCAAATTTACTTAGGAGATTGGATTGATTCAAATCAATTTAATATTTGATCAAATCAATTAGATGGATTTGTGTCTACCCATTTCCTATTCAAACAACAAATCAAATCCCATATTGATTGGGTCAAATCCCTAAGCGGTTGGCTCAACCCTATTACCCTTGTCCTATAAATACCCATCTTCTAGGGTTGAAGAAGGCGCGACAACAAAGATCAATAGGGCAATAAGAAAACCCCCAAGGTGCGGCATACAACATTTTTTTTCTGGGCGGCCAAAGACATCATGAGGGTTCGGCCACAATTCTTCCAAGGAAAGATCACAGCTTCATCTTCAAATAGACAGGCCGCAGTACATGCCCATCATCCAAAAAGCACCAGCCTCAATACATGACCATCATCTCATAGGCTATCGAAACTTTGCCTTGCAACTGCCGCATGAAAGCATAGGTACCCACGCACAAAAAGGTCTCCAAAAAGCTGCAGCATCAGACTTTTGTCTACTCCCAAAAAGAATTCAGAACAACAAATACAAGAGGTAAGTGTTTTGTTTGCTTTTTCAATTAAAAGGGAATCATCCTGTTATTTGCTTTTGCATGCAGGAGTAAAAATTATTAAGGACAAAAGCACAGACATTTTTGGGTGGCCAAGGCAACAAACAAATATTCATATAAGTCAATTGGCTTGGTTGCTTGCCAACGTGATTAAAGACCTTTGTTCCTATAAGCCAAAAGCACAGACCTTTGTTCCTATAAGCCAAAAGCACAGACCTTTGTTACTGCCGAATTGTTTTGATCTCTAGTTATTTGTGGTGGCTTGCAGGCACATGTTGATTAATCAATTATAAGAAGAAGTTTATGCATGCACCATTTTGATTGAAGCATAGGAAGCCGAATTGATTTGTTCTCTCTGCAGAATATTTTTTTTTCCCAAGCACAGTCTTTTACAAAACTTAAGACATTTAATCTTTTTATATACTAACCTCCTCTTGGTGTTTTGCAGGGACAAAGAGCCGGTCATTCACAAACTCTGCTTTTTCTTTAAGCTGCCAAAATTATTTTATTCCTTGATTAATTCTTTGTTGCTTGCAGGCACATGGTGATTGATTAGATATAAACCAAAAAGGAGGACAAGTTCGCAGGCTTGTAGCTTGTGTCAGGAAGCTAGGGAAGGCCGGCCAATTGTTTTAAAAAGGAATCTCCATACAAAATTCGTAATCTGTTTTTTTTGGAAGAGCCGCACAAAGCTCTGAAGGAGGTTCCATGTGCTGAGAAATCATGTGGCCGCAACCTTGCGTAAGCTGCCAATGTTAAAGAGGAGTGCTGGAAGCTTCTATTGTTGAGCAAGAAGCCACAACTTGATTTGTCGGTGTCGAGGAGACATCTACGTCAGACGAGTTCTGACCCGTACTGATTGACGAGGACACCGCCTCTACACAAACTGAGACTCCTAAACTCTATTTATTATTATTTTGTGTAGTTGTTGTGTTAGATCCTCGTAAGGGAAACTTTACCATCTTTTGTGACTATTTTGGGGCTTGTCTAGTTGGGACTAGACAAGTGGGACCCAGCTAGTTTGGGACTAGCTGGTAGAAAGCTTTACTAGGATTGATAGTGAGAGGAAACACTGTGTGTGGGGTACTGAGAGTCTGGCGAGTGTAGAGACGTAGAGGGTGCTCTGAGCGTGCTCTAACTTGTGACTTTGTACCTATTGCACTATTCAATCTAGTATTTGCTTTGGGGGCTGGAGTAGGTCGTTGGGACGACCGAACCAGGGTAAATCTGCTTTGTACTCTGTGTCTGCTTCTGCTACTGTTATAACTGCGTGTGATTTCTCGTGGGTTGCACGAGAATTTTTTTATCTGCCTATTCACCCCCCCTCTAGGCTAGGATCCAGATCCAACAGGCGAGACATCCCAACCATAGAGCGGAGGCTGTTACTGATGTCCTCGAGTGGAGATTTTTCAGCCGGAGATGGAACTGATGAACCTGCATGTAAAGGAGGAAACCCAGGAGGAGGCAACAACACATTGTGTTCACCTTGCGTTGGACCAAGCGAAAGCACATCCCGATGCATAGCATCACGAAGAATGGGTCTGTTGGCCGGGAACGATGAGGGAAGGGGATCATCGTGTTCAGGTGACGTTGAATCATCATCACTTATTATTCTCAAAGAGTCAGAGAACCCGACACACGAGATCGTTTTGGCGGTAAGAAGAAACCCTAGTACGAAATGCGAGAGTGTTGAGATGAAGAAGAAAATAGAACGACAGACCAAATGGCATTGGAATGAAATTTTCCGCAAAACCTCAGGTCTACATATTCCACAAATATATAACGATTGGTTATTTTAATCTCAGCCGCTGGATTACATAGGGAAGTGGAACTGACTAAAATGATCTCATCAGACGGCTGGAGTAAAGCATCCGTTCGGATGGCCAAAAAATCGTAATGAAGGGCTTACACGGAAACCGATGATCTACTTGACTCATTCTCCAGTGTCCACACGTGATCATTGTTGAGAAGAAAGCAGAAAGCATTTAAAATGTCCTATAGTTCGTACCTCCGAAATGAGATTGTACGAGGTAGCGGTTGTACTTTCCATCATTACGCAGCATACCGATTGGGTCTTGCAACCCATCTATAAATATCTATTGTTTAGTGGCCACTGCACGTTCTGTCCGGCCTTACGTGGCATGGCACCCGATCTTTTACATCGGTGTCCACCTTTACGACAGTAATCCTCTCTATTGACAGGTATTCAAGTTTGTCAGGCAGGAACTGATATAATAGAGCCGGTGCAAGACACACGCAGTGTGTAAACCATATGGAAAGATAATGCCCATGAGATGCCCGTTCTGTCCAGTCTTACATGGCTTGTCACCCGATCTTTTACATCGAGGTCCACCTTTACGGCAGTAATCCTCTCTATTGTCAGTGATTCATGTTTGTCAGGCGGGAACTGATATAATGGAGCCGGTGCAAGGCACACGCGGTGTGTAAACCACATGGAACGTAAATGCCAATGAGGTGCCCATTCTGTCCAGCCTTACGTGGCTTGGCACCCAACCTTTACCTCGGGCTCCACCTTTACGGCAGTAATCCTCTCTATTGATAGTGATTCATGTTTGTCAGGCGGGAACTGATATAATGAAGCCGGTGCAAGACACACGCAGTGTGTAAACCACATGGAAAGTAAATGCCCGTTCCGTCCAGCCTTACGTGGCTTGGCACCAGATCTTTTACCTCGGGCTCCACCTTTACGACAGAAATCCTCTCTATTGCCAGGGATTCATGTTTGTCAGGTGGAAACTGATAAAATGGAGCCGGTGCAAGACATACTCAGTGTGTAAACCACATGGAACGTAAATGCCCGTCCTGTCTAGCCTTACATGGCTTGGCACCCGATCTTTTACCTCGGGCTCCACCTTTACGACAGTAATCCTCTCTATTGACAGGGATTCATGTTTGTCAGGCGGGAACTGATATAATGGAGCCGGTGCAAGGCACACACGGTGTGTAAACTACATGGAAAGTAAATGCCCGTTCTGTCCAGCCTTACGTGGCTTGGCACCTGATCTTTTACCTCGGGCTCCACCTTTACGGCAGTAATCCTCTCTAATGATAGGGATTCATGTTTATCAGGCGGGAACTGATATAATGGAGCCGGTGCAAGGCACAAGCGGTGTGTAAACCATATGGAAAGTAAATGCCCGTTCTGTCCAGCCTTACGTGGCTTGGCACCCGATCTTTTACCTCGGGCTCCACCTTTACGGCAGTAATCTTCTCTATTGACAGGGATTCCTGTTTATCAGGCGAGAACTGATATAATGGAGCCGGTGCAAGGCACAAGTGGTGTGTAAACCACTTGACAGGGAAATCCCGACTCGCCATATGAGCAAAAAAGATTAAAATCAGGGTAACGAGCAATGGGTAAAGTAGAATTTAAAAGGAGAAAGGCTTTATACTGAAGGTCCCTTCGAATCCAAGCCGTCAGTAGGGGACACGTGTCAAAATCTCACAGAAGCGGCACTTCGAATCCCGCTCCCCATGGGCGGGAGAATTCATGTGACTGGCCTTCATTCAATGCGACCCGGTCCCCGGGATACCCGATAAGTACGAAACCGTATCAGGTATTCTCAAAGAGATGGGTGATACATAGAAAGAAAGAAAAGAAGAGAGTAGAAAGAACACAGCAGGTACTATGCACTTGCTGGGAAGTACAAGTAAAACTCCATCACAGATAAAAACACTGAGAAAATAACAAAAGTACAATATTCCATTTTAATGATACATTGATACATCTTATACATACACCAACATCTTCATATTCACAGCTCACTCGAAAAAAGGATGGCAAAAGTACAAGTCTCTCATCATACATCAAATCATAACACTAATACTCTTAGATGATGACTATATGCAGCACAAAATTGCGGTGCAAGCAATTATTATTTACTAAAAAGGGAGAAGGTACATGTTTGCTTGTATTATTTGACACTTTGAATTGATTTTTTTCTATTTTTGTATCTCAATGATTGAATGCACCTCAGTCTTGACATACACTCTACCTGTTGCATGTGTGGATCTATTGTTGTACACCTTGCCTGTTGCACGTGCACGCTTTCACATGTTTATAAGTATAGTTGTTACTTCCTTTACTACAGTAGTTGTTTATGCCATGACATACACTCTGCCTGCTCACATGCACCCTTTCCAAACTTTATGTAAGGACTAGTTGTGACATGGAATTTCTTAACAATTACGCAACGCGCACAACAGATAATAAATTTACCCGTGCATATGTGAACGTGGATGGGGAAAATATGGTTGTGTGCGGTGAGCAATTATGAGTTTTGAGTGGGTGTGTGCGGAGAGCAATTCTCGGGTTTGAGTCGTTGTGTGGGATGAGCAATTACCCAATCCTTTTCGGGCTCCGTACACGGGTATCAACATTGGCCCACGTGATTCGTTCTCGATTAATAAGGCGGATCGAGGCCGAATGATGAGTACTTTCATTTAATAGGGCACAGCATTCGGAGCATCTAATTTGATTCAGGCCGCCAAAACCTCTCGCCTTCAGTTGATCTCAACCGTTGTTTTTGGCAAATTTCCGACACGTGTCGATCATCTTGTGCTATTCGTTCGTGTAATAAAATAAATTGGAGTTGAAGCCAATGGCTTTTGCGCTCCGGTCTCTGGTTAAGGCGAGAAAATCTCATCATGTTATTATTTCTTCCAGAAACAAAAATAGCGGGAGGAGCATAAAGAGAGTTTACTTCAGCGATGGAGTGGGCCAATGAAGAAGGCTGTAAGAGGAAGACGGATGAGGAGGAAGAGGTGGAAGCGGAGGAATCGGAGGAATCGGGGAACCTCATTCTGTAGTTGGGGAATGCTGGATGATCCTCAAGTCAAGCTTCTCGGTCTTTGAAGGCGGCTCCTTATGATCCTCGAGTAGGGGCCGCATCGTCCTCCAGTACGCCACACGACGGGTGGCCATACGACGACATTGTTCCTCGGGTCCCTTCCGTCGGCCACATTGATTCGAGGTGAATATTTCATATTTAACCCCCTATTTAGTCCTATTTTGTGCTCATATAATGCTATAATGTTCCCTAATTCATTCGTATTTTCTACATCACCATTTATTAGAGAAATTACTCTATTTGTGCACAAAACATGAATTATATTGAGTATTTCTGCATTTTTACATTTTTCCTAGTATCGTCTCGATCTCACGATTCCAACGACTATTTATTTGTATTTTTCTGAGATCTGTGCTAATTACTGTGTATTTTTGAATGCAGAATACTATTTAAAAGGAGAAATACGCATCCAAATACGCAAATACGGCCGTCAGCCAATCAATGGCCGCCACGTCGCAAGATCCCGGCCGTCCCGCCTTCATCCTACGGTCGCAGTGCTGTATAATTGCGATAAAATGTCGACCGTTCGATCATGATCGAACGGTCGACATCGTCATTTCCTCTTTCAACGGAGCGGAGCGCGCGATACTGGCCACGTGGCGTGCATCCAGGCGATGGCCGCGCGAACGAACGGTCGAGATAAACTCCAGACGAACGACGACGCGGCGATATCAAGACCGAGCGATCAAGATCGGACGGCCTAAATCCAAGCTGATTCGAATTCGAATTCGCTGCCGGGCGACGCGGCACGATGATATCCGTTGGATTCTAATCCAACGGCGGAGAACGACGCCCGCTCGCACTCGAGATTTTGCAGCGGAGATCCATCGACCGGCAACGTGGAGTGATCCTATCCACCCATCCCAAGATCGGACGGATGAAGATGACTCCGAGCCCGATTCGGAGAGGAAAGCGGAGCGGGTTCGCACGATTGTCCAAGCCCACGTGGTGCGCCCAAGACGATCCCGCATTGGATCGAACGGTCACCATTTGATGCGGTTATCGGATGCAGATTTAAGTGATTTGGGTACGGGTTGCGACACGTTAAGCCCCCAAAACCCGCAATCTTATTATTTAAGCGTATTTATAGGGCTTTGGGGCGTATTCTGGAGTATTTTGGGACTTTTGGAGCGGCTACTGTGCGTATTTCTCCAGGGAAAAATTCTGAAAAATTCCAGAGGCTATTCTTCCTATTCTAAAGGAGTTTTGGGTTCTAAAGTGGAGATTTGGTGATAAATTCTTGAACTTATACCCCGTATTTGGTGTATTTCATTGTATTTGGCTGTTATAACGATGTATTTGGCTATCAAATCTGATTAATTTTTGCACCATGCATGGCTAAGCTCTTTGTGCTATGGTTGTGAATTAATTAGGAGTATTTAATTGATGAATTTCATGTCTTTAGCCCTATTATCACGTCGAAATTGCTAGTAATGTTGATTTCTACAACGTATTTGTTGGGTATTTGCTTATTGTCGATATCATTCATGTTCCATATGGCTAGGCCCTGACAAGGCTAGCCAATTTATGTTCACTAATCTGAACTTATTGTTGCGTTTATCGTTTAATGAAATCACTGTTGCTAGTGATACGTATACGGCTATTTTGACTAGTTTGTATCGATTCATCTTCCGACGCCTTCACGCCTTGACCAGGTGAAGCGTTGAGTTATATAAAAGACATGATATTTCAGCGATTATTAACTCCTAATGAACTCACAACCGTAGCACATCCACGTCATATGTGTTGGTGTTGACATAGCTAGGGTGTCGTAATTATTGGTTTACATATCTTTTCGCCCTATTTGCACCTGATTAATCTTTTGGCACGTTTCTATATACTTGATCGCCATACTTTTCGACGTTCTCGTGCCCTGACAGAACGAAACGTTGAGTTATAGAAAAGGTATTGATATTCATTGATTGCACACACCCTAACGAAATCAAACCCAACACAAACTCCCCATACTTGCACCCCTCTCCAAGTCACCGTAAATATCGTTTTCTTTTACTATTTGATACTCTTGATCCTATATCTTCGTGTTTGATAGGTGGTTGGTCAACATCGTATTATTACTCTTTTCAGATTGACGTTTGTAGTTTTGCAGGTCAGTTGTCCCGCGGATTCGATACCTGGACTCACCAGGATATTACTTGCACGATCTCCTGTGCTTGGGAGTAGTTCTCACATCATTTGAGACGAGGCAAGTTTTTGGCACCGTTGCCGGGGACAACAGTACTTGTGATCTACGATTTCAGTTCGTTTGGAGGAACATTCGGTGAGATCCTTCCATCTTATAGTCTAGGATTTTTTTTTTCTCTTTTAAAAATGGAGTATATGGAATACATGAAATTCTATTGCACGAACAATTTGTATGATGCAGAATATGATAAGGCACACAAACATAGGATGGAGAAGCTCAAGATTGTTAGTTTTAATCAGACTGATTGTGAAACTTTCTTTCAGGCCTGGAGGAGGTTCACAGACATAATATCGAGCTATCCGCAGCATGGGTTCACAAAGAAAGAGCTCATGGAGTCATTCCTAGGTGGACTAGGACCACAGCTGCAGGAATTCTTGGGAGTCATGACGCCGACAGAGGCATGGAAGTACATGGAGTCTTTACAAGAGAACGAAGAAATCATGAAAGAGACTTCAGAGTACGATTCAACGGAGCCTTCAAACCTTGATCAAGGAGAGCAAAGCGTAGACGTACCTTTGCAACACTTGAAAGAGGAAGTTCAACTGCTTATTCAGACACAGGAGGCCACGTCCCATCAATTACAAGAGAAATTCCTCGCTCGGAGTCGACAGATTCAGCAATCTATTGAAAATCTTAAGCTGATTTTCACTTGCTTAGAAGAAAATAAATCTTTTGAAATTCAATTTCCAGAATCTAATGTGAGTTTATCTTTTATTGCAGGTATACCGAGCGAGCCATGCCACGATGAAGTCACGAAGGAACACATTAACATGGCAGGAAGTGTGTGCAAAAGAGAGGACGAGCTAGCAATTTTGGATGAACAAGAGGAGGAGACGACTAGGGACATGAGTTCTAAGATCATCGCTATTGGGCCCAAACCATCCCCTCCCTCAGTTTTTTTCCAAAATCATTTATCCCTCTCCACATTGACTGAGCATCATACCGAGAGTAGTGCATATCTTTCAGGGAGTAGTCATCAACCTGCTTTAGTTTATTTTACCTATTTTGATGACTATATTTGGAATGTGTTTATGGCGAAGAATTTTAAAATAAATTGGATTGACGTGACTCATCTCTTGCAGGATACAGGTAACCAAATTATAGAGATGCTGGGAGTTACATTGCTGGAGTCCAATTTAGCCTTTGGAGAAAGTATACTCACCGAGGAGCGCAAGGAACAAATTGAACAACTTCCTCCACCATCAAAGATTCGCGATCCGCCATTTGACCACGGTGTGTTCTTTCCAGTAGTGTAGAATTTTATATGCTTTCTAGGATGCTTGCTTTGAATAAACTCGTACCCTCTTCGACATTGAGGACAATGTCCATCTTTAGTTGGGGGTGTGTATGAGACCTTAGGATTTTTTTTCAAAAGTATGGCATAAGGAAAGAATGAACCACCAATCTCACCATTTTAAACTCCTTCGTATTCCTCAAAATGCGGGTGATAATGCGTTAACTGAGTTCTAAAAATTGTTTATGGCTTGAATTAATTTTTTTTTCCTTCATGAATTACCGTTAATATGCTATTCATGAAAATTTTTCGATTGTCATGATTAATATCTCGAAATAGTTTGAATTTAATTCATGCATGCTAATGTGATGAAAAAGCTTGAGTATAACACGATTTTTTTTGAAAAGTCTTCAAGTTGAAGAGGAATTTGGCCTTGGTTATTAATGCTTATGAGTTGCTTATGAAAAGAAAAAAAAAGAAAAGAAAAATGAAGGAAAATGAATGAATAAGAATGTCACTAATACATAACTTGGTTGGCTCGAGTAGTACAGTCCGAGGGGTCCTTTTGGCCTAATGCCCTATTATCGTCTGATTTGGGAGCCATTGACATGAAACTCACTCATTTGATGGAGCGATCCAAGTTATACATTTTTCTGCGAATGTTGCTTGATGCGCTTTACGCGAAACGAATAAAGGAAAAGAAATGGTGAAAATACTGAGCAACTTCAATACCCATGTCTTGAATGATTATTTTGATAGGCCAATTCCTTGGAAACAAGAAAACTAGAGAAAAACAACGTGCTATACTTTCGCGTGCGCAAAACGATGCTTGTATGTTATTTATTCAAACTAAATTAGAGAAAATATCATGTGATTGATTTTGTTCATGGATGTGTATATTGATGGTAAAGATCATGTTGGAAAGCGTATTGTTGAGCCACGCCATAAACGATTGATAGAATTATTTTTTATTGATCATCCGTATTTATCTCTCTTTTTGCTAGGGACTAGCAAAACGCTAGTTGGAGGGTGTGATTCAAGGTGAATATTGCATATTTAACCCCCTATTTAGTCCTATTTTGTGCTCATATAATGCTATAATGTTCCCTAATTCATTCGTATTTTCTACATCACCATTTATTAAAGAAATTACTCTATTTGTACACAAAACATGAATTATATTGAGTATTTCTGCATTTTTATATTTTTCCTAGTATCGTCTTGATCTCACGATTCCAACGACTATTTATTTGTATTTTTCTGAGATCTGTGCTAATTACTGTGTATTTTTGAATGCAGAATACTATTTAAAAGGAGACATACGCATCCAAATACGCAAATACGGCCGTCAGCCAATCAATGGCCGCCACGTGGCAAGATCCCCGCCGTCTCGCCTTCATTCAACGGTCGCAGTGCTGTATAATTGCGATAAAATGTCGACCGTTCGATCACGATCGAACGGTCGACATCGTCATTTCCTCAACGCAGCGGAGCGCGCGATACTGGCCACGTGGCGTGCATCCAGGCGATGGCCGCGCGAACGAACGGTCAAGATGAACTCCAGACAAACGACGACGCGGAGATATCAAGACCGAGCGATCAAGATCGGACGGCCTAAATCCAAGCTGATTCGAATTCGAATTCGAATTCGCTGCCGGGCGACGCGGCACGATGATATCCGTTGGATTCTAATCCAACGGCGGAGAACGACGCCTGCTCGCACTCGAGATTTTGTAGCGGAGATCCATCGACCGGCCACGTGGAGTGACCTTATCCACCCATCCCAAGATCGGACGGACGAAGATGACTCCGAGCCTGATTCGGAGAGGAAAGCGGAGCGGGTTTGCACGATTGTCCAAGCCCACATGGCGCGCCCAAAGACGATCCCGCATTGGATCGAACGGCCACCGCTTGATGCGGTTATCGGATGTGGATTTAAGTGATTTGGGTACGGGTTGCGACCCGTTAAGCCCCCAAAACCCGCAATCTTATTATCTAAGCGTATTTATAGGGTTTTGGGGCGTATTCTGGCGTATTTTGGGACTTTTGGAGCGGCTACTGTGCGTATTTCTCCAGGGAAAAATTCTGAAAAATTCCAGAGGCTATTCTTCCTATTCTAAAGGAGTTTTGGGTCCTAAAGTGGAGATTTGGTGATAAATTCTTGAACTTATACCCCGTATTTGGTGTATTTCATTGTACTTGGCTATTATAACGATGTATTTGGCTATCAAATCTGATTGTTTTTGCACCATGCGTGGCTAAGCTCTTTGTGCTATGGTTGTGAAGTAATTAGGAGTATTTAATTGATGAATTTCATGTCTTTAGCCCTATTATCACGTCCAAATTGCTAGTAATGTTGATTTCTACAACGTATTTGTTGGGTATTTGCTTATTGTCGATATCATTCATGTTCCCTATGGCTAGGCCCTGACAAGGCTAGCCAATTTATGTTCACTAATCTGAACTTATTGTTGCGTTTATCGTTTAATGAAATCAATGTTGCTAGTGATACGTATACGGCTATTTTGACTAGTTTGTATCGATTCATCTTCCGACACATTCACGCCTTGACCGGGTGAAGCGTTGAGTTATATAAAAGACATGATATTTCAGCGATTATTAACTCCTAATGAACTCACAACCGTAGCACATCCACTTCATATGTGTTGGTGTTGACATAGTTAGGGTGTCGTAATTATTGGTTTCTATATTTTTTTCGCCATATTTGCACCTGATTAATCTTTTGGCACGTTTCTATATACTTGATCGCCATACTTTCCGACGTTCTCGTGCCCTGACCGGACGAAACGTTGAGTTATAGAAAAGGTATTGATATTCATTGATTGCACACACCCTAACGAAATCAAACCCAACACAGACTCCCCATACTTGCACCCCTCTCCAAGTCACCGTAAATATCGTTTTCTTTTGCTATTTGATTCTCTTGATCCTATATCTTCGTGTTTGATAGGTGGTTGGTCAACATCGTATTATTACTCTTTTCAGATTGACGTTTGTAGTTTTGCAGGTCAGTTGTCCCGTGGATTCGATACCTGGACTCACCAGGATATTACTTGCACGATCTCCTGCGCTTGGGAGTAGTTCTCACATCATTTGAGACGAGGCACACATATCTCTAGAGTTCGGCCACCTTCTGTAGTCGAATCGCATTGGGTCTGGCCATCAAGGGGAGATTCAGGGGGAGACCTATCGGCCACCGTACGTCATTGGGATGGCCGAGTCGGCCCTCCTGGACATTGGGATGGGGGCTCGTCTGGCGGAGAATATCACTCTGCCAAGGGATGTCGATTTCCTGAATGGGGTCGACCTTGAGACGATGGCCAACTGCTTCGTTCGCAGTGGCCTTCAGGTTCGTTGCTCATGGGCCTTCCGAATTTTGCTTCCCCTTCTGGTTTTGCTGATTGTTGCCATCTGCAGGTGACCATTTTCGAGGCAGGTCTGCATCGCAGGGCCCTCGCACTGATCGAGGGGCAGCGCCGGGCGGCGAATGCCGAGAACGAGGCTTCTGAGCTCAGAGTTCAGGTGACAAAGCTGCAGGAAGAATTGGGGAAGATCATGGCCGCCAAGGGCAAGTCAGATTGGGCGGCCTCGGAGGTGAAATCCAGCCTCACCGCCATGTCAAGTGCCAAGAAGCAGTCGGAAGCTCAGTGGGGTAGAGAGCGATCTAAACTCCGAGCTGATCTTGAGGCATTGAGGAAGGAGGTTACTGACCTTCAGGCCAAGCTTCTCGAGAAGGAGTAAGAGATCGATGCTTTCAAAGCTCGGGCCACCGCCAAGATGGATAGGGTGGCGAGAGAGATAAAGGACCTGTTTACAGCCGACGATGTGTCATCTTCCTATATTTTGGGAATCGTTACTTTTGTAAGACTACTATCGAACGAGTCATATGTAATTTTCCAGAATTTAATGAAGGGAATTTTTGCAACAGACACCGAGTGAGAGCGTTTACTTCCTCTCCCCCTGATTCCAGTTCGACACCCGGGAACCCTTCTCGACGGCTGACACCGGCCCCGTCTTCGATGACGAGACTAGCGGGAGAATGACCTTCTGTATATGATCGTGATGAGTATTTGTGTGTACTGTGTAATTGTGTACAGTTGTGCTTCGAGCGCACAACGGATTGTTAAATAACACCGTTGTGCTCGATGAGCAAAACTCGGTAATTGTAGAAAGCGTTGCTTAGCCCGAACAACGTTCATTTCTGTTGCAAGTTGTGCGCACTGAGCAATTATGTGGGGTGATTAATTAGTGTCCAAGGGTAAATGGAAGCTGGTATAAATAAAAGTATCACTTCACCAAATGAAAGTCAACAGACGAGGTCTCGAGAATATACAGAAGAGTCATCTTGTACACCTCGGGTATTTATTGTATATATTAAACAGATGATGTTACCAATAATGATCCACTGACGTGGTGAGCGATGAGCAAAATTGTTGGCATCGATCAAAATTTCTAAACGCGCACAACGTTCACGCCTTTTTCCATTTGTGCGTGCTGTGTAAATGTAATGTATATTACTTTCACTATTTTTTCCCAAGAAATTTCAATGTTGGAATTTGATTTAAGTCACAATTTTGTAATGGGCCGCAATTGTATCAAATTAATTGACAGTGTATTAAGGTCTGAAATTCCAACATACAACAACATTTATGCATTCCAATGTACATAACACACCATCTCCATCCTTTAATGCATTCTTAGCCTCCGCCCTTCTCTTGTTCGCTTCATCTTCTGCTTTATACTTCTTTGCCTCAAGGAACATCCTTTCAATCTCCTCCTGGGTCAACCTGCACTTATCGTTGGTGATTGTGATCTTATTTTTTTGCACAGCTGTCTTTTCCTCTGCAGTGGCATTTAAGATACCATCGGCATCTATCTCAGGGCAAACAATGACACTTCGAACACCCTTGGGAGGAGGACGGATACCATAAAGTACAAACTCCCCTAGGAAAAAAAATAGAAAAAAGTAAAATTTTTTGTATAATAAGACTTAGATAGATTTAAGATAGAACAGTAGTTATCATCAAGCAGTTATATATGCAATGAATCTGAACAGAACTTACGAAGGGTCAAAGAATATCTGCAAGTTGGTATGGACGAGAATGAAGCTGTTATGGTTGCAAGAACATCTTTGCCTTCAAGTGATGTTTGCAATGAAGATGAACAGATCAGGCGAAGAGGAGCAAAAGAACATCTTCGCCTCCAGATAAATGTGATGTATTCAATTTCTGCATCACGGCACTTGTCGCTAGTATATTGGCCATCTTTGTGTACTGTAGACGACGCACTCATGAACAACAAAAAATTACAAGTTTGAAGAAAAAACAATGTATAAGAAGAATCAGATAGAATCAGATAAAGGAACTATCATCACCTGGAGCAGTGGTTGATCAGGTCTTGCAGGTATGGAAGCCATTTACAGACGAGTTGGACTGATCATGTACTAGGATGCGACCACCGTAGAGTGACTGTTCGTGCTCGTGAATACATAGCAGATGGATACCAGCCAGATGTTGCTCCAAATAGTATTTGACTGCAGTGGTGCGCGATGAGAAAAATTGCTTGAAGGTATCCCGTTTTACTCAACGTGAACAACGGCAAAAAAACATCTGGTTTCGATTAGCAAAGAGCAAAATCTATAGATGTGGACTAAATACACCGATATTCTTGCGGTGCTTGTCCAAGTTTTTCTAAAAAACATCATACAACATCACATCAGAAGATAATAACTGTAACAAATCATAGTATCGTAAATATTTTAGCTTAGTGCACACAAAGGTCACTACTTTTGCACGTAGGGTGGGCTAATTAAATTTGAGCAATGGAATACAGTTTTGCTCATACGACAAGTTCTCATGCCGTGACCTTTTCTCCACAAACATTGCAGTTATGAGCAGCTCCATTAGAGATTCTTCACAATTTTGCACTGGTATGAAATTTAATAATGGCACTCGTAATAAATTCTTCTGAGCATAGAGAGAAATGAGGATGCATAGATTCGGAGCAGATTGCTCAGTTTGCGAGACGATACCTTGGTGGCACCTTCAGGCTAATGGCAATGAAAAGCATTCGAGAATATCGGGTGCTTCTTCTGAAGGAGTCAATACCATCTCTGATGCCATCTGAAGGAGCAAACACCATCTTTGATGCCATATAAATGTGATGTATTCAATTTCAGCATCACGTCAATTGTCGCAGTATATTGGCTGGCCATCTTTGTGTGTCGTAGACGAAGCATTCGCATTCATTATTAAGAACAAAAATTTAGCATGTAAAGGAAAAAATATTGTATATGTAGAATCATATAGAACACTATCACCGAGAAGTGTAGTGGTTGACGATGTCTAGTGGGAAGGGAAACACTTTATATAGACGAATTGGACTGCGTAAGGTCCACATGGATGAGGCTGAGACTACAGACTACAGTAGAGTTACTATGGGCTACAGAGATTGCCACTAATAAAATCGCTCAACGTGCAAAACGGGCAAAAATATGGCAGTTGTGCGAGTTGAGCAAATTATTTATGTTTATACAATATTACTCATTATTCCATTTATAGCGATGTAACAAAATGGGACACCATCAACTCCAACAGCGTGACACATGAGTATCATACACATGGATCTTATTCTGTCTTATTCTGTAAACAGTAAGATATGTGTTGTCTTATCACTTAAATGTCTTTATACCCATCAATCAAATGACTGTGCTTCAATATTGATTTTTTTATTTGACATGTCAGTCTAAAAATTATTTAAATCTCCCCGATTTAGTGATTCTTCTTAATTATTGGTATTTTTCATTGAACGTTGTGCGCGCTGAAGATCTTAATGATGGTGATTTTGTATTGAACTTTGTTCGCACAGTAATTATTCTTTACGACCATTTTGCTCAACGTGCACATCTGGGTGTAATTTGATCAGTTGTGCGCGTTGTATTATATTTCCAAAATGTATACCTTTTTACATACCGCGCACTACGGGTCAAATTTTAACAAATCAAAGAAATGTAGATATTTTTGCTGTCTTATTCTGTAAACAGTAAGATATGTGTTGTCTTATCACTTAAATGTCTTTACGCCCATCAATAAACCCACCGTCTGCGGATTATATGTGCTTCAATGTTGATTTTTTTATTTGGCATATCAGTCTGAACATTATTTAATTCTCACTTGGTTTTGTGTTATTCTTAATTATGGTGATTTTGTATTGAACTTTGGGCATGCAAAGTAAATATTCGTAACTACCTTTTTGCTCAACGCGCACAGCTGGGTGTATTTTTGTCCGTTGTGCGCGCTGTATTATATTTCCAAAATGTATACCTTTTTACTTACCGCGCACTACGGGTGAAATTTTAAGAAATCAAAGGAAGGTTGATATTTTTGCTGTCTTATTCTGTAAACAGTAAGATATGTGTTGTCTTATCATTTAAATGTCTTTACACCCGTCAATCAACTGAACGTCTGCGCATTATATTTTCTTCAATGTTGATTTTTTTATTTGGAATTCAGTCTGAACATTATTTAATCCTCCCCCGATTTTGTGTTTCTTCTTTATTATTGGGATTTTTTTGAACGTTGTGCGCGCTGAGTAATTATTCGTACCGACCGTTTTGCTCAACGCGCACAGCTGGGTGTAATTTGATCAGTTGTGCATGCTGTATTATATTTCCAAAATGTATACCTTTTTACATACCGCGCACAACGGGTCAAATTTTAACATATCAAAGAAATGTAGTTATTTTTGCTCAGTGCTCGCAATGTTACCTTATGTTGCCCATAGGAAGGGATGATTAACTATGGGTAATGGATCATGTAATACAGTTTTGATCAGCACGCATAACGGTCATGGCATCTGACTGTTGTGGGTGATGGTCTATTGTGTTTAATTGCATACAGTTTCGCTCTGCGTGTAGAAGGGTCACACCTACGTCCAGCTGTGTGATCTGAGTAATTGTGGATGACCAGATACGGTTTTGCTCAGTGCACAGCGGTCAAACAAATCGATGTGCCCGTTGTGCATGCTAGTAACTATGTGCACACGTAAATAGTTTATCACGACATATATCATGAGCCTGTTGTGCGCCCTGGGTAATTTATAGTTCGGTGAACAGTGTTTGCTCAGTAATATCAATGTCGGACATTGATTCAAGTAAGCATCAATGTATATATCACCTATATCAATTTTGTATTGTCATGTAATTATATCAAATTAAATGACATAGTATTAAGGTCTGAATTCTAACATACTACACCATTATGCATTATAATGTACATAATGCATAAATGTAATTTATAGTTCGGTAAATATTTTTGCTCAGTAATATCAATGTCGGACCTATATATCACCTATATCATTTTTGTATTGTCCAGCAATTGTATCAAATAAAATGACATTGTATTAGGGTCTGAATTCCAAAATACTACAACATTTATGCATTATAATGTACATTACACAATAAAGTTGAAACTGCAGCTAAAACATTTTGCAACTTCACATTTTGGAACTGGTATGAAATTCAATCACAGAAATATCCTAATGGTACATTGAATCCCACTATGCAAAACTGTTCAGAGTCATGCTGAACAGCTCAAGCAAGATGGCATTTATGATCAGCTCCAATAGCGCGCAGCATCATCACTAGCATCCAGATCGTCCATAACGGTAAAAGTAACCACTCCTTTAACGAAGTTGGCTGATCTGGATTCTTCAGCGCCTGTCCCTGTATGCGTTGAAGAAGCATCAGTTATGAACACTAAAAAGCAAATTTAAGTAAAAAATAGAGTATAAAGACATGCAACTTTATGTTTAGGCACTGATACAAAAATATATCACGGTTACTTCATCTCAGAAGAACCCGCTGCTATAGAACATATGAAGGAGCAAATAACATCTTCCAGTACATATACATGTGATGGCTTCAATTTCTTCATCACGTCAATTGCCGGTAGTATATTGGACATGTTTGTGTGTTGAAGACGAAGAAGTGATGAACAACGGGATAAATTTAGCATGGTGAAGAAAAAATATTGTATAAAGTAGAAACAGATAGAATCAGATAGAATACTATCATAAAGAAGTGCAGTGGTTGATAAGGTCTAGTGGGAAGGGAGGCCATTTTTTAGACGAATTGGACTGGCCCATTGATGAGGACGATAGACTACAGTAGAGTCAATGTGCGTCTACCTAAAAGAACCCTTGAGGAGTGATGTTGTATTGAATATAGAGACGAGTGAATCTACAACCGATGGTTACCAGGTAGATGTTATTCCCAAGAATGTTTGACCTTTATGGTGCGCGTTGAGCAAACTAGATGGCCTATAACAAAATTGCTCAACGCGCACAACGGGAAAATTTTGGCAGTTGTGCGAGTTCCCCAAATTATGTATGTTTATACAATATTACTCATAATTCCATATAGTGGGATGTTACAAAATGGGACATCATCAAATCCAACAGCGTGACACATGAGTATCATTCACAAAGATATATGTTATCTTACTCTGTAAACAGTAAGATATGTGTTGTCTTTTCACTTATATGTATACTGGAAATTTCCCGTGCACAATGTGCACGGAGCAAAAATAATTCCCCATGAACATGATAGTGGTTTACACGTGAAACTGGGAAGGAGCGGAAAGTGTAGGTGAGCGTGTCGTCAGCGTCGGGGGGTTAAAAGGGACCAAACACGTAAATACGGATGCCAAAAGGACCTAAATACAAAAGGGAAAGGAGTATGTATCTGCAACCATCAATCAACTGACCGTCTGCGCATTATATTTGCTTCAATGTGGATATATTTATTTCGCATGTCAGTCTGAACATTAATTCTCCCTCGATTTTGTGTTTTTTCTTAATTATTGTGATTTTTTATTGAACGTGGTGCGCGCTGAGAAATTATTAGTTACGACAGTTTTACTAAACGAGCACAGGTGGGTGAAATTTTAGCAGTTGTGCGAGCTGAATTATATTTCCGAAAGGTATACCTTTTTACACACCGCGCAGGATGGGATGATTAATTGTGGGTAATGGATTATGTAATACAGTTTTGCTCAGCGCGCACAATTGTCATTGCATCTGAAGTTTGGTTGCGATGAATTATTGTCGTTTTAATTGCATATAGTTTGGCTCCGCGCGCAAAAATGGTCACAATTACGTGGAGTTGTGTGATCTGAGTAATTGTGGATAACAAGATACGGTTATGCTCACAGCCCGCACGTCGGTCAAACAAATTATGTGACCGTTGTGCACGCTGAGTAATTATGGGGAAACGTAAATGTTTATCACAACGTATATCATGACGGTCACAACTTATGCCCGTTGTGTGCGGTGTGTAATTCATATATCGGTAAAAAAATTTTACCAGGTAATTTCAATTTCGGACATTGATTCAAGTAAGCATCAATGTATATATCACATATATCAATTTCGTAATGTCATGCAATTGTATTAAATTAAATGACATTGTATTAAGGTCTGAATTCTACCATACTACAACATTTATACGTTATAATGTACTTAACACAACAAATTTGAAACTACATTTCATACATTATGACATAAAACACCAAAGAATATCGACCCACAATCACTCTTCTCCGTCATTGATCAAAAATACATTATAAGACAATAGAAAGGCTGGTGCGCCAACGGCCCGTCCACCTCAAAAACCTGGAGGTGGAGGTGGAGGTGGAGGAGGAGGTGGTGGTGGTGATGGTGGGGCAACAGTACGGATGTCTCTAGGAGAGGGCACCAGAGTCTCCATCTTCTCTTGTATGTTCGACATTATGCGCATCATAGTGTCGAAGTCACTACGCAGAAGTGAGATTGCCAGATTGGTGTTGGAGAGATTTGTTTCAATTTCTCATAATCTATGAGTAAAGTTCACCGGCTGATGCGAGGAGGATGAATGAGCAGATGCGTGGCTTACATTGCCTATGAGTATATCCTTAAACTGACGGTTTTCATCTGTAAGTACAGAGACAGACGTAGTAAGCGCCGTGAGTTTGCTATGGAGGTTGTGCAGAACAGAGTCCTGACGGCGAGACATCCCAACCATAGAGCGGAGGCTGTTACTGATGTCCTCGAGTGGAGATTTTTCAGCCGGAGATGGAACTGATGAACTTGCATGTAAAGGAGGAAACCCAGGAGGAGGAAACAACACATTGTGTTCACCTTGCATTGGACCAAGCAAAAGCACATCCCGATGCATAGCATCATGAAGAACGAGTCTGTTGGCCAGGAACGATGAGGGAAGGGGATCATCGTGTTCAGGTGACGTTGAATCATCATCACTTATTATTCTCAAAGAGTCAGAAGAACCCGACATACGAGATCATTTTGGCGGCTTGAAAAAACCCTAGTACGAAATGCGAGAGTGTTGAGATGAAGAAGAAAACGGAATGACAGACCAAAGGGCATAGAAATGAAATTTTCCGCAAAACCCCAGGTCTACTGATTCCACAAATATATAACAATTGGTTATTTTAATCTCAGCCGCTGGATTACAAAGGGAAGTGGAACTGACTAAAACGATCTCATTAGACTGCTGGAGTAAAGCATCTGTTCGGATGGCCAAAAAATCATAATGAAGGGTTTACATGGAAACCGAGGTTCTACTTGACTCATTCTCCAGTCTCCATACGTGAACATTGTCGAGAAGAAAGCAGAAAGCATTTAAAATGTCCTATAGTTCGTACCTCCTAAATGAGATTGTACAAGGTGGCGGTTGTACTTTCCATCATCACGTGGCATGCCGATTGGGCCTTGCAACCGATCTATAAATATCTATTGTTTAGTGGCCACTGCACGTTCTGTCCAGCCTTACGTGGCTTGGCACCCGATCTTTTACATCGGTGTCCACCTTTACGGCAGTAATCCTCTCTATTGACAGGGATTCATGTTTGTCAGGCGAGAACTGGTATAATGGAACCGGTGCAAGACACACGTAGTGTGTAAACCACATGGAAAGAGAATGCCCATGAGGTGCCCGTTCTGTCCAGCCTTACGTGGATTGTCACCTGATATTTTACATCGAGGTCCACCTTTACGGCAATAATCCTCTCTATTGACAGGGATTCATGTTTGTCAGGCGGGAACTGATATAATGGAGCCGGTGCAAGGCACACGCGGTGTGTAAACCACATGGAACATAAATGCCCATAAGGTGCACGTTCTATCCAGCCTTACATGGCTTGGCACCCGATATTTTACCTCAGGCTCCACCTTTACGGCAGTAATCCTCTCTATTGATAGGGATTCATGTTTGTCAGGCGGGAACTGATATAATGGAGCCGGTGCAAGACACACGCGATGTGTAAACCACATGAAAAGTAAATGCCCGTCCTGTCCAGCCTTACGTGGCTTGGCACCCGATCTTTTATCTCGGGCTCCACCTTTACGGCAGTAATCCTCTCTATTGATAGGGATTCATGTTTGTCAGTCGGTAATTGATATAATAGAGCCAGTGCAAGACACACGCGGTGTGTAAAACACATGGAACGTAAATGCCCTTCCTGTCCAGCCTTACGTGGCTTGGCACCCGATCTTTTACCTCAGACTCCACCTTTACGGCAGTAATCCTCTCTATTGACAGGGATTCATGTTTGTCAGGCGGGAACTGATATAATGGAGCTGATGCAAGGCACACGCAGTGTGTAAACCACATAGAAAGCAAATACGCATTCTGTCCAGCCTTACGTCGCTTGGCACCCGATCTTTTACCTCGGGCTCCACCTTTACGGCAGTAATCCTCTCTATTGACATGGATTCATGTTTGTCAGGCGGGAACTGATATAATGGAGCCGGTGTAAGGCACACGTGGTGTGTTAACCACATGGAAAGTAAATGCCCGTTCTGTCCAGCTTTACGTGGCTTGGCACCCGATCTTTTACCTCGGGGTCCACCTGTACGACAGTAATCCTCTCTATTGATAGGGATTCATGTTTCTTAGGCAGGAACTGATATAATGGAGCCGGTGCAAGGAACAAGCAGTGTGTAAACCACATGGAAAGTAAATGCACGTTCTGTCCAGCCTTATGTTGCTTGGCACCCGATCTTTTACCTCAGCCTCCACCTTTGCGGCTGTAATCCTCTCTATTAACAGGGATTCATGTTTATCAGACAGGAACTGATATAATGGAGCCGGTGCAATGCACAAGCGGTGTGTAAACCACATGGAAAGCAAATGCCCTATCTGTCCAGCCTTACGTGGTTTGGCACGCGATCTTTTACCTCGGGCTCCACCTTAACGATAGTAATCCTCTCTATTGTCAGGGATTCATTTTTATCAGGCGAAAACTGATATAATGGAGCTGGTGCAAGACACACACGGTGTGTAAACCACATGGAAAGTAAATGCCAGTTCTGTCCAGCCTTGCGTGGCTTGGCACTCGATCTTTTACCTCGGGCTCCACCTTTACGGCAGTAATCCTCTCTATTGACAGGGATTCATGTTTATCAGGCGGGAATTGATATAATGGAGCCGGTACAAGGCACAAGCGGTGTGTAAACCACATGGAAAGTAAATGCCCATGAGGTGCCCGTTAAGTCCAGCCTTACGTGGCTTGGCACCCGAACCTTTACCTCGGGCTCCACCTTTACGGCAGTAATCCTCTCTATTGACAGGGATTCATGTTTATCAGTGATGGTATATGGATGAATGAAGTAATTTGTTCGGTTTAATGCACATGGTGATGTGCATGCTTTCTGTACCCATATGATCTTATATAATATAGATATGTACTTGCAGTTTCTTTGTTCGGTTTCACACATTGTATACTTGTTGATCATATATGTGTGAATTTTGTGATATGATCTCCATGTATGCTATATTCTATATGTGTTGTGATTTGAGATGTTAGTTTTCCTTCGTGTATCTCAATGTTGATATTGGACTTTCATTCCTCTTATCACCTAAGTTTATAATGTGGTTTTATGATTTTTTTGATTTATTTATCTTTAGACTCTTATTTGGCACTATTGTTGTTATTTTACTCACGCCTCTTGGATAATGCCATAGGGGGATCGAAATAAACAAACAGATTCATAATGAATGTGCTAAGTATAGTCTAATAAACAGACATACAAAAACTGGATGTAGGGTGCGACACTTTTTTTATACATCAGAGGTTGCTACATTGACTCTCTAAATTTGGATGGCACTGTAGCAAACCGGCAAAATGTTACCAGTTTTGCAGGGCTGTTGATGGAGGGAAAACGCCATATTTGGTGTGTTGTTGCAGTGTGGTTGGAGATGATATAACCGGCCATTCGGTTTAGACTTGTATGGAGTCGTCGAATATAGCATAATTAGATGTTAACTAAATATGGGAAAAATACATAATTAACTGTCACATCATCTACTATATTTAGTTAAAATATCCTCTAACAACTAGATTCAATAGGTTTGGATAGTGGGGTCGAGAATATCTTGTGGGGCCCGCTAAACTATATGTGTACCTTCGCGTTGGAATGTTGTTAACTGGACAATTTGTAGTAGGTTTCGCGTCTTTCGAATATGCGTTGAAAAATTCTATCGTTGTTCCTCTGTGGGGTCCACTTTCACTTGTTGCCATTAATAAGACGAAAATCTAAAAGGCAATTCATGAAGTTTGTCCTACGCGGCAGTTTTGTCCCACGTGGCAGTTTTGTCCCAGTCATATTTTTGGTTGCTGACTGGGACGCCACGTCGGGGTTGGGTGGGGTTCTGAACTTGGGTTTGGGATGAGTTTTTGGTGAATTTTTTTACGTTTTAGTCTCTGCTTTTCATCTTTTTTACCCCGACCCTCCTCTCTCACACACACCCACGCTTTTTGCACTTTGGAAACCGCTTCTCTCTGCATTTGCACCCGGGCGATGATCGCGCCCGGGCGTACACCCTAAAGAGCGACCGTGTAGTTTTACCGCAAGCGCACGGTGTAGCGACGAGCGGGTATCGAACACAGGGAGGACGTATGACAGTGCCTTCTCCGAACAACCTGGCTATGGGGACAGAAACGTAGGAATTTTCCTTTCGGCGATGTTGTCACAATTGTCAAATAATGTAAAGAGATATAAAATCAAATAAAGACGCCTAGGGAATAGGGAATCCCCGCTACTCACCGTATCTCGTCATTGTGATTCATCGGTTTCACAATTGCTAGGGTAGAATGTCGGGTGAACTAGTTGCAACTGAATGTAAAACCCAGCTCACGCTCTCGCGCTGTTGCCGGTCTATAGAAAACCTAGGCTCGGGTCCAATCTCTTGTAAACCCTAGCCTAGGCAAGCTAGCATTAGGATCAGCGTCATCGTTCAATCGCACCCCGACCCCACTCTCGTGCAAACTCGGGCTACGACCTAGGTTGGGATAGTTCCTACCCGTCCAATCTCTTGCAAACGGGTATCGGTATAGGGTTGCAACCGAGGATACTAGTATCGGTCCAATCTCTTGCAAACCGATACTACGGAAACTCAATTTCAACCCAATTCGGATTTTTAGGGTTTCCTATCGAATTGGGATCCAATCTCTTGCAAATCCCAATCGATATGAACACCTAGCTATCCGTATTATATCAATCCCAAACTAACCCTAATAGCAATTCTAGCAATAGTTCTACCAAATCATCACGAATCGGAAGTTGGGCTCGTAGGGTTCATCCCCACGCCCTAAGACGTTACGACTACTCACAAATCATATCGCAAATGGAAGAACAATCAATTGAAATAGCAATAGAATTCATGGAAATATTCAAAATAGCAATAAAAATAGGATTTTTAATAGAGAGGGAGACAAACCTATGTAGCTTTCCAAGAATCCAACAAAATAGCACTTTTCTCTCCTCTCCAATCACAAGAATCAAACTCTAAAAAGTCTAATCTAAAAAGGCTGCCAAAAGCAATAAAAAAAGCTCTCTAAACTAGGTTAGAATCTGGGGTTAAATACCCCCCAAAACTGCCCAAAAATTCGTGACCAAACTGCCCATGCGTAGCTCCAAAATCGTGATTTCTGCTACAGGCAACGCTGCTCACTCGGCCGAGTGACAAATGTCGCTCGGCCGAGTGAGAAACCCTGACGGATTCCAGTAAGTCTGGGGTCTTGGGGGTTGTCACTTTGGGTGTCACTCGACCGAGTGAGTTGTCGTCACTCGGCCGATGGGCTATCTTCACTCGGGCGGTCGGGATACTCCACTCGGGCGGACGGCAATTGCCACTCGGCCGAGTGGGGCTTCTGCTGCTCAGACTGACGAAAAACAGTAAGTCGGGAGTTTTTGATGGGCGTCGTCTGAGTGCCACTCGGGCGGACGGGATACGTCACTCAGGCGGACGACAATTGATGCTCGGCCGAGTGCACGCTTGAAGTGTGTCCGATCTGGCCGGCCGAGTGGGGTCTCGCTGGTCGGCCGAGTGACTCCTTCACTCGGCCGAGTGAGACACTGAAAATGCCCATTCTGAGTGTTTTTGCCTCCTCGTCGCTCCTACGACGTTCTTTCTTCTTCCGCTCCTCTCCAATCTCAAAATACCCCTCAAGGAAGTCTTCGGTGACACTCCGGAGTGGGTGTATCTTGGAATCACTCCAAATCGCTCCAAATCTCCTGAAGTACGACAAAAACAACAAATCGTGAAAAGTATCGCAATATTGTCAATAAACCGTGAAAAACATGATTTGAGCGATCTAAATGGCATGCAAACATGCAGGAAAAGGTGTAAAATACGAAGTGATCAGGCGACGACTGCCTCCGTGCCATCCGGGCACGGGTTATGACTAGTCTACTATACAATTCAGGACCTATTTCAAATCTTTGTCCTACATGTCGCAAGTTTGTCCTACGTGTCTTTAAAAAGAATGACTAGGACAATCTAATTAACTGCGTTTACACAATTTTTATATACTTCGTTTTGAAAAGAAATGGTTATAAAAAATGCTTCAACAATTCCCAGTAACACATTTTCACGTTCTCTAATCCTCTGCTTCTACGGCCTACAACTGCTGTCTTCCTCATTTTCAACAATTCCACTTTTTTCTTCCGCCCACAAACTTTCATCTCTCTCTCTCTCTCTCTCTCTCTCTCTCTCTCTCTCTCTCTCCCCCCAAACGACTTCATCAGGTAGTGCTCAGGTAGTCAATGACATCTAACATCGTGATTTATTGTCCTGGGAGTGTCTTCTGATGAAACATATGATCTTGCAGCAATTTTATTGTCATTACCCGTGCCGTTCATCGCATCAATTTTATTGTCCAAATCAAACATCTAATCTTGCACGCCCGAGGACATCCGAATCAAAACACAGGTACTTTCTGATCAATTTTTGGTCCTCAGGTAGTGCTCAATTCATGACTTCCTCAGTTACTTTCTGATCCATAGGGTTTCCATTTTATTTGTAATTTCCTTAATTTTGTTTAACTGTTTAGTCTCCTCAACACACAATTTTGTTTAATTTCATTCGCTTAATTCGTTAATTTCCTTATAATTTCCAATAGTCTCCGGTAGTCTCCACATTTTTTTACATTCGGTAGTTCAACAATTGGGGTTGGGATGTGCTTTTGGTGATCTTTTTGCGTTTTAGTCCATACTTTTCCTCCTTTTGCCCCCTTTTCATTTTGGCTATAGCTTCTCTCCGCATTTGATTCCGGGTGACGACTGCCTCCATGTCCTTCGGACACGGGCAATGACTAGTAAATAAATAAATAAAATGGAAATTGAGTTATTGATTTGATGAGATGGATGAGGTGAGATGTTGGTGGGACCACAAACCAGAATTCGACGGGTCATCGACTCATCCATCTGTCGAATTTGCTGATAATTTGTTTGCGAAATTTTTTTCTCGTAAGCGCCATATCAGCGAATATTTGTATCCATTGTGACAAGTAAAACATTTATTCGTATAATATATAACCTCACACAACTGTATACAGTAATGCCATTTGTGCGCGATGAGTACAATTCGTATAATAAATTAAAATCGGTCACCGCGTACAACGATCCAAATTTACGCACATAATGCGCATGACTAAATTCTGAGTTTTGCTCACCGCGCACACCGGTTCAAATTTTGGCCAGTTGTGCGCGCTGAGTAATTAAGTCTCCATTTATCTATACTTGTAATAACAAACGGAAGAGCGAGAGAGATGGCCACCCAAAATGCTGGACCCGGAAAAAAATTTGAGTTGCCGCCAAATTCGGAGTATTACTGTAGCAGACTGCAAAAAAACCCCTCGAAGGCCCCAGAAAACCCCACCATGCGTCCGGTCAAGTGGGAGATATATATCCTGCCAAATTTGGGGATATATCACCATTCGTGTTGATTTATGCCTTCACTGCAGATATGGCGAGAAATCGTGTCAGTGGGACGAAGAAACTTTGCAAGGTCAGTCTTCAGAGGGAAGAAGAGACGGTGACGTAGATGTTAACCGTTCCCTTCATGACATGGGGGATGTGCGGCCACAGTTGCCCAAGACTCCTCTAAGGGATACGTGGCCATGTGGAGGTCTCGTTCCGGCATGCTATGTCCCCCCGGCGTACGAGGGGGCATTGCTGCTGAATCCGCCCACTGACGTTCCATCGGAAGGTACTAAGGGGCACCTTCACCGACCCTTCTTCCCCGTCTGGGACGGCGAGTCTGCATTGGTGGATAGTGGGGTGGCCAGTCGACTGGTGGAGAACTCCATCCTTCCCACTGACCAAAGTGTCCTGGGTCAAATTGACATTGAAAGGCTCGCTAACTCAGTCGTTTATGGAAGTTACCAGGTTAACTACTAATGTCGTCTCTTTGTGCTGTTGCCTTACTCTTACATTCTTACTTATCCATGATTCCCTGCAGACATCATTGGTCGGGGCGGAATTGCATCGCCGAGTGGTACAATTGTTGATTACCGAGCGGAAAAAGGCGGTTGCATTCAAATCTCAACTTAAGGATTTTGAAGGAGCAGCTGATGAAAGAGAGGGACCGCGGATCTCAGGCGGAGTGGGAGGTTGCTAAAGCTAAAGATCAGGCGGCCTCAATGTCAGCGGTTCGGAAGAGCTCCGAAGAGCGATGGTATGTAGAGAAGAGCAGTCTCCTGGCTCATATAGCCGAGTTGGAGAGAAACTCGCTTCCTCCAAACTCGATTGAAGACGTGAGGCATGAGGCTGAGGTGAGGAAGCGTCAGCGATCTGGTCGGGAGTCCGGTGGAGGATCGGCCCAAACGTAGGACGGTTTGGCTACCAACGTGCCCTCCAGCGAGGCGTCTGTGTGAATCGTGGCATCTTAGTAAACCAAATGTTTTTTATATTTTGATAGGTGAACATGTGATGGTGTATGCATTCGTAATGAACCCCGAACATTCAATTGGTAATGAACACCGTCTGGTGCTGTCTTTTACCGCTTGTTAGTATAAATATCTGTTTGCCAACCATTAGGGATCTTCGTACACTGATTGCTTAATTTCTTGTGTCTATTAAAACTATTAGCATACATCCACACAGAAATGGACATGGATGGTGTCAAATATCGAAGTTGCCCGGGAATATACTGTGCACGTGAACTGCGTTGTAATTGAGCTTAACATCACAGTCTACTACCAGATATACAATTTTTTCTCATTGCGCACACCGGTCACACCTTTTACCTGATGTGTATGGATAAATCTAATTTGTCAGTGTGTTTCATTGGAGTCATTTTCTACAGCATTCACATAGCCTCTACATGCATCGACATTGTTACGTTTAGAGTTTTCCTTTAAACGAACATGGGATATTGGACTTATGCCATAAATTCAAGAAGACCAATCGTCAAGGAGACAAAGATTCAAGAATACGAAGAGGTGAAATCACTTCATGCAACATAAATAACACCTTTAATGCAGTATACCATAGGTCTTCAACATCAATAACATACCAAAGCACACAATAATGAGTCCAACTCTTAGCATTCTCCTTTATGGCCTTTGTGCGCAGTGAGTAAATTTTTAATGCTGTAACATAAATTGCTCAAAGCGCACAACTGGCAAAATTACGCCAGTCGTGTGAATTTAGCAATTCTGTATCCTATAACATAAATGTTCGACGTGCACAATAAGCAAAGATATTATGGCACGTTGAGTTCCCGTTGTGCAGAAATTCCATAAATTTTGTACATAAATCCCAAAATTTTCAGTATATACTTTCATTATATACTCGGACACTACATTAGCACAAAATTATACATTCAATCACCTGATGATATAGTAAGTACAGAGGCATATTTACCTACATCCTTACCGATTAATTTCTCGAATTGTAGCATCCTCTCTTCAAGGCCTTCCACCCATCCTTTGGCCGCAGGCAGGCGGTTAGCCGTCCAATGCCTTATTACCGGTAGGACCGGGCTTCTATCTTTAAGTTGAATCTTTAGTAAGTGATTATTATTTACAAAACCTATGGTGAAGGGACCACATTTTGTACCTTGGTCTGGTCCTGATCTTAACGGAAAAAATGAAAGACATTGTTGCATGGACATCAGATGTATTACCCAGTTATAACAACTTGAGATTATATGTCCAACTTCTGGGAATGTCATCCAATATTGCTTCGGGGGGGGTGGTCACGCATATAGCTAATTGAGTCTTCATGTTCTTGTGCAATTTCCTCACCCATCACCTTTCTGTACAGATCATAGTGGTCACGCAGCTCTGCAAGCAAGTGTCTTCTGAGCACCATCCACTGGTCCTCTCCCATGCCTATATGTGAAGATAAAGCCCTGTAACTACAGTTCCCATCTGCCTTCACATCTGTGACATTTGATATATATTTGGTGATTACAGCGGGGAATTGATCAATATAAGGTATGCCTCCTTGAACGGCTCTAGCGTCCTTAGCTGTATAATTTGCTGCTGCAAATGAAGCTGTTGCAAAAACGACAGACATACTGCTAGATGGCCTGGATATGGCAGTTGGTTTCTTTCTATAACGTTGAGGAGCAATTGGTGGAGCATACGTATTTTTGATCCTTTGGTACCGTCTCGGCTGGACACGGCCGACGCTTTCTTGTTTCGATGAGACTTCATTTGGAATTTGAGCAGAGCAACTAACCGCATCGGCTAAGACATTATCAAAATGAGCTGGATCAATGGGGGTGGCTGTATCTGTATTTGTCAAATTATTATCCCTTTTTCTTCTTCCATTGAACATAACATTTACTTGCGGCTCTGTAATCAGATTTGTCGCCGGGGTAGCTAGCTCCTTCAACTTAATTAACAACTCCTGCTTCCTCGGCCCATCAAGTTGAATATAGAGCTTGTGTATGCGCTCTAATTCAGCATGTATATGCCCATCTTTGTCAGACATCAATTCTGTCTTAGCCTCCATGTCTAGCTGCTTCCATTAAGCATATAAGACATCTTAGGGAATGGGGCGATTTTCCCTTGTGAATTCACCAATCTCATTGGCACATGGTACACCATAAATCATTCTTGCCAGACAATCACCTGTGTATTGGTCTGTTCCCATAGATTCAGATTTATCAGCTTCCACAGACATTATCTTCAACGCCGCAGCGGATGTAAATCATATCAGCTCAGTGAACAAGAACCCAAGCACATTATGTTGCAACATGATCTTAGATTTCTCGAATGATGCCTTGATCTCGATATGCTGCCCCTCTAATGATTCATGTATGGTTGGCCAAGAAGCGGATAAACTGCAGGCCGATGAACCCAATGCCTTTTTAAGCTTAGAATGTTCAGTCTGGGCTCTTTTGGTCTGCGCTCTGTTGGTACTGACATTTTCAAAGTGCAGATTGCCATCTGTCCATACAAAGATAAACTTCTCCTTGAACTTGTCCAGCCAAGATGTCTTCATATAGCTCACGGCCCTTGTGTAATCTTTGTACTCTGTCTCCAATGCCTTCAGTTTAGCAACATACTCCTCCTCCTTGTGTGCCCCCACCAATAAATTCCAACTAGATATGAAACCTAACCATTTTTCTTGATCTTCAAAAGAGGACTGGCAATTTTTGGCAATATTTTTGGATATGTGCATTCTACATAATTGGTGCACCTCAAGGGGAAATACATGGCCAATGGCATTCATAAGTGCTTGCTCCAGTGCTGTCAAAATTACACGTGGCATCATGTATCCATGTAGCAAAGAGCTCAACTTCTCCAAGGCCCACAAGTTGTTATCCTCACATATGGACTCCATGTAACAAAATGCAGCGGTGAACTGAATATCCGTGGACGTCACCCCATACATCTCCATCAATGGTGGCCTGTTGCGGTTGTTCTTCAACGCGTAGTCCATAACTAGAATCTCTGGAAATTTTGGTAATAAAGTAACCACTGCGGATGTGCCCAAAATATATTCATCACCGCATTTGTCTCTTTGTCCACTTCATGATACACAATGTAATTACGTGCTGTCACTAGATTAATGAGTAGCTGCATTTCTGCTATCCCGGCCATTTCCCCTGCCTTCATCCTCTGTCTGGCTTTATAAATAGTGTTGATTGTGGTAGATATTGCATTATCATTTTCCTTCAGGTATTTCAAGATTTCCCCTGGCCTAAGCAATCTACTTGACAAGTCTCTCACTGTGGCCATCTCCCTCCTCCTAACCTCCCCTCATCTGGATGTCGCTCGATGTACATTGCGGGTTTATGGTTGTGATTGCCATGTACAACTATCAAAATCCACTTATCTGTTGCCACACCATTAGCCCTCAAGTAGAAGGGACATGAACACTTCTTGCTTCGAGTTGATTTTTTGGCCGATATATCCGGCCTGTGTGGCCGATATGTCCCACTTCTTTCACAACAAAAATAATAAGTTGGGACCCTATTGCCCTTTGTACTTATATTTGATGATTTTGTAACAACCAAATTCCCTGTTTTCACCCCGACTGCTTTTACCCATTTACCAAGCTCTTCTATGCTGGGGAAAATTTTATTTGTTGTGAACTGATTTGTATAATCTTCATTAACCTCTGAGCCTTCAATAATACGCTGAATTAAGTACCATATACCAACATAGTCACTAAATGTTTTCCTTTATTTTCTACTAAATTAGTTAGTTAACAAAGCGAAATAATTTCTAACCTTTACTTCGTTGTCCGCTTCATCCCAAATCCCCTCAATGTGTACCGAGTCCATCTCAATCTTCATAATTTCTACGAAATCATGTACCAAATGTATATTGTAGCAATCAATTTCTAAAATTATTATACCAAATTAATTAGCATCAATTAATGCCTTACCAATTTTACAATGCAATGCATCCGCAGTCGACTATTTTAGTGCACCCCAACCCAATGACACAAATCTTTTGCTCTGCCTTAAGGATCTTCGTTTGATATAAGCAGGAACTCTTATAGTCTATATAGATCAGTGAAGTAGAATAATTTCTGTTGATCAAACCCTATCTCATTAGCTTTTCCTGCCTTAGGTCACAAAACTGATCGCATATGGAAGCTGTTATGATGCCTTTGTATATACAGATGCGTAAAAATATTGGTTCATATTGTAAATTACTCATCGCGAACAATGGGATGTCAAAAATGTAAAAGTTCTCCTCTGTGAACTGTTTAGATGTTTGCTCACCACACACAACCACACAAAACTCAGAATTGCTCACCGTACACCACCACGCAAAACTCAGAATTGCTCACCGCACACCACCACTAAAAACACAGAATTGCTCAGCACACACCACTACGCAAAACTCGGAATTGCTCACCGCACACAACCACTCAAAACACGGAATTGCTCAGCGCACACAAACACGCAAAACTCGGAATTGCTCACCGCACACAACCACTCAAAACACGGAATTGCTCAGCGCACACAACCACGCAAAACTCGGAATTGCTCAGCGCACACAACCACTCAAAACTCGTAATTGCTCACCGCACACAACCATTTTAATCAAGTCCACATGCACATGTGGACGGGTTATTTGCTGGTAATATTTCAAACTAGACTTGTTTACTCAACCAGCACAACGGATAAATTATTGTAGACCCGATAGGACCCGATAGGACCCGATAGGACCCGATAGGACCCGAAATTGTCCCGTGATACCTTCTGCTCGTAGCGAATTGACAGACAATTACACAGATTGCTCACGTCGAAATTTCAAACGGCAATTTTTTTCAAAGATTGCTCCAGTCGCCCAGACTGAATTCCAAAAGATTTGATTTTTATTTCATTACTCGAAGGATACATCACTTAGTCAACTGGTGCGATCAAACAAAGAGTTGAATAGAGAGCAATCGATTTAGGGGGTTTGACCTAAATTTTTCGAAATCGACTCTTTGGTAAGTCTATACTTTTAAGTACAGTTTATTTGCCTTTCTTATTTTGATTTTAAATGCATTCATCCACGGTTGAGACTGATGGAGTTGGTACAAAAATCCAAGGTAATATTGATTTATTTTCTCGGTAATAATGCATTAAATCTTTGAGGATTAGGTTATGAATTGTTTGATACATGATAATATGGATTTTACAAATGACTTTACCACCAATCAACTGTTCAAGAATAGCAAAGAGTTGTTTCAGTGGATACAGAACGTCGGGTTAAGACATGGGCATGTGATTGTTACACGTTCGGGCAGATTACGTAAAACAGCCAAAGGGCATCATGTTGTGTACTTTGCATGTGAAAGAAGCTGTGAGTATAGGGGACACCGAAAGCTAAAAAAGACCAACCGGCCTGTTAAAACCAAGAAGTGTTCTTGTCCTTTCTCATTGCATGGTTATATGGTGGGCGTGGGCGTTGAGGAGTGGAAGTTAACAGTCGTTTGTGGCAGGCACAACCATGAAGCAGCTAAATATGTCGATGGACAGTCCCATGAAGGGACGTTGTAGGGAATGGAGATGGAAACAGTGCGTGACTTGGTAAATAGCAAGGTTCGGCCAGCTGAAATTTTGAAAGTACTCAAGGCAAATAAAAACTTCAGTGCAACCTCAATCAAAGCAATTTATAATGCACGAAACTGGTTACAACGGGGGAAGAAGGTTGGTATTGTAAAACAGTTGAAGGAGTTAGCATCAGCAGATAAAATTGTGAGTGATGAGCATGTGAAGGCTGTGAATAATGAGGGGGAGGATCAGAAGGTGGGGGAGGCGTTTTGGGAGAATGCAGTGCCTGCTGAGTTGCAGGAGGAGGATCAAACTGGGAAGATGGATGGGGAGAATGATAAGGTGGATCATAATGAGGCGGAGCAGACTGCTGAGAAGGAGGAGGAGGAGAATGCAGTGGCAAAGGCCTTTGATAAGGAGCATGAGGTTCTACGTCTGCAAATTTCTACCCTGGTGGCGGAGATTACTAAGCAGCATGCTGAGATGACGGATACATCTACATTGACGTGTAAGCCGGGTAAGGGAAGAAGTAGACCGTTATGGAAACGTACGATAAAGAAGCCGAAACAATCAATTCCACATGATGATAATGATGAGGACTTGGTTGCTGACATAATAATACCTTATTGGAACGCTTTTCCTGAGTGTCTACGACCCCTTTTAGTGCACGTCGTAGATGTGAAAGCAGACAGAAACTGTGGGTATGGGGCTGTGGCAGCTCAATTAGGCCTGGGTGAGGACGAATGGAGGCAGGTCAAATATGACTTGCGAGAAGAGATGCAGAACCACAACGGCTTGTACCGGCAACTTATGGGTGCCGTGGAATTTAAAAAGAATGTAGTGGCACTAGGCCATTTGTTAGACCGTCCAAAAGCTAAATGGTGGATGCCGATGCCAGAAATGACACATGTCATTGCCTCATGCTACGACCGTGTAGTACATATTCTTGCACATCAACAGTGTGTGACATATTTTCCTTTAAGAACTCCTCCAGTACCCCTATCATACAGACGCCACATAACATTGGGTCATGTGAACAATAATCACTTCGTTATTGTTAAACTTGCCCCAGATGGTCCTGTCCCTCCGACTTCAAGTATGTGGCTAAGATACCGTTCCGATGTGTCAGATGGATGGCCGGCTGCTTATGATCAATAGTATTTGGTCACGATATTGCAACCGTTGACGTTATTAAAATATTGTAGGATAAAACTTTGTATCATTTTAATATGGATTGTTTATTTCATATTGACAAATTGGTAGCATGAAATTTTATCATGTCTGCCTAAATGTGCAAATGTTATCATCTGTATGCCATGCTGTGGTGTATCGTATCTATAAGTTATGCTCAACGATAGACCTACTAATCAAGTTTGCCTCATACTAACTATTTGGTGAACGTGTACACACTGATATATACTAGATTTTGTATGTTTAATAACAAACGCAATCTATCCAGTATTTCTTAAGGCTGTTAATTAATACAAATTATGATAGTTATAACGTTGATATTATATTATTTTATTAGTATCAATAATTTTGTTAACATCGGCATAAGAATATGAGTAATCCAATTGAATATATATAAAAAACAAAACTCAGTATTACTCAGCGTGCACAACCGGGCAAAATCGTTCTCAGCGTCGCGATTAATAACGATTATCGTTACTAATGTCAATCCATGTAAGATTACTCAATGCGCAAAACAGTTCAAATCGTGTTAAAGTATAATCGTTGTGCGTGCTGAGTAAAATATTCCAACTAAACCACCGAATTTACTCGTAGCGCACAACGGGTTAAAATTTTTACCCGTTGTGACCCTTTAGGACCCTCTTTCACCCCTCGATAAATTCTGCTCACGGGTCACAGACATAACCTTCCACCGATTGCTCAAGGCGGAATATCAAACGACAAGTTTTTCATAGATTGCTCAAGGCACACAGACGGAAATTCCAAAGATTTGATTTTTATTACTGGGCTCGACATTTACATCACAGTGTCAACTGCTGCGTTCAAACAAATCGGTGAAGCGATAGCAATCGATTTATGGGTTTTAAACCTAAATTTGTCGAAATCGCGATTTGGTAAGTATATACTATTAAGTACTTTTTATTTGATATTCTTATTACAAAGTGTAGAAATAGAAGGAGAAATTTTGGTTTTTACTTGCCTGCGGATACAGTTGAGATTGATGGAGATGCTAAAAAATTCCGAGGTAATATTGATATATATTTACGGCAATAATGAAACTAATTTTTGGTTCCCGGTCCAATTAGTTGTATGAATTGTTTGATACAGGTGTATATGGATTATACAGCTGAATTTACAATGATGCAACTTTTTAAGAGTAGAGAGGAGCTCTTTCAATGGATAAAGAGCGTCGGACGAAAACAGGGGCATGTGATTGTTACCATTGCGTCGAGTATGAGTAAATCGTCCAATAGGACTCCTGCTGATTACTATGCATGTGCAAGAAGCGGGAACTACAGGGGACACCGACCAGTATGAAAGAGCAACCGGCCAGTTAGAACCAACAAGTGTGGATGCCCGTTCAAATTACGTGGTAATGAGGTGGGCGATGGCGGTGAGTGGGGGTTAACGGTCGTTGATGGCAGGCACAACCATCAAGCTGCTAATTATGTCGATGGCCATTCCGACGACGGGATGTTACAGGGGAAAGAGGTGGAAGCATTGCGAGACTTGGCAAATAGAAAGGTGCCACCGTCAGCAATTTTGAAAGGCCTGAAGGAAACTAAATCCTTCAAGGAAACACCAATCAAATCAATTTATAATGAACGTACTCGATTACTAAGGGGGCAGAGTGTGGGTATTGTAAACAAGTTGAAGGAGTTAGCATCACCGTGTAGAATTGTGGGTGATGAGCTTGTGGTGCATGTGGATAATGTTGAGGAGGAGCAGAAGGGAGATGAATTGAAGGTGGATGAGGCTGAAGAGGCGACTGCATTGGCTGTTTATTGGCAGGATGATGAGGTGGATCGTAATGTGATGGAGCAGGCTGCTGAGAAGTTGGATCTTAGTGGGCAGGAGCAGAATGTTGCGGAGGAGGATGAGGTTAATGCAGCGGAGGAGAATGTGGAGCCGAGGGTGCATAGTGTTTATGGGGAGGATGAGGCTGGGAATGCAGTGGCTGCTGAGTTGACTGTAGAGGATTATGTTATTGTGGAGTTGGTGGAGACGGAGGAGACGGTTGCCCTTAACGTGGAGGTGCAGAATGCTGAGGAGGTGGTGGAGGATAATGCAGCGGCTGAGACTGTGGAGCCGAAAGTGTATGAGGAGAAGGCGAATGAGGAGGACGATGATAAGGAAGTGGCTACTGATTTGATTGCTGAGGAGCATACTGGGAAGTTGGTGGAAACAGCGGGGACGGTGGAACGTAATGTGGATGACCAGACTGCTGAGATGGATGAGGGGGAGAATGCAGCTTGGGTGAATGAGGAGCCGAAGGTGGATGAGGCGATTGTGGAGGATGTGGAGGCTGAGAAGATAGTGGATGCTGGGTTGATGCAAGCGGAGCTTACGTTGGAGTTAGGGGCGACGGTGCAGACTCTGGACCATAATGTGGATGCTCAGACTACTGGGAGGGAGGAGGAGACGGCTGTGGCCACGTATTTTGATGAGCACGAGGAGATGGATGGCATGCTTAAACAAATTTCTCCACTGGTTGATGAGATTTTTGAGAAGCTTTCGGATGAGACGGAGAAGCCTACAGTGACGAGGAAGCCTGTTAAGGCTCCACGGTTGCATTCGAATACGGAGCATAAGGCAGCGGCGAAGGAGAAGCCTAAATTGAAGAGGAAGCATGTGAAGAAAAGTAGTAGGCGTCCAAAACTTCAAATAAAGAAGCCAAAACCTTCGCTTCTCCATGATGATTATGTTGATGATTTTCCTGACACATTCTTCATACCATATTATTTGGATTTTCCTCCTTGTCTACGACCCCCTCATAGTAGAATGCGAAGACGTGAATGCAGATGGCAACTGTGGGTACAGGGCTGTGGCGGTTCAGTTGGGCTTGGATCAATCCGATTAGCTGCATGTCAGAACTGAACTGCGCCGTGAGATGCAGACATACAGCGTCTTGTACAGGCGTATTATGGGTAAGGCTACATATAATTATAATTTGGAGGCAATGAACCATCTTATTACTGATGCAAATGCAGGAGATGATAAATGGATGCAGATGCCAGACATGACACATGTCAATGCCCCATGCTACAACTGTGTAGTACATTTGATTGCACCGACGATGTGTGTGACATTTTTTCCATTGAGAAGTCCTCCAGTAAACCGAGCCTCCAGACTCCACATAACGTTGGGTCATGTGAACAGTAATCACTTTGTTTTCGTTAAACTTGCCCCAACTGGTCCCGTCCATCCGACTTCACTTGTCTGGACAAGAAAGCATGACGTTGTGGCCGATGGATGGCCGGCTGGTTATGAGCGGAGGATGCAGTTATTCGTTGAGATGGTAGAAGGTACGGATATTGCTACCGCCGATGCTATTTAGTATTTGTAAGATATAACGTTTGATCAATGTAATAAGTTTTTTTGGTATAAAAATTGACCACTTTGTAGCATGAAATTTTATCATGGCTTCCGAAATGTGCAAATGTCATCATCGGTATGGATTAATGTTGTGTATCATACCAATTACACCGAGCGCAACACTGTAGTAATATTGCCCGTTTTGCGCATTGAGTAATTATGTCTTTACCTACAAAATTGCTCAACGCGCAAAACTGGCAATATTAGTGCCGGTTTTGCGCTATAAGTATTTTTTAATAACATCAACATTTGTTCCAAATTGTTATGCGATGAGAATGTATCATTGTTAGTGTGTCAAATAGTCCAAGTTAGAATAAGGTTATTGTTTCATATATGTTATTTTCTGACAAAATTGCTTACCACAAACTCCCATTGATAAGTTTTGCCCGTTGAGCACCTTTATTAGACAATTTGTTAGTGGTTACTACAATTGCTCACAAGTCACCACGGTCAGAACAAATAATTTTGACAGGTTGTGCGCGGTGAGAAATTTTGTTAGTGCGAAAAAAAACTCCTACTCGCCCACTCAATAAAATTTGCTGATATCTCCACATTAATTGTTGCTCGCACCGTGCAAATTTTTAATGGTTAACATAATTGCTGAAAGCGCACAACGGTGATATATTGAAACCTTTGGTCTACCTAAGAGACCCCCCGAGTCTGCAAAGCAGTGCTGGTGAATATACAGAGCAGTGATCGTTAATATTCAGCGGATTGCTACCAGCCGGATGTTCTGCTCAATAATGATTAATGCATGCCTAAGATGTGCGCGTTGGGATAAACTGATAGCCACTAAAAAAATAGCTCAACGCGCACAACGGGGAAAATTATGCCCTTTATGCTCGGTGACAATTCCGTTTGGAATACAAATCTCATCAACGTGCAAAACCTCAAATGAAGCAAGTCTGCGCATTTAGCAATTTTCTATGCCATAACATAATTGCTCAAAGCGCACAAAAAGCAAAGACAAGTGTTCACTTTTTGAGCATATAAGTTAGTTTATGAACAATTGTTAAACACGCACACCTAGTAGAATTATGCCCGTTGTGCGTGTTGAGCTAAAGTTGCGTCGATAGCGCATTTGCTCAACGCGCCCCGTTTGGATAATTTTGCCCATTGTGCGCTTTGAGCATATTTGTTGGATGCTGTAATTTTTGTTCCAACGGTCAATCATTCACATTCCAATTTTCATCATACTAATATTATGATTCCGCAACATGCCAACAGGCAAACTTCACTTAGAAACTTTACCTAATTGTGATTAAGACCGATACTTATTCAATCTGAAGACATTTTATATTAAATCTGATACCTAGTCACTCTGATTCAGAAACTGCATGCAAACTTTTAGATTAACGCTGATACATATTCAAACGGTGACCTTTCCAAAATGAGCAACCCATTCTAATATGCTGAAGTACGTACAGATACAGATCCAAACTGATACATATGCCTTTACTCTTATAAACTGATTCATCTGATTGTCTTCGTAGATGTTTGCAATGAAGTGACGCGTGATCTGCGTGCTTCACCCTTAAACTTCTGCGAGTTCATCGGGCGCCCATCTTCATTGCATTTATTAACATCGTTGTCGATTTTCTACCATCATCGGCTGGATATGAGTGTCACGTCATTGTAACCTGCAGTCAAGTATGTAGCCGTGTCATACACAACGTCTGGTACGCCGATTCCCCTGTGGCGATGTACCACACGGGCAATGCGCTCAGCATCTACGTTGCAGTTACTGAATGCCCTGATCTGCTTAAGATGATTATCGGCGTATATGTGTGCATTGATGTGGCACTTTGTCCTTTGTAGGAGACACCGTGAATTGGAAAGTTGGCAGACCGTTTCGCTTATTACCGTCATTGCTGTCGTCGTTTCATGAAAAAAGACACCGATTGGAACTCTGTTACCAGAGATGATGTAAAACAACACAGGGTTTGCATAAGAAGTTGTGTTTGGGAGTGTTAGAGATCGGAAAGGATAGGATGGAGTGTCTGTGCGTCAAAGATGATGAATAGTGAAACGATGAAGGGTTTGATGGAGGAGATGGAGTGTAAAGAGGAGATTGAGATGGATATGGAGTGTATTGCAAGACACGCAAAACAAATACATAGCCACAATTCATAATATGAGGGAATAACAATCTTTCATGGTACAATACCCAGCAGCTTTCCTGAAACATGTGTGACATCATAGCCAATATCCCCCCAAAAGAATATGGTATGATCATCGTACAAATTTTTCCTAGTGCTTTTTGGGACAAATTTTCTTAACAACACAGTTGCAACACCCCCCAGCATTGTCGCGCATGCTTGATTATAAATGGACGATAGCCTTTCGTTGCATAAGTTTCCAACATCTACCATTTACCTTTACGTGAAAAGAGTACTGGATGAATGCTATCGTCCATATCTATATCAAGCATGCTCAAACTGCAAAAGAACTAATTGTTTCCATACGGAGGTGGTGTTGGAAAATAAAGAAGATGATGATAGAAGAAACTAGCGGAAGTTGTGAGAAGATGAGGGCTCGTTGTCCACCATTTATAGGGGAATTGGACCAATCAAAATGAAGAGTATAAAAAGTCCGTGATCCTACATTAATGCAATGGATCTCGGGAATCAACATTTATACTCAACGTGCAAACCGCGTAATTCCAATGCGAAAATCACGTAATCCCAATTATTTTAGCATGTGGATCAAAATAGGTTAATTACTCTCCGCGCAAAACAAGGAAACCCTACGATTTTATGCCTTGATCACATAATAGGAAAATTACTCCCAACAATACTACTCTCCACTAAGCTTTTTTAATACATTTTATTCGACGCGCACACCGTGCTAAATAATACAGAAGCGAGTAACTATCGTAATTACTAACCGCGCAAAACGCATGGAAAACGGGAATTGCTCAATGCGCACAATGCACCACGCATGGCAGTGAATTGTATTGGTTGATGAGGATGAGACAGCAGTAGAGTTACTGTGTGGCTACATCGAAGACCCCGTCATGCTACAGAGGGGATCTCGTGAATATGCAAAAGACTGCTCATGCATATACAGCGATTGATATCAGACATATGAAGAGACCCTTAATTGCGATGGGAGAGAATTGATGTAGCTAAAGCGATTTGAAAGCTCTCATGGAGTCCTTTTGACCCAAAAATGACACAAATGTCCTCAAAAGCAAGAGCAACTGTGACCCTGTGGAGAACTTTGTGGCAGTTCACCCTCACTGGGAAAAAAAAATGGTTATGTGCGGTGAGCAATTCTGAGGTTTAAGTGGTTTTGTGCTCTGAGCAATTCTGATTTTTGAGTGGTTGTGTGCGGTGAGCAATTCTGAGTTTGAGTAGTTCTGTGTGATGAGCAATTTTGAGTTTTGAGTGGATTTTTGCGCTGAGCAATTCTGAGTTTTGAGTGGTTTTGTGCGGTGAGCTTATTCTGAGTTTGAGTGGTTGTGTGCAGTGAGCAATTCTGAGGTATGAGTGGTTTTGACGCTGCTTACTTAACTGCTCAACGCTCAGACATAATTGCTCAACGCAAAGAAATAAAAGCCTTACCATGAAGGTTGAAAGGGGGCGAGACGCCCCCGTATTCGATCTCTTCTCACAACCCTAGGGCTGTAGGGACGATTTGCCTCTAGACACTCCTCCCCTCTCAAAAGAAACCTCTCATTGGCCCGATCGTTGGATAGGCCCTCGGTTGATACCGGACCTCTCCTTCCCGACGAATTATTCCTCTTACAGGCGGATCGCCGACGAGTTATTCCTCTTACACATGGAGGATTGCCGACAGTAAAGTGGAACGACAACCCAGCCTGCCATCCAACGGCCTGCCTGCCACTCCTAAACCTCCCGTCGCACATCCTGATGCAATTCACAGTAAAGTGGAACGGCACCCCAGCCCGTCCACGGATCACGTCACACTTACTCAACCACTGGCGTCTTTATCGACGTATTGTAAAGATCACGAAAATGTCCCTCCAAGCAAGTTGTTAAATTCAGTCTATGAGAAAATTAACTTGTTTACATACAAACTTTTATATTATCTCTAATACATATTAAATCTGAAGACATTTTAGATTAAATCGGCTACATATTCAATCGAATTCAGAAACTGCTTGAAAATTTTGGATTAAATCTCATACATATTCCAATTGATGACATTTTGAAAATGACCCAGCCTTTCAAATATATTGATGTACATACTGATACAGAACAAAACAAATTCATTAGCCTATGCTATTTACAAACTGATACATATGATTGTCTTCGTAAGATGTTTGCAATGAAGGGGCTCTTTACGGGAGAAATTGTCGGCATGGCCTGCGTGCTTCACCCTACAACGACACCTGCAATGACGACACTCATATCCTGCCTACGGTTGCCGAAAGTCAGCAACGACGTTAATAAACGCAACAAAGCGACCATCTTCATTGCGTTTATGAATGTGTTTGCCAACTTTCTTCTACCGTTGCCCGGATAGGAGTGTCGTCATTGTAGGCGTCGTCATAAACTGCTGTCAAGTATGATAACATTTCGAAGAAACCGAAAAGAACTCCGATTCCCTTGAGGTGGTGAACACCAACACAAGGTTGGGTAATAAATAGAATGAGCTTTTCATCTTCGAGATCGGAAAGGACAGGAGGAAGTTTTTGTGTGTCTTAGACGATGTATAGTGTAAAGATGAAGGGGTTGGAGGAGGAGATGGAGGGTAAATAGGAGATGGCCGTTCCACGTGCATGCTTGATTATAAATGGACGATAGCCCTTCGTTGCGTTTATTACCGTCATTGCAGTTTCCAACATTAACCATTTATCTTTACGTGAAAAAAGTAATGGTTGAATTCTATCGTCCATTTCTATCTCAAGCATCATGCCCAAACAGTAGAAGACCATCTCATCTTTACACTCCATATCCATCTCCATCTCGTCCATTTCTACCTCATGCATCATGCTCGAACATAAGAACACGTTGTTGTTTCAAGACGGAGGTTGTGTGGGCAAATGAAGAAGAAGATGATAGAAGAAAGTAGAGGAAGTTATGAGAAGATGAGGGCTCCTTGTCTGCCATTTATAGGGGAATTGAACCAATCAAAATGAAGAGTATAATAAGGAAACAAAATAGGTTAATTACTCTCTGCGCAAAACAAGGAAACTTAACAGTTTTTCGCCTTAATCAACATTGATGCTAATAGAAAAATTACTCCCAACAATACTAATCTCCACTAATCTTTTTAAATACATTTTATTTGACACGCACATCATGCTAAATAATACAGAAGAGAGTAACAAACATAATTAGTCGCCGCGCAAAACGCATGGAAAACGGGAATTGCTCAAGGCGCACAACGCACAACACACAACGCATGGCAGCGAATTGTATTGGTTTATAAGTATTAGACAGAAGTAGAGTTAATGTGTGGCTACATCAAGAACCCGTCATGCTACAGAGGGGTTCTTCTCGTGAATATACAAAAGACTGCTCGTCAATCTACATCTGATTGATACCAGACACATGATTATCCCTGATAAATATTCAATCTGAAGACATTTTAGGTTAAATCGGATACATATTCATACAAATTTAGAAACTATATGCAAACTTATACATCAACTCTGATACATATTCAAACTATAGATGATTGATACCAGACATATGATTTTCCCAAGAATGCTTGACTGGTGGGAAGCGATTTAGAAAAATTTATAGCCGCTTACATAATTGCTCAACGCACAGAACCAACAAATTTATGGCCGTTGTGCGCGGTGAGTAAATTTTTTATGGTTTAAATAATTGCTCATAGCGGACAACAATCAACGCCAGGTGATCACTTTGAGCCGTTGTGTGCGTTGAGCAAATTTTTAATGCTTAACATAATTGCGTAAAGCGCACAACAAGCAACGCCAGGTGTCCTCTTTGAGTATCAAAGGTATTTTATGAGCAATTGTTAAACGCGCACAACCAGCAGAATTATGCCCGTTGTGGGCGTTAAGCTAATGTTGCGTAGATTAAACAGGATACTTATTCAATCTGACGAAGACATATCCAATCGAATTCAGAAACTGCTTGCAAAATTTTAGATTAAATCACATACATATTCAAATTGATGACATTTTCAAAATGACCCAGCCATTCAAATATATTGATGTACATACTGATACAGATCCAAACTGATTTATTAGCCTATTATCTTACAAACAGATACTTAGGTTGGCCGTGCATGGCTATCGTCCCTCTGAGGCACAAGCACTCCCTCATGTTCTTTTCGATATCTTGGCTCGCATCCAAATTGAAGAAGAAAATGAAGAAGAATCGTGTGGGAACATGGAAAATGGTGAAATATCTGTAACTATTGATCCAGAGGTTATCGAATGCTTCGTTGGATGCGAGCCCTTGCGCTGTCCCAGGTTCAAAAATCCATCTTTTCCTGCTCTTTTCGATCTCTTGGCTTGCACCAAAATTGAAGAAGAAAATGAAGAAGAATTGCGTGGGAACATGGAAAATGGTGAAATTTCTGTAATTATTGATCCCGAGGTTATCGAATGCTTCGTTGGATGCGAGCCCTTGCGCCCCCCTGACCCAGGTTCAAAAATCCATCTTTTTTTAATTTACTAAAGTCAACTTCACTAAATTAAAAAAAGATGGATTTTAGAACCTGGGACAAAGGGGGGAGCAAGGGTTCACATCCAACGAAGCATTCGATAACCTCGGGATCAACAGTTATAGAAATTTCGATACTTCCTGGGCCCGACGACGTTGTTCGCGCTACAATCTTGAAGGGTATTCCGAAGGAGCGGAGAAAGTTCGATGATCTTAGGAAGGATGAGATGATCCTCGCACACTTATTTCCCGAAGGTAAGGAGGTGGAATCATTCCGTAATCGATTCCGAAATGAAAAGCAAAAAAATGAACTGTGACCGTTACCTTTCAACAAAAAAAACACCTTTCAACAAAAAACAAGGAAGCGCGGATCAATCGATTGCAGAACTGCAAGCAAACTCGATTGGACAGATGTAGATGGATCTAGGGTTAGGGTTTAGTTCAGAATTTGGGCGAAGCAAGGGAGATGGAAAAAATTAGTCATCAGTTAAAAGCTTGGGCGAGGTGACCATAACCATCTGTAACCATCTAGTTACCTCGGGCAACCATCTTCGTTGCGTTTATTAAAGTCGTTGCCGACTTCGGCAACCGTAGTCAGGATAGGAGTGTCGTCATTGCACGCGACGTTGTAACCGGCTGTCAAGTATGTATCATACTTGACACAATGTGTTGGTGATGTCCTCCTGACCCTGCGCCTTGGGCGGCTGCCCTGGGTGCCCTGTGTCACGGACGGGTATGGTGGACGGTGAAATCCTCACATCTGGAAGCACTTTTTCGGGCATGCCTGATTATAAATGGACGATAGCCCTTCGTAGCACGTTTAGTACCGTCATTGCGTAAGTTTCCAACATCAACCATTTAGCTTTACGTGAAAAGACTACCGGATGAATGCTATCGTCAATATCTATATCAAGCATGCACGAATAGCAGAAGAACTTATTGTTTCCATACGGATGTTTTGTGGGCAAATAAAGAAGAAGATGATAGAAGAAACTAGAGGAAGTTGTGAGAAGATGAGTGCTCGTTATCCGCCATTTATAGGGGAATTGGACCAATCAAAATGAAGAGTATAATAAGTTCTTGATCCTACAGTAATGCAATAGATCTCGGGAATCAACATTTATTAGTCAACGCGCACACCGCGTAATACCAACGCGAAAATCGCGTAATCCCAATTATTTTAGCATGTGGATCAAAATAGGATAATTACTCTACGCGCAATACAACGAAACTCAACGATTTTTCGCCTTGATCAATATTGATGCTAACAGAAAAATTACTCCCAACAATACTACTCTCCACTAAGTTTTTTAATACATTTTATTCGACGCACACACCTGGCTAAATAATTCAGAAGCGGTTAACTTTATAATTGCTCACTGCGTAAAACACATGGAAAACAGGAATTGCTCAAGGTGCACAACGCACAACACATGGCAGCGAATTGTATTGGTTGATGAGGATGAGACTGCAGTAGAGTTCTACACTTCTACTTTGTGGTGACATCAAAGACCCCGTCAAGCTACAGAGGGGTTCTCATGAATATGCAAAATACTGCTCGTGAATCTACAGCTGATTGATACCAGACATATGATTTTCCCAAGAATTCTTGACCGGTGGGAAGCGATCTGGAAAAATTTATAGCCGCTTACATAATTGCTCAATGCTCAGAACCAATAAATTTATGGCCGTTGTGCACGGTGAGCAAATTTTTTATGGTTTACATAATTGCTCAAAGCGGACAACAAGCAAATACAGGTGTTCCCTTTGAGCCGTTGTGCGCGTTGAGCAAATTTTTAATGGTTAACATAATTACGCAAAGCGCACAACAAGCAAAGCCAGGTGTCTGCTTTGAGCATCAAAGGTATTTTATGAACAATTATTAAATGTGCACAACCAGCAGAATTTTGCCTGTTGTGCACGTTAAGCTAATGTTGTATCGATGACAAATTTGCACACCCCCCACGGGAATAAATTTGCCCGTTTTGCACTTTGAACATATTTGTGAGATGTAACGGTACGTTTTCGTTGTACTTTGTTCGTGCACGTGCTTTTGGCCGTGCACGTGTTTATTTTAGATTTTATTTGATTGAGAACACTTTGTGTGATATGCCGTTGTGAACGCCTCTGAGAGTATTAAATAGTGGCACTATCTTGGAACGACACTTCTCGAGTCGTTTTCCACAATTTAAAATTTACTCGATGAGACGTGACGATTCTCACTCTTGACGGGAGACGTTTATATTTTTAGTTTCGTCGTCCGACGTCGAATTTGAGATCCGTCTTCTTAGTTAGCACACATTCGTCATCACGATCACCCCGATATTTATTTTATAATTTTTGGAGTTTATTTGACCACTTTTATATTTTTAACAAGTTTTATATTATTTTTAATAATTAATTTATAAATTATTTTCGGCCAAATAAAATTTATTTAAGTTTTAAACATTTTAAAGAATTTTTGAACCAATTGCCAACTCATTTGGACCAAGTCAAATCCTTGGGTGAGTTGGAGAAGTTGAATTTCAAATTTTAAATTATTTTAAACTTCTAATCCTATTAGATTTAGCCCTATACCAAGTCAACCCATCTACACTATATAAGCAACCCCTAGGAAGACCTATTTTCGCAAGAAATTAGCCCTAGCCTCTTCCAAAACCCAAATTGGACGTTGCCACGATTCGTCGCAACGTTGCGACGTTCAGCCCCCGCTCTGACCGAGAAAACCAAGCCAAATCGCCCGCTCCGACCGGTAGCCGCCCCCGCATCCAAGCCGCTCGCATCGCAGCTACCCCGTTCGCCCGCTTCGACCGAGAGAAGCCCTCGGTCTGACCGAGGGCTTGGCTCGCATCCGCTCCGCATCCCCGCTCCGCACCGACCCGCCTTGTCGCCCCGCTCCGCACAGCGCCTGACCGATCGCCCCGCCCGCAGCGACCGACGGTTGCAACGCTGCAACGTTGCAACGTCGCAGCCTCGCACCCCAAGCGCACGACCGACGCTCCCGACCCTTAAAAGAGACTTGCCAAATCTTGCTTAGGGCCATGTTTTTAGGCCACTTCCTTGTTTTTAGCGTAAAAGAGACTAGTCAGTGAAATGATAGCTGGCTAGACGCCTACTTGATCTAGTTTGACAACGAAACTAGGTCCGTCACCTAATCGATCTAGCTTGACAACGAAGTTAGATCCAACCCTTAAAACTTGTTGTTCATGCATACTAAACTGTCACGTTTACTTACCTTACCTGTACGCCTTACTACTTGTCATGTCATGTCATTCATGCATTGAATGTCGCATTGGTAGCACACGCTACAATACTTGTACTTGTACTCCCTTGACTGGCTAGGTGCACCCCTAGACCAGCAAGATAAAACACTTCCTGGCTCGTGTTCCAGAAGCAAGCATTCCCGTTCGGGGGTAAGGCCCTGGCTCGACACACGTGGAGGGGTAGGGATAAACGATCACTTGAGCTTAGGAGTTGGCCCGCGCAGCCACTCTAGCCAAAAGACGGAATCTCTGTGCACGAGGTGCTTACTTTCCTTGTCTTGTACTTGTCTTGTGAATGATTCATGTAATACTTGTCATCCATGCCATGCCATGCTCGTACTTTACTTTACTTGTTGCACTCGTTACTTTAACTGTCATGTCATTGCATCATGCTAGAACTGCTAGGTTGCTTTACTTTTACCTACTTTCAGTTTCCTTGCACAAGTCTTCCAGACTTGCTGACATGTGCCCCTTTCTCTTTGGGTGTCACATGTTAGACCCTGAGCCAGAGATAGTTGTTGAGGACGAGGTAGTTGCTAACACTGAGCCTACGTTCGTCGAGGAGTTCGTGGACACCGGAGACCAGTTTTAGAGACTGTTGGCGTTGCTTTTGCTTTAGGTTGCTGTTAGATGTCGGTGCTTGCACCATTACTTTGTTTTTGTATTTTGTACTTTTGTTGGCCATGCTCGGCCTCTTTTAGACTCTTTTCTTTTAGCCTGGTGGCTTTTCTGCGATGTTGCAATTTATTATTATGGATATTCTGAGATGTTTCTTTTGTCTCTTTTCGTTATTATTATCTTTGTTTCGTTTCGCGTTGCAAGGACCTACAGTTTAAATTTGATTGACGCTTATCGGACTTGCAGCTTTGTAGCTTCAAGTCTGAGCGGACCTTCTCACGCTTCGCCTCCACGTTTTTGGGAAGCGGGCCGTGACAGGTTTTGTTGGTGGCCCATGCAGGTCCCATCTTGCAATTGCGAATTAACGGAACAACGATAATAAACAGAATATCCATTAAATAAATTACAACATCTAAGTCATTAAGCTATTGAGTCTAAATTTTTGTTCGTTCTCTTTGTCGTTAGATGGCGAGAAGACGACAGACTCGAGTTGGTGGCGGACCTACTCTGAAGACTTGCTATTTCTGTGGCAAGACCGGGCACATCAAGGAGCAGTGCAGAAGATTTCTAGGCGGGTGTTTGATTTGTGGTGCTGCTACTCATTCAGAGAAGGATTATCGGCATGCAAATCAATTGCGGAAAGCATCGGAGAGAATTCCGCAGAAGGAAGCACCAGTAACTGGGCCAAGTCGGAAGGTGTGCCATCATTGTAGCAAGACTGGTCATGAGAAGAAATAGTGCAGGAAGAGGCTGGGCCAGTGCCTGATTTGTGGAGATCCTACTCATACTATGAAGGAGTGCCCGAGCTCTAAAGTACCTTGGAAGGACCCCGTTGCCGCACAGCCGTTGCAACAGAGAGTACCTGTACCTGCAGGTTGTGGAGCACCTCTCGCTCCTCAGAAGCAGGCTTTTCAGCAGGCCATGCAGCCGAGGAGGCAGGCGTACCTGATGACGGCAGTGGAGAGCGAGACTGTGGATGAGGTTATCGCAGGTAACGCTCGACCTAGTTGTTTCTTCCATTAGTTAGATCTGGCCTGTTAAAACATGTTTGGTTGCTTGCATATGATTGTTTGCAAAAATAGGGTTGATTGTTAGACTGTTAATTAGTTTCCTTGCTGAGAATTGATTTAATCGTCATAGGAGTTACCTTTGTGGTCCTTGTCTACCCCTGACCATATCAGACTTCTAGAATTCCTTTAGTCGTTCGCTTGGGTTCATCGATTATGGACCAAGCTGAACGCATTCCATTATCACCTAGCTCCCTTAGAAAGACCTAGCGCTAAGCTTCTTAAGCTTCAGTTGGGCGACCGTAGCAGTTTTCCCGTAGGTACCCTGGGCCATATCCTAGGCGTATGTATGTTTTGAACATCTGACCGTTTTCCTTGCCTCGATTCCCGAGATCGCCTCATGACAATCGTCGTCAATTTTCAAATCTCTCCATCACAAATCTTGAAACTTCTAAAAGTATTTTCTTTTTGATTTCCTCCTTCCCTAAGCTTTAAATTTGTTCAAATTTTAATATGTATATATATGCTTATACTTCATGCTCCTCGTTGATTTAAATTTTTAAAAAAAAAACTTTTGTCGAAATTTTTGAATAATAGTTTATAATACTTCTTCAGCCTACACTTTTGTACCTATGAGAATACATATTTCCTTTCTTTTATTCGGAACCGTACTTTTATACTGCCCAAATCGATTTACAATTTTTCCTTCCTGATTGATGCCATTCATATACTTTTCAAGTCACTTGGGATTTCAGCTTCCCGCAAGTCAATATTATGCTCATCGTCTTCCTTATTTCAGATTTTGTAAAATTACTATTTCTAAACCATTTCCTAAATCTGGACCTTCCATAGATTTGTTTTTAAAGCTTCACTATCAATTTTGATAATTCTACTACCAAGTTATTAATATTATCTTTCCGCTTCCCCTACGTGCTTTTAGAAAAATTTCGAGACTAAATAGAATTTCAATTATTTTAATATAACCGTATCAGGTTCGTTGTGCTCGTATGCTAAGGACCGTGTGTAAATCAGTTTTTTTTCATTTTTGCAAATCCTGGTTCCTTTGAAAAGTAGTTTCGATATTTGTTATTTTAAAATTTTCCATAACCTAAAAAGTTTTGAAAGCATTTAACATGAGTTTAAATCCTTCCGTTACTTGATTTCCTTCTTTGACTTTCACAAACATTATATTAAACTACCGACGTATAATATTTTCTAAACCACGTCCTTAATATTCGTGTAAATGATTTTACTTCCTTTTATAATGTTTTTTTTCAAACCAATAGACCATTTTCTCTTATTATGAATATTCGACCCAAACTTATTTTGAAACAACACGTTTTATCAATCTCCAAATATTTCTTTCCAGGCGAGGATTTCAACTTTTGAAGTACGACAGTTTTCAAATTTCGCATATGTTGGCTTGAATGCGTGTACTCTCCCATGGTATATTAATGGCTGCTTATTGTGTGTTATATATACTCGGAGTTATTCAAGATGTGTGAAGTTGTTTGTATGTTAGTAGTTATAGTTTGGTGTGTGGGTAGCTATATCATACTAAGGATGCCTGTGTGTATAAGAATTAGTGTGTGAATACCTAATAGGGTGTATGTAATTAGGAGATACTTATAATAGTTGAAGCAATATGCTGGTGAAACTATATGTATGCTAGGTGTGATAATAATAATAGGTGTTGGTACACCAGTTATAGGTAGTAGGCTATGGTGTGAATATATATGATACATGTGAGTGATTATACGATGAATATGTGTGCATGTATTAGGGAGTGTATTATAATTATACGTGTGCTGATGTCTGTATTATTATTATTATGGTATATAGAGTGATTGAACTATGTAAGTATTACCTGACTAGATATTAAGTGTGACTGACTTATGGAATGCATATGATTGTATTGGTAGATATGTATATATAAATATTGGAGTGATATTGGTATAGGTATGAATGTCGTGTTACGTATATAGAATATTCTGATATGTGTATTGAGTCTCACTCAAGCTTGAGTGGGTATACTCTAAGTATACTGAATGTATGTTTGTAGTTTGAACATAGCAATGCTTGATGTATGTATAGTGATAGAAGTGTTTGTGCCTGGTTGAGTTACGCACATGACCGTGGGTCGCTACACCAGTATATAGTTATAAGGGTTGGTCTTGTGGTATAGTTATTTACTAAGGACTTGCTTGTGTGCTAGCTAAACTAGGTGCATAGATGTGCTAGTAATATAACGGTATGATTGGTATGCGTAAATGAAATGCTAGTGTGTATGGGTGTGCACCATGCACGGGTAAGTATGTGCTTAGTTATAGGAATTGATGACTATGGTATATGTGGCGTGTCGTAAATACAGTTATAGGACCGAACGTAATGTGAATGTATGGTGAAATATTTGAATGCATCTGAATGACTAGCTATATTATGAAATTATAGTAGTGGTGAATTTATATTAGATATGGTGAACTTGATTTAATAATGGTATGGTGTGACTATATGTGTTGAGATGTTGGTATTGGATGAATATTAGAGGGTAGTATACCCTTGATGTTTGTGCATAGGTAGCTATTCTATATGTAGAGCCATGATTGTATTTTCTAAGTGTGACACTATCCTTATATGAGTATCTGAAATATTGTTTTGTGTTAAGGTAAGTAGTAGTTATATAAGGGATGTATGTTTATATATATGATTGAAATACATGTATGAATTTGACTGGCTATAATAGGTATAAGTATATGACGTATGTGAATGTATATATATGCGTGTTGGTAGTGATAATGTTTGACTACCTAGTGCATATATAAGCATTTGTAATAGCTATACCTGGTTTGAAATATAATGTGACTTGATTGGGGTAGTTATTAGAGCGACTAGGTATATTAGAAAGTCCGAGGACGGACTTTATTCTAAGGTGGGGAGGATGTAACGGTACGTTTTCGTTGTACTTTGTTCGTGCACGTGCTTTTGGCCGTGCACGTGTTTATTTTAGATTTTATTTGATTGAGAACACTTTTGTGTGATATGCCGTTGTGAACGTCTCTGAGAGTATTAAATAGTGGCACTATCTTGGAACGACACTTCTCGAGTCGTTTTCCACAATTTAAAATTTACTCGATGAGACGTGACGATTCTCACTCTTGACGGGAGACGTTTATATTTTTAGTTTCGTCGTCCGACGTCGAATTTGAGATCCGTCTTCTTAGTTAGCTCACATTCGTCATCATGATCACCCCGATATTTATTTTATAATTTTTGGAGTTTATTTGACCACTTTTATATTTTTAACAAGTTTTATATTATTTTTAATAATTAATTTATAAATTATTTTCGGCCAAATAAAATTTATTTAAGTTTTAAACGTTTTAAAGAATTTTTGAACCAATTGCCAGCTCATTTGGACCAAGTCAAATCCTTGGGTGAGTTGGAGAAGTTGAATTTCAAATTTTAAATTATTTTAAACTTCTAATCCTATTAGATTTAGCCCTAGACCAAGTCAACCCATCTACACTATATAAGCAACCCCTAGGAAGACCTATTTTCGCAAGAAATTAGCCCTAGCCTCTTCCAAAACCCAAATTGGACGTTGCGACGATTCGTCGCAACGTTGCGACGTTCAGCCCCCTCTCTGACCGAGAAAACCAAGCCAAATCGCACGCTCCGACCGGTAGCCGCCCCCGCATCCAAGCCGCTCGCATCGCAGCTACCCCGTTCGCCCGCTTCGACCGAGAGAAGCCCTCGGTCTGACCGAGGGCTTGGCTCGCATCCGCTCCGCATCCCCTCTCCGCACCGACCTGCCTTGTCGCCCCGCTCCGCACAGCGCCTGACCGATCGCCCCGCCCGCAGCGACCGACGGTTGCAACGCTGCAACGTTGCAACGTCGCAGCCTCGCACCCCAAGCGCACGACCGACGCTCCCGACCGGTCTGACCGAAGGATCTCCCCTCACCCGCTGCTGCGGCCGACCCAAAGCGCTGCACAGCCCCGTTCCCCCGCAGCGACCGATAGGATCTCCCGCATTGGCTGTGTACGTCCGAGAGCCACTCGTCGCAACCCCGCATCCGTCGCACCACTTGCCTCCGTGGGCCCCCCAAGTTCTCCAGAGTTATTGTGGGTTCCCCAAAGGTCCCTAGGACTAATGTGGGCCCCACCTAGGTGCGTTCTCTTTGACGACTTGCCTCGTACGACGTCGTCGCACGTCATAGCCCGTCGTCGCACGTGCGAGCTTTGGAATCTGGAATCGTCTTCCCGGTTGATTGCTCTGAAATTTCCAGCGAGGAATCTAATTGGAATCTGGACTTGAAGCGCGATCTTTTATTCCAACCCCCGGTGTCGCTACCCGACGCCGGTGTAGTTTTCGCGTCGTGTTGAGGTAACGTTTTGCACCCCTAGGACCCCCAACCTAATTGCACGTTAACCAAGACTAAAAATCAGTATTTTAAAGTATTTTAAATGTTTTAGCAATCACTAATCAAGATTAATAAAACGGATGTAGGCCGGTGGACTTGTGCACGTAGGAATCGTGACTTTGGACTCGTTGGACGGTGTTTTCTTGACGTGATAGTTGCAAGCAAGTGAAACTTGCCAAATCTTGCTTAGGGCCATGTTTTTAGGCCACTTCCTTGTTTTTAGCGTAAAAGAGACTAGTCAGTGAAATGATAGCTGGCTAGACGCCTACTTGATCTAGTTTGACAACGAAACTAGGTCCGTCACCTAATCGATCTAGCTTGACAACGAAGTTAGATCCAACCCTTAAAACTTGTTGTTCATGCATACTAAACTGTCACGTTTACTTACCTTACCTGTACGCCTTACTACTTGTCATGTCATGTCATCCATGCATTGAATGTCGCATTGGTAGCACACGCTACAATACTTGTACTTGTACTCCCTTGACTGGCTAGGTGCACCCCTAGACCAGCAAGATAAAACACTTCCTGGCTCGTGTTCCAGAAGCAAGCATTCCCGTTCGGGGGTAAGGCCCTAGCTCGACACACGTGGAGGGGTAGGGATAAACGATCACTTGAGCTTAGGAGTTGGCCCGCGTAGCCACTCTAGCCAAAAGACGGAATCTCTGTGCACGAGGTGCTTACTTTCCTTGTCTTGTACTTGTCTTGTGAATGATTCATGTAATACTTGTCATCCATGCCATGCCATGCTCATACTTTACTTTACTTGTTGCACTCATTACTTTAACTGCCATGTCATTGCATCATGCTAGAACTGCTAGGTTGCTTTACTTTTACCTACTTTCAGTTTCCTTGCACAAGTCTTCCAGACTTGCTGACATGTGCCCCTTTCTCTTTGGGTGTCACATGTTAGACCCTGAGCCAGAGATAGTTGTTGAGGACGAGGTAGTTGATAACACTGAGCCTACGTTCGTCGAGGAGTTCGTGGACACCGGAGACCAGTTTTAGAGACTGTTGGCGTTGCTTTTGCTTTAGGTTGCTGTTAGATGTCGGTGCTTGCACCATTACTTTGTTTTTGTATTTTGTACTTTTGTTGGCCATGCTCGGCCTCTTTTAGACTCTTTTCTTTTAGCCTGGTGGCTTTTCTGCGATGTTGCAATTTATTATTATGGATATTCTGAGATGTTTCTTTTGTCTCTTTTCGTTATTATTATCTTTGTTTCGTTTCGTGTTGCAAGGACCTGCAGTTTAAATTTGATTGACGCTTATCGGACTTGCAGCTTTGTAGCTTCAAGTCTGAGCGGGCCTTCTCACGCTTCGCCTCCACGTTTTTGGGAAGCGGGCCGTGACAGAGATGCTATAATTTTAATTCCCATGCGCACCATCGCAGTGAATCAATCACATTCCAAATTTCATCATACTTAATCTGATTTCGAAGCAAGCCTACATGCAAACTGTATACTTATTCAATCTGAAAACATTGTAGATTAAACCGGATGCTTATTCAATCTGACTCAGAAACTACATTCAAACTTTTAGATTAAATCTGATACTTTTTCAATCGGAAGACACATCCAATCGAATTCAGAAACTGCTTGCAAAATTTTAGATTAAATCTCATTCATATTCCAATTGATGACATTTTGAAAATGACCCAGCCATTCAAATATATTGATGTACATACTGATATAGATCCAAACAGATTCATTAGCCTATGCTCTTACAAACTGATACATATGATTGTCTTCGTAAGATGTTTGCAATGAAGGGGCTCATTACGGGATAAATTGTTGGTGTGATCTGCGTGCTTCCCCATCATCTTCCGCGAGTTCATCGGGAGACCATCTTCGTTCCGTTTATTACAGTCCTTGTTGATTTTCTTCCATCATCGGCTGGATATGAGTGTCGTCATAGCAGGCGTCGTTGTAACCTGCAGTCAGGTATGTAGCCGTTTCAAAGACACCGAGAGGAACTCCGATTCATATGTGGCGTCGAACATCAACAAATGGTTGCATAACAAATAGAATGGGCTTTTTATCTTTGCGATTAGAAAGGACGGTATGGAGTGATTGTGTGTCATAGACGAGGTATAGTGAAATGATGAAGGGTTTGATGGAGGAGATGGAGTGTATAAAGAGGAGATGGATATGGAGTGTATAGTCGAGGAATGGAAGGTGAAATGCTCACATATGGAAGGCCTTCATCGGGCATGCTTGATTATAAATGGACTATAGCCCTTCGTTGCGTTTATTACCCCCATTGCGTAAGTTTCCATCATCGGTTGGATATGGGTGCCCCGAAGATGCGTATGAAATCGGAGGACTACAAGCTGATGTTGTCGCCTCCCAAATATGCTCCTCTCCCTGGTCTGCAAAGAGAAGAATGCCCCCCCGTCCTTTGCACCATGGATGGCTGTCCTGGGTCACATAGGTTGGTCGTGCATGGCTACCGTCCCTCTGAGGCACAAGCACTCCCTCATGTTATTTTCGATCTCTTGGCTCACATCCAAAATTGGAAATCTGCAGGAGGAAAGGGACAATTATGATCTGCTTCATCCACATTCAGATTTAGCCAATTTGGCTGCGAGCCAAGAGATCAAAAAGGACAGGAGGGAGTGATTGTGCCTAAGAGAGACGGTAGCCGTGCACGGCCAACCTAATTGACCCAGAGCAGCCAACCAGGGTGCAAAGGCCAGAGGGGCCATTCTTCTCTTTGTAGACCAGGGAGACAAGTATATTTGGGAGACGACAGCATCAGCTTGTACTCCTCCGATTTCATATGCATCTTCAGGGCATCCTGGGCATTCACGGTCCATTTATAATGAAATATGAAATACACCCTAGAGGGGGGTGAATAGGATGTGTGGCACAAATTTAAAAAATAATCATAAACACAGAGATAATCATACACAGATATTTTTTAACGGAGTGGCTCCCCGCCAAAACTCCGACCCCAAGACCTACGAGGATTTCACTTAATAAAACCGATCACACTTACGGGTAGTGATCTCACCGTACACAAATATAGTTCAAGAGTTAAAGCGCAGATATAGCTTCAGAGTAAAGCTATTCTTAATACAATCTCACAACTAAAATAGATTCAAATAGCTTTAATACTGCAGTGAAAAATCGGAGAGATATCACCATGATGAAGTTTGTGAGGTCGTGATCGCGTGGGCGCAAACGGTTCGCTGATCCGATGTCTGGATTGGAAGATATAGTCTTCGGAAGATGCTTGCACGAATCTGAATTTCTGCAGCGGCTGATCTGTAGAAAAACGCCCGAACAGTGTATGATTCTGTAAACTGAGAAGATGACACTATCACCGCTGTGAAGAGGATGAAGATGTGGTCGCGTGGCCGCAAACGGCGAGTCGATCCGATGTCTGGATCAGGAGATATGAGCATACGAAGTCGGATGCGTGAATCTGAAATCTGCAGTGATGAATCTGTAGAAAAACATCCGAACTGTGTATAATCCTGAGGACTGAGCGAAGAAGACTATAACCGTTGCAAAGGGCTTGAAGATGTGGTCACGTGGGCGTAAACGGCTCGTCGATCTGACGTCTGGATCAGGAGATATGAGCGTACGAAGTCGGATACGCGATCAAGACAGATTTGTAGACGTTGAAAGCTTGAACTTGCTTGAAGAATCCCTTACCGTAAGCGCCTCTTGTGTTGATGTTCTGCTGGCCCTCTCTATGATTCACAGCCGTCTCTTGCTTTAAACAAATGATACGGATGTGCATGCGTGGTTTTTGAAGAAGCCGAACTAAAAAATTTGAAGAGCCGCACTCGAAAATATTAAAGGAGAGGAATGATGTGTTTTGTAAAAAATTACGCACGCTCCCCTTTTTTTATTTTGCCTACTGTGTAAACATGATTCAAGAATTAAAGTAAGTGGGCACAATCAAATTTGATTTGATCTTACTGTTTTTGTTTTCTTTTGGACTTATCTTTTGACATCAGCACTAAAGAAAACGCAATTAGGTAGATTTTCTCTTGTTTATGCTTTAATGAGAAGCACTACAAAAAAAGAAGTGCCCTGGATATAATTTTTTGCATGCTGCTCCTTTTTTTTGTGTTTGTGTATTCTGTTGTTTGTTGTTGTTGTTTTTTCAAATGCCGAATGCTTCAGCAGATAATTTGATGAGGTCAAAACAAAAAACAAAACAAACAAACTTGAATAAGAATGCAGCAGAGGCATTTTGAGATCATGCGGCAATTTGTGATTTTGGGAATTTAGCTTGGCTTCCATCCTATTTTGTGTGAAAATGGGATAAGATTTTTGAATAGGAGATTGAATAGGAGACCAAGTGTGTTGTGTTTAGGATGAGAACATGGAGTTTGAATCCAAGTAGATAATCCAGGAGTAACCAATCAGTTCATTTGAATTTCCTTTTTGCACCAATATCCACATACACGCTTCCTCTTGCAAATAAAATTTATTTTGCACTTTGCTCCCTGTAATCACTAAATAAAAGACGTTAGTCACACGCCTTGTTTGTTATCATCAAAATTAACTCGTATGACCTATTTAGTGAACTAAATAGGCCAACAATCTCCCCCTTTTTGATGATGGCAAACAAGTCTGGAAAAATTGAGAAATGATATTAAAGAGCAAGTTGAATAGTGCACATGATTGTAAACATCGTACAAAGCTCCCCCTATCGATGTGCTCCCATGAAAAGTTGTGACAAGCTCCCCCTCAAGATGTGCATCTCTCCCCCTCGTGCATTATATTTCTACTCTCCCCCTTTTGCCATTAATCGAAAAGATCACAAAAATAAATTAAAGTGGTGAAGAATGAGACATGAAACAAGTTTAGCATATCGAAGAAACAAGAATTGATGACGATGCTCATATTAATGCTTTTTCCCACGAACTTAAAGTATAACAAATGTCATGATTATTGAAAGCATACAGTCATTGTAAGAAATATAACAAGAAGATGTTGTATTATGAAACACTTTGACAATATGAATGGTGCTTAGAAACTAAGATATGAGAATATAAGATTATCTAATACAATTTGTGAGCCTTCATTGCTATGGAATAATCAATAATTAATATGTAGGGAGACACCAATCAAGGGATACCATGGTGTTAAATTTCGGGTCCTTTGGAATTGAGGTGCGATAAGTGGTTGCTTCATCTACCATATTTCATACGCATTGCTCAACAAACCCCCGAAATCCGGTTACTAGCCGCCGGTATCAAATGTAGTATATTTGAAGATGTTTTGCTATTCCCTTTTTCTTTTTCTATTTTTTTTATAAATGCTCATAAAAATTTTTTTTATTATTATTACAAAGTTGGTGTCTCAGAATAGTGACGCATGAAGGCATCACATACTCGACTCCCACTAAATAATTTTCCATAGAGATTTAAGCGCACAAAGTTGTAAAGATAAAATATAAATTCAGAAACTTTAGAATCTAAGCATATTCAATTGTCTCTATAGTTTATAAGACTCAATCAATCTATTTGATTCGTATAATTTGGCATGCTTACAAGTTTCACTTTTTTATGGATAATTCAAGCATGTGGATTTTACAATAATATGGTGCGTCATCATCAAAAACATTTTAATGTTTCTAAGATGTCTAACAAGGTTCATATCAAATTCTCAACCAAAATCAATAATAGTGATGACGATCATGCATGCACATACCAAGAATGACCAAACCCACATTAAGATGAAATAGTGTGTGGCTTAGGTACAATAAGTAAGCATATGTATGTGCATGGATATGCATGCTAATGCTCAATTAGTGACATAATCCCCAACTCCCTTCGAATGAAGCAAAATTGTTTTTGGTTTAAGGGTTTGGTGAAAATGTCCGCTAATTGTTTTTCTGTATCAATATATCCTATAGAGATATCTTTCTTATCAACGTGATCTCTAAGGAAGTGGTGACGAATATCAATATGTTTTGTCCTAGAGTGTAGAATAGGATTTTTAGATAGATTTATAGCACTCTTGTTGTCACACCAAATGGTTGTAGGTTGGAAAGTAAGATCGTAGTCTCTGAGGGTTTGTCTCATCCATAGAATTTGAGCACAACAACAACCTGCTGAAACATATTCTGCTTCGGTTGTACTCAATGCTATGGAGTTTTGCTTCTTGGAGAACCATGAAACAAGAGACATACCTAGTAGTTGGCAAGTGCCCGTGGTACTCTTACGATCGATCTTACTTCCCGCAAAATCCGCATCACAATATCCTACAAGCTCAAATGATGTGGAACAAGGATACCATAAACCAAAATCTAAGGTTCCTTTAACATATCGAATTATTCATTTAACATAAGAAAGATGGGACTCTTTTGGACAAGATTGAAACCTTGCACATAAACATACACTGAACATTATATCAGGCCTACTAGCTGTCAAGTATAATAGGCTACCAATCATACCCCGGTACAAGCGTTCATCCACATTCTTTCCCTTTTCGTCTTTATCCATCGTTGCCGTCGTTGCCATGGGAGTAGAGCATTCCTTAGCATTTTCAAGTCCAAACTTCTTCACTAACTCCTTTGCATATTTTGCTTGATTGATGAAAATTCCGTCCTCACATTGTTTAATTTGCAAACCAAGCATGAATGTAAGTTCACCCATCATGCTCATCTCAAATTCCCTAGACATACATGAAGCAAATTCCTCACACAATATATTGTTAGTAGCACCAAAAACGATATCATCAACATATATTTGTACTATAAGTAGATCTTTATTTTGATGTTTAACAAATAGAGTTTTATCCGCCTTTCCCATGGAAAAATTATTTTCAAGAAAAAATTTACTAAGTCGCTCATACCAAGCTCTAGGAGCTTGTTTGAGCCCATATAAAGCACGTTTAAGCTTGAAAACATAGTCCGGGTGGATGGAGTCTTCAAACCCAAGAGGTTGTTTGACATAGACTTCCTCAGATAGAACTCCATTCAAAAAGGCACTCTTGACGTCCATTTGAAAGAGTTTGAATTTCATGAAACTAGCGAATGTTAAAAGCATCCTAATTGCTTCCAATCTTGCGACGGGAGCAAATGTTTCATCAAAATCAATCCCTTCCTGTTGGTTATAACCTTGTGCAACTAATCTTGCTTTATTACGCACAACATGTCTCATTTCGTCAAGTTTGTTTCTAAATACCCATTTAGTGCCTATAATTGTTTGATTTTTTGGTTTATGAACAAGTTCCCAAACTTGATTTCTATCAAAGTGTGACAATTCCTCCTGCATTGCCATAATCCAATAGGAATCTTCTAAAGCACTATCAACATTTTTCGGCTCTAAAATGGATATAAATGCAAAGTTAACCATCAAATTAAAGCTACTTCTAGTACGTATACCTTCCGTCGTGTCTCCAAGGATTTGATTCTTTGGATGATCCTTCTTAAAGTGCCAATCCTTAGGGAGATCTTGTGATGACGTAGTAGCTTCTGCTTCTTTTGGCACACCATCATTGTTATTCTCTTGGTCATTGGAATTGCTAGTGTTTATCTCCAGTCCATCCAAACCACTTGTAATATCTGTAGATTCTGCAGCACTAGAAGACTCATTAATAGCACTTTTCTCGTCAAATTTCACATGCACAGTTTCTTGAATAGTAAGAGTTCTTTTGTTAAATACTCGATAAGATTTGCTATGTGGTGAGTACCCAACAAAAATACCCTCATCGGATTTAGCATCAAATTTATCCAGATTTTCGCCAACTTTCAGAATATAGCATTTGCATCCAAATGGTTTTAAATGTGATAAGTTGGGAGTCAACTCTCTATAAAGCTCATAAGGTGTTTTCTTCAAAATGGGTCTAATGGACATATGATTTAAAATATTGCAAGAAGTATGTATAGCTTCAGCCCAAAAATATAAAGGCAATTTGTAATCATGAATCATGGTCCTAGCCATTTCTTGCAAAGTACAGTTTTTCCTCTCAACCACCCCATTTTGTTGTGGTGTCCTCGGGCGGAAAAATTATGTGAATAACCTTTTGAAATGCAAAAATCATCAAAGCTAGTATTAACAAATTCTCCTCCATGATCACTTCTAACTTTGACAATTGAAAAACCTTTTTCATTTTCAACCTTTTTACAAAACATTTTGAAAACATCAAAATTTTCATGTTTGTGTGTCAAGAAATAAACCCAGGTGAAACGTGAAAAGTCATCGACAATATCAAAGCAATAATGCATACCACCTAAACTAGCAACCTTTGTGGGTCCAAATAAATCCAAATGTATCAGTTGCAATGGCTTCGAAGTAGTTACAACGTTTTTAGGATTGAAACTACCTTTATGCTGTTTACCTAGTTGACATGCATCACAAAGCTTATCCCGATCAAAGCTAATTTGAGGTAAACCTCTCACTAGTTTCTTTCGAGCAAGCTTTGAGATTAGGTCCATACCGGCATGGCCTAATCTTCGATGCCAAAGCCAACTAGTCTCATGTGATGCAAATAAACATTTTAGATTATTTGAATCACTAAGTTTGATAGTATAGATGTTATTATAAGATGTACCCTTGAAAAGGATATCATCACCTTTTAAAATATATACTTTGTCATTTTTGAAATGAACCTTAAGGCTTATAGAGCATAGCTGACTCACACTTAACAAGTTATGTGCTAAACCATCAACAAGATTAACATTTTCAATGACCACAAGAGGATGCTTACCAATGTTACCTTTGCCCAAGATTTTGCACTTCTTTCCATCTCCAAGAATAACCGTCCCTCCATCTTTCCTTGATAGCGTCGTGAAGAGGGATTCGTTGCCCGTCATGTGATTTGAGCAACCGCTATCAAGGTACCAATTGCTGTCATTTTCCACTTGAAGATGCACCTGCAAAAGAAGATGCACCCTTTGGTAACCAAATTTTGGATCCACAATTATTAGTACGATGCTTTGGAACCCATTTGAAATATGCATGATAATATCTGGCCAAGCAATCATACATAACATGCCCATTTTTGTTGTAATAAAAACATGTAACATTGAAATGCTTATTAGTAGATGACATATGATTTTTGTGCATGTAATGTTCAAAGCTCATGTCTCTTGCAAAATTCTTTTCAATGATGTTCCTAGTTTTTTTCTTAGGTTGTTTTTTCTGAAAGCCAAGACCATGTTTACTAGATTGTTCATTAAGCCCATTTATCATCTTATTAAAGCTTTCTTGGCTATTTGTGAATTTCTTTAATGTCAAGCTAAGATTTTGATTTTCATTCTCAAGTTCACTAATCTTAGTCTCATATCTTTTTTCTTTTTCACTAGTTTCAGAATTGATGGCTATGTGTTTTCCTTTTATTAAATTAGATTTTTCTTTTTCAAGCTCTTCCAATTTTTCTTCATAGCTAGTCACTTTTAGGTTCAATAATTTTATTTCAGAATCTTTAGAACTAAGAATACTAATTTTCTCTTTTAATTCTTTAGCGAGATTAACATGGTCAAACTCTAACTTAGCCAATTTTTTATTAGTATTTTCTAGCTCTAAGGTTTTTGTTTCTAGTTGGGTTTCATCAAAATTATATATTATTTCCTTTTGTTCTTTCCACTTAACAAATAGCTCATCTCTCTCTCTTGTCATGCTCCCTAGTTCATCTTTTAATGAATCACGAACTTTTTTTAGTTTAAGGAATTTAGGACCCATTTCTTGAAGGAGTTCTACAAGAAATTCATAAGCTTCCTCCATGCTAGAAAACATATCATCACTAATATTCATTTCATCATCAAAGCTTTGAACAAGAGAGCTAATTTTTACCTTTTCGTTTCCAGCCATAAAGCAAGTTCCAGTGTTGTCGTTCCAGTCATCATCTGAGGAGAGCTCTTCTGCGTCACTTTCTCCCCATGTAGCCATCATTCCTCGCTTTAATGATCTCTTTTATCCATCACCAGTCTTTTCCTTTCCTTTTCCTTTCAGAAGTGGACATTCTGCTTTCATGTGCCCTCTCTTGTTGCATCTGAAACACTGAGGTGCAGAACTTTCTCCATCATTTTCTGCATTTTTCTTGACTCCCAAAATGCTTCCCGTCCTTCTTTTGTTGTTTTTCATGAATTTCACAAATTTCCTTGTAACAAGAGCCATGCTTTCATCATCTGATTCATTCATCTCCTCCTTGAGCATTTTGGAGATTTGAAAAGCTAAGTTCTTTTCATTTGTTTCCTCTTTCTTAGGTTTCTCTTCCATCTTTAGTGTGCTGTCATTGGCCATCTTCAATTGAACCTCATAAGCCATTAATTTTCCCATTAACTTCTCGAAACTGATATTTGCCAAATCATGTGCTTCTTCGATCGCCGTCCTCTTTTGAATCCAATCGCTAGATAAGGAGTATAAATTCTTTCCGACCAGATCTTCCTCAGGGATATCCTTCCCTAAGGATTTCAGTGGATTAACGATATCTGCAAACGAGAAAACATAGCATCAATAGACTCATTAGGCATCATAGCAAAATTTTCATATTTCTGTAATAACATTCTAATACGAGTTTTCTTAACTTCACTAGTTCCCTCATGAGTAACTTCAAGTCTCGTCCAAATATCCTTAGCAGTAGAACAAGAACTAATGCGGTTAAATTCAGTTTTACTAAGACCACAATACAAGATGCTCATGGCCTTAAAATTTAGATTTTCTAACCGATCATTTTCTTTTTGTTGCTCAGGAGTGGGTTTATCAAATAGTGTAAATCCTTCACTGATTATTTTCCATAATTCCATATCGATACCTTTGATGTGTATGGACATACGCTGTTTCCAATAACTATAGTCCGTACCATCAAATAGAGGAGATCTGAGATACGACTGACCTTCTCTTTGACTGTGCGTGTCATATGAGTATGTGTGCGGAATTTGTGCCATAAGATCGAAATTCCACTAGACTTTGAGTCTAAAAGGAATCCCGCTCTGATACCAATTGAAATACACCCTAGAGGGGGGTGAATAGGGTGTGTGGCACAAATTTAAAAAATAATCACAAACACAGAGATAATCATACACAGATATTTTTTAACGGAGTGGCTCCCCGCCAAAACTCCGACCCCAAGACCTATGAGGATTTCACTTAATAAAACCGATCACACTTACGGGTAGTGATCTCACCGTACACAAATATAGTTCAAGAGTTAAAGCGCAGAGATAGCTTCAGAGTAAAGCTATTCTTAATATAATCTCACAACTAAAACAGATTCAAATAGCTTTAATACTACAGTGAAAAATCAGAGAGATATCACCGTGATGACGTTTGTGAGGTCGTGATCGCGTGGGCGCAAACGGTTCGCTGATCCGATGTCTGGATTGGAAGATATAGTCATCGGAAGATGCTTACGCGAATCTGAATTCTGCAGTGGCTGATCTGTAGAAAAAGACCCAAACAGTGTATGATTCTGTAAACTGAGCAGATGAGACTATCACCGTTGTGAAGAGGATGAAGATGTGGTCGCGTGGCCGCAAACGGCGAGTCGATCCGACGTCTAGATCAGAAGATATGAGCATACGAAGTCGGATGCGCGAATCTGAAATCTGCAGTGACGAATCTGTAGAAAAACATCCGAACTGTGTATAATCCTGAGGACTGAGCGAAGAAGACTATAACCGTTGCGAAGGGCTTGAAGATGTGGTCGCGTGGGCGCAAACGGCTCGTCGATCCGACGTCTGGATCAGGAGATATGAGCGTACGAAGTCAGATGCGCGATCAAGACAGATTTGTAGACGTTGAAAGCTTGAACTTGCTTGAAGAATCCCTTACCGTCAGCGCCTCTTGTGTTGATGTTCTGCTGGCCCTCTCTATGATTCACAGCCGTCTCTTGCTTTAAACAAATGATACGGATGTGCATGTGTGGTTTTTGAAGAAGCCGCAATAAAAAATTTGAAGAGCCGCACTCGGAAATATTAAAGGAGAGGAATGATGTGTTTTGTAAAAAATTACGCACGCTCCCCTTTTTTTATTTTGCCTACTGTGTAAACATGATTCAAGAATTAAAGTAAGTGGGCACAATCAAATTTGATTTGATCTTACTGTTTTTTTTTCTTTTGGACTTATATTTTGACATCAGCACTAAAGAAAACGCAATTAGATAGATTTTCTCTTGTTCATGCTTTAATGAGAAGCACTACAAAAAAAGAAGTGCCCTGGATATAATTTTTGCATGCTGCTCCTTTTTTTTGTGTTTGTGTATTCTGTTGTTTGTTGTTGTTTTTCAAATGCCGAATGCTTCAGTAGATAATTTAATGAGGTCAAAACAAAAAAACAAAACAAACAAACTTGAATAAGAATACGGCAGAGGCATTTTGAGATCATGCGGCAATTTGTGATTCTGGGAATTTGGCTTGGCTTCCATCCTATTTTGTGTGAAAATGGGATAAGATTTTTGAATAGGAGATTGAATAGGAGACCAAGTGCGTTGTGTTTAGGATGAGAACATGGAGTTTGAATCCAAGTAGATAATCCATGAGTAACCAATCAGTTCATTTGAATTTCCTTTTTGCACCAATATCCACATACACGCTTCCTCTTGCAAATAAAATTTATTTTGCACTTTGCTCCCTGTAATCACTAAATAAAAGACATTAGTCACACGCCTTGTTTGTTATCATCAAAATTAACTCGTATGACCTATTTAGTGAACTAAATAGGCCAACAAAATAGACCATTCAAATTGATGAGTATACGTCCGTTATCCTTCAGTAATGCCAGGGATCTCGGGAATGAACATCTTCTATACTCAACGCGCAATCCCACCGAGAAAAATGCATAATCCCAAGTATTTTAGGCTGAGCTTAAAAATAGGTAAATTACTCTCCGCACACGACAAGGAAACTGAACCGTTTTGCGCCTTGAGCAAAATTGATGCTATTACGAAAATTACTCTCCGTCAAAAACTCATAAAATTCTTTATTTTCCAGCGCAACAAAAATAATCAAATTTTTCCGTTGTGCATGCGGATTAATTGGTTCCACTATAAGACCTTTTGTGTACAGTGGAGTTCTTAGATGTGAGACCGTGTGTGTACAGCGAATGGATATTGATTCACACTAGGACTTTTAACCCCCACGCATGACGCACACAACGGCTAATTGATTTCAGCCCTTCGTTGCGTTTATATCTGTCATAGCGTCAGTTTCCAACATCAACCATTTACCTTTACGTGAAAGGACTACTGGATGAATGCTATCGTCCATATCTTTATCAAGCATGCACGAACAGCAGAAGAACTTATTGTTTCCAGACAGTGGTTGTGTGCGCAAATAAAGAAGAATATTTATAGAGGGAAGTAGAGGAAGTTGTGAGAAGATGAGGGCTCGTTGTCAGCCACTTAGGAATTTGACCAATAAAAATGAAGATTATAATAAGTTAGTGATCCTAAGTAATGCAATGGATCTCGGGAATCAACATTTATTTACTTAATGTGCACACCGCGTAATACCAACGTGAAAATTGCGTAATCCCAATTATTTTATCATGTGTATCAAAATAGGTTAATTATTCTCGGCGTAAAATAAGAAAACTCAACGGTTTTTCGCCTTGATCAACATTGATGCTAATAGGAAAATTACTCCTACAATACTAATCTCCACTAATCTTTTTTCATACATTTTATTCAACGCGCACACAGTGCTAAATAATACAGAAGCGAGTAAAAATCATAATTGCTCCCCGTGAAAAAGGCATGGAAAACGGGAATTGCTCAAGGCGCACAACGCACAACGCATGGCAGCGAATTGTATTGGTTGATGAGGATGAGACTGCAGTAGAGTTCTACACTTCTACTATGTGGCGACATCGAAGACCCTGTCAAGCTACAGAGGGGTTCTCGTGAATATACAAAATACTGCTCGTGAATCTACAGCTGATTGATACCAGACATATGATTTTCCCAAGAATTCTTGACCGGTGGGAAGCGATCTGGAAAAATTTATAGCCGCTTACATAATTGCTCAATGCTCAGAACCAACAAATTTATGGCCGTTGTGCACGGTGAGCAAATTTTTTATGGTTTACATAATTGCTTATAGCGGACAACAAACAAAGCCAGGTGTTTCCTTTGAGCCGTTGTGTGCGTTGAGCTAATTTTTAATTGTTAACATAATTGCGCAAAGCTCACAATAAGCAAAGCCAGGTGTCCTCTTTGAGCATCAAAGGTATTTTATGAACAATTGTTAAACGCGAACAACGAGCAGAATTATGCCCGTTGTGCACGTTAAGCTAATGTTGCGTCGATGACAAATTTGCTCAACTCCCCTACGGGAATAAATTTGCCCTTTTTGCGCTTTGAGCATATTTGTGAGATGTTATAATTTTAATTCCAATGCGCGCCACCGCAGTGAATCGATCACATTCCAAATTTCATCATACTTAATCTGATTTCGAAGCAAGCCTACATGCAAACTGTTAGATTTAAGTCTGATACTTATTCAATCTGAAAACATTATAGATTAAACCGGATACTTATTCAATCTGACTCAGAAACTACATTCAAACTTTTAGATTAAATCTGATACTTTTTCAATCGGAAGACATATCTAATCAAATTCAGAAACTGCTTGCAAAATTTTAGATTAAATCTCATACATATTCAAATTGATGACATTTTCAAAATGACCCAGCCATTCAAATATATTGATGTACATACTGATAGAGATCCAAACTGATTCATTAGCCTATGCTCTTACAAACTGATACATATGATTGTCTACGTAGATGTTTACAATGAAGGGCTCGCTGTGGGATAACGGACTTATACTCATCAATTTGAATGGTCAATTTCACTATAAATGGACCGTCAATGCCCTCAAAAATTTCGCTTTGTGTATGAGATTACCCGCAAAAATTACTCACTGCACAACATCTGTATATTCTGTATATTCACGAGCACAGCAACTGTAGACTCACGGGTTCTTTCCATGACTCACAGTAACTCAACTGTAGTCTCATCCTCATCTATGGGCAGTCCAATTCTTCTATAAATGGATTCTCATTCTAAATGTTGGAAACGGCTAATTGATTGCAGCATTCAAAACCTCTCAATAAATATGCAAATAAAGCCTCGCTTTAATAAGCAGCATTCGATGCCTATCTTAATACTCATTTAATATTTGACCGTTTGAATTCATAACAGCTATTTTTTGAACTCTATTTATATCCCTCTTCATTCCTCAAGAAAATACACGGAAAAATTGCTTCCTCCAAAAATTCTTCTTTGCTTCATCCCGTTCTCCTGGGTAGCTGTACAGTGCAATATCCAAAGTATCTGGCCGCGAGTGCACGCGTCCAGGGGCTGCTGTGTTAACCTTCGGGAGCAACCGACAACAGCGATTACCACCGAGGTCGCACCGTAATTGCTTTCAAGGCAGTGGTCATCCCCACGCCACAGTGCTTTCAATTACATCTGCCAAGTATTCTGTTTCTCTGATCTTCCTCGTATAGCCACGACATTCTACGTATTTTTCTTACAATATGTTTGTTTCTCAGTTTAACAGGACAAATTCTAACCATTAGTTCATTCTGCTTAATGTAGATATATACCATGGTAAATGGAAGACAAATTGAAAGTTTTTCCTACTATTTCAATGTGGACCATTTCCTTCATGATGTAGATGCCTGTAAAGAGAACGGGATGGCGGTAAAAAATGACTCCAATGAAATCAGGCTAACTACGCAACCAAAATGCACATTCAAATCTTCCCAAAATATCTCAGCGGTCAGCGTACCTTATAGCATACATGAGCATTTTCTTGCTTTCTTGCGTTTGAAAGTAATGATTTTCGAGGTTTTCCATTTGGTACGTATATACTTTTAAGTACACTGTAGGTGAACTTTATATTCAATTGGGTGGAAAATGATGTATAAATTTAGTGATTTTACATGCATGCAGATACGGTTGAGATTGATGGAGAAGGTACAAAAATCCAAGGTTCTATTGATTTATCTTTTCTGGGATAATGCATTAAATCTTTGATTCCAAGTCGAATTAGTTGTATGAATTGTTTGATACAAGATGAAATGGATTTTACAAAAGAATTTACTACCACGCAAATTTTTAAGAGACGAGACGAGCTGTTTGAGTGGATAAAGACCGTCGGCCATGTGATTGTTACCATGTCGACGACGAGTTTGAGTAAAACTTCCAATAGGATTCCTGCTGTTTACTTTGCATGTGAAAGAAGCGGGGTTTATAGGGGACATCGAAAGGAAAAAAAGACCGACATGCCAGTTAAAACCAAGAAGTGTCAATGTCTTTTCTCATTGCGTGGTAATATGGTGGGCGTCGGCGTTGGCAATGAGGAGTGGAGGTTAACAGTCGTTGATGGCAGGCACAACCATCAAGATGCTAATTATTTCGAGGGCCATTCCGATGAAGGGAAGTTGCAGGGAATGGAGGTGGAATCATTGAGAGATTTGGCAAATAGCATGCTGAGGCCGGCTGAAATTTTGAAAGTCCTGAAGGAAAATCCAACCTTCCATGCAACCTCCATCAAATCAATTTATAATGCACGTTACCGATTAGAAAGGGACAACAAGAATGTTGATATTGAAAAAAATTCCGTATAAAATTGATGTTGATGACCATGTTCGGTTTTGCGCAAAATAATCACTTTGTTTAGAATGACATTGTTGTAAGAAATTAAAAGATATGTTACCCATATTGCTACCATTGCTGACAATATTGTAAATTATATAACGTTCTACACACATGAAATATGATTTTTTTATCATATTGACCACTTGGAAGCATGAATTTTTATCATGTCTTCCGAAATGGGCACATATATATCATCTGTATGGGTTGATGTGTTTATAAAACAAATTACTCGTCGTGCGCACGACACGCAAATCGGGGCGTAATTTTGCCAAGCGTGCGCGCGGATTGATATTGACTCACACGAGGACTTTCAACCCCCATGCACGACGCGCACAACTGGGGTAATTTTGCCCGTCGTGCGCACGGAGGGAAATTGCTTCACACTGTGCGTTTTAACCACCCCGCACGACGGGGGTAATTTTGCCAGTCGTGCACGCGGAAGGAAATTACTTCACCATTTTCGTTTTAACCCACGCGCACGACGGAGATAATTTTGCCCGTCGTGCGTGCAGAGGGAAATTTTCTTCACACTGTGCGTTTTAAGCCCATCGCACGACGTGCACTATTGGGGAAATTTTGTCGGTCGTGCGCGCGGACGGAAATTTCTTCACACTTTGCGTTTTAACCCACGCGCACGACGGGGGTAATTTTGCCCGTCGTGTGCGCGTACGGAAATTGCTTCACACTTTGCGTTTTAACCCACACGCATGACTGGGGGTAATTTTGCCCATCGTGCGCGCGGGGGGGAATTTTCTTCACAGTGTGCATTTTAAGCCCCGCGTAGGACGCACACTACTGGGGAAATTTTGCCAGTCGTGCGTGCTGACGGAAATTTCTTCACACTAGGCGTTTTAACCCCTGCGCACGACTGGTTTAATTTTGCCCGTCGTGCGCGCCTATGGAAATTGCTTCACACTGTGCATTTTAACCCATACGCACGACGGGGGGTAATTTTGCCCATCGTGCGCGCGGGGGGAAATTTTCTTCACAGTGTGCATTTTAAGCCCCGCGTAGGACGCACACTACTGGGGAAATTTTGCCAGTCGTGCGTGCTGACGGAAATTTCTTCACACTAGGCGTTTTAACCCCTGCGCACGACTGGTTTAATTTTGCCCGTCGTGCGCGCCTATGGAAATTGCTTCACACTGTGCATTTTAAGCCCCGCGCACGACAGGGGTAATTTTGCCCGTCGTGCGCGCTGAAGGAAATTGCTTCACCCTTTTGCGTTTTAACCCACGCGAACGACAAGCACGACTGGGGTAATTTTGCAAGTCGTGCACGGGGACGGAAATATCGTCACACTATGCGTTTTAACCCACGCGCACGACGCGCACGACTGGGGTAATTTTGCCTGTCGTGCAAATTTCGTCACACTTTCCATTTTAACCCCCGCTCATGACGGGGGTAATTTTGCCTGTCTTGCACACGGAGGGAAATTCCACACTTTGCCCCCCGCGCACGACATGAACGACGGGGGAAATTTTGCCCGTCGTGCGCGCGAACAGAAATTTCTTCACAGTAGGCGTTTTAACCCAAGCGCACGACGAGGGCAATTTTGCCCGTCGTGCGCGTGGAAAGAAATTGCTTCACACTTTGCTTTTTAATCTCCGTGCACGACGGGGGCAATTTTTCCAGTCGTGCGTGCGTATGGAAATTATTTCACACTGTGTTTTAAGCCACACGCACGACGCGCACGACGGGGGGCAACGGAAATTGCTTCACACTTTGCGTTTTAACCCACGCGCACGACGGGGGAATTTTGCCCGTCATGCGCGCGGAAGAAAATTGCTTCACACTTTGCATTTTAACCCACGCGCACGACGGGGGTAATTTTGCCCGTCGTGCGTGCGGATGGAAATTGCTTCACACTGTGTGTTTTAATCCCCGCGCACGACGCGCACGACTTGGGCAATTTTGCCCTTCGTGCGCGCAGAGGGAAATTACTTCACACTATGCGTTTTAAGCCCAGCGCACAACGCGCACAACTCAGGCAATTTTGCCAGTCGTGCGTGCGGCGGACGGCAATTGCTTCACACTTTGTGTTTTAACCCACGCGCACGACGGGGGAATTTTTCCCGTCGTGCACGTGGAAAGAAATTGCTTCACACTTTGCGTTTTAACCCATGCGCATGACGGGTGTAATTTTTCCCGTTGTGCGCACGGATGGAAATTGCTTCACCCTGTGAGTTTTAATCCCCGCGCACGATGCGCACGACTTGCGCAATTTTGCCATTCGTGTGCGCGGATGGAAATTGCTTCACAATGTTTGTTTTAAGCCCCGCATACGTTACGCACAACTGGGGCAATTTTGCCAGTCGTGCGCGCGGCGGACGGCAATTGCTTCACACTTTGCGTTTTAACCCATGCGCACGACGGGGGAATTTTGCCCGTCGTGCGTGCGTACGAAAATTGCTCAACACTTTGCGTTTTAACCCACGTGCACGACGGGAGAATTTTTCCCGTCGTGCGCGTGGAAGGAAATTATTTCACACTTTGCGTTTTAACACACGCGCACGACGGGGGTAATTTTGCCCGTCGTGAACGCAGATGAAAATTGCTTCACACTGTGCGTTTTAATCCCCGCGCATGACGCGCATGACTTGGGTAATTTTGCCCTTCGTGCGTGCGGATGGATGGAATTACTTCACACTGTGCGTTTTAAGCCTCGCACACGGCGTACACAACTGTGGCAATTTTGCCAGTCGTGCGCGCGACGGACGGCAATTGCTTCACACTTTACGTTTTAACCCACGTGTACGACGGGGAATTTTTTCCGTCGTGCGCACGTACGGAAATTGCTTCACACTTTGTGTTTTAACCCGCGTGCACGTCGGTGGAATTTTTCCAGTCGTACGCGCGGAGGGAAATTTTCTTCACACTGTGCGTTTTAAGCCCCGCGCAAGACGCGCACAACGGGGGCAATTTTACCGGTCGTGCACGCGGACGGATATTTCTTCACACTTTGTGTTTTAACCCACGTACAAGACGGGGTAATTTTGCCCGTCGTGCGCGCATAAAATTGCTTTACACTTTGCGTTTTAACCCACGCGCACGACGGGGGTAATTTTGCCCGTCGTGCACGTGGAGGGAAATTTTCTTCACACTGTACGTTTTAGCGCACAACGCGCACTACTGGGGCAATTTTGACCCACACGAACGACGGGGGTAATTTTGCCCGTCGTGCACGCGGAGGGAAATTTTCTTCAAACTATACGTTTTAAGCCCCGCGCACGACGCGCACTACTGGGGCAATTTTGCTGGTCGTGCGCGCAGACGGAAATTTCTTCACACTAGGTGTTTTAACCCACGTGCACGACAGTGGTAAATTTTTCGGTCGTGCGTGCCTATGGAAATTGCTTCACACTGTGTGTTTTAAGCCCCGCGCATGACGCGCACAACTGGGGCAATTTTTCCTGTCACGCCCCGCTTCCCAAAACGACGGAGACGAAGCGTGACTAAGGCCCGCTCGGGTCGGAGCTGAGAAGCTCGGATCCAATAAGCGTCTGTAGGGGTACCATTTAAAAGATTTTCAGGTTCTTGCATTTATAAAGTTCGAACAACAGACAGTACAGAAAAGAAGTTGCATTCATTAAATTGAGATATAATATCCAACAAGCACAAAGTCTAAAAAGGAGCCTAAGCTGGCAACAACTAACTAAAAGCAAACTAAAGGTAGTAACCTCTGAAAGTGACGACTAAGAAGACCTCAAGGTCTGGTCCTCGTCGGGCGCGTACTCTGGGTCGCCGTCCTCGGCTCCTCGTGCTCCAGTGAGTCTGCCTCGTCCACGAACTCTGGCTGAGCACCTGATGTACAACACCCAAGAAAAGGAACTGTACATCAGGTAAAGTCTACGAAAAGGGTTAGACTTTACTGCAAGTGCACCGAACTTTAAACAACGGTTTACTGGTTGATTAACATGCTGAGGTTCTCTTACACAACAGTTTACTGGTTGATTAGCATGCTGTGGTTATAACAGGGTAACACAACAGGAAGTAACGTAGCAGGAAAGTAAAACGGGACAAGTAGTAGTCGTAGCGTGTGCTACCAACTACGGGACTATCCTAAAGGTGTCAGGACAAGACGAAACTAGACAAGACAAGACAGGACACGACACGACTGACAGGACTAGTAAAACACGAAGGGTTCACGCCTTACGGTTCGAGGGGGATCAGAACCTCTCACCGTGCGCACGCTCAACCCTACCCCAAACCCCAGAACTCAGGACAGGAAACACGGAGATCACTTTCGCAAGGAAAGCACCTGAAACGCCCGTAGGCTTTTTCATAACACAGAGATCACTTCCGCAAGGGAAGCACCTGAAACGCCCGTAGGCTTTTTCGTAACACAGAGATCACTTCCACAAGGGAAGCACCTGAAACGCCCGTAGGCTTTTTCGTAACACAGAGATCACTTCCGCAAGGGAAGCACCTGAAACGCCCGTAGGCTTTTTCGTAACACAGAGATCACTTCCGCAAGGGAAGCACCTGAAACGCCCGTAGGCTTTTTCGTGTAACTGGGACAAGACACGACAAGTGTAAGGAATTGTTATTCTAGGGTGTCCACACACACGCACACACAAGATAGCCCTAAGGTGTCAAGAGTTGTTGTTTGTTGAGCTTAAACTTCGTCGTCAAGTCTAAGTCATCAGGAGCGTCCCGGACGCTATCATTTCACGTCTGGTTCTATACATTCACAGTCTAACAGTTCTAGCAATCTAAGACCAAAGCACGGTCAAAAAACGCAAGTGGGTACACTTGCCTGCGGTGGTGAGTGTGTCGTCCGTCCGGGGTGTCTCGTCCAGGCGTCGCGTCCGCGGTAGTCCGTCTGAAATATCGCCACGGCGACGGTGTCAGTTCTCAATTTCATCAAATCCTATTATGTTTTATTTCTAGGTTGTCGGGACTATCCTATTCGTCAAAAATCTCATTTTGATGTTCTGTTCAACCTAGATCGACCACTATCCTATGTGCACAGAAAATTTGTCCGATGGTCGATTTCTACAGTGAGAAGCGTTTTACTGGTGCGGAAAAGTAAATTTAATTATTGTTGTCCAGTTTTAGTTAAGGTTCAGTTTGCTACAGTGTGGGTTTTGCTACGAGTTAGGGGCACCAACCTGGTTCGACGGTCACGTGTAAATCTGGCGTCGGATCTGGGTACAGCTACGAATCGCGTCGCGGCTCCAGTTACTCGAATGCGGTAGCGCGGATTTATCTGCGACATAGGATTGAAATCAAGCCAAAATTTCTTAACTAAGAAGATAATTATAAATTAAACATCACTTATATTATAACAGGCACACATGTATATATACAAGGGTAATAGCTTTCACGTTAGCAGGTCGTAAGCACGGATTTGTGTCACACAACACTCACGGCATTGAGGAGTTGCTGGAACTTGAGATCTGTTTCTTCAGCAACCTGAGAAAAGACTGAGCAATGTCAAGGGCAGGTTCAAGCTAGTAATCTCCCCAAACTTGGCATGAACCATCAGTGCCGCCTCGACACCTAGCCCGATCCGGGCCTGCTCGTCTTTGACCGCCTCGTCGTGGGGTTCGTCGGGCGGTCGCGAGAGAGAGGAGGGGGTGTGGCGATTTGGGGCGGCGCTAGGCCGTCAGGCGGTGACCGGAAACGGAGCAGCAGCGGAGCGCTGTTGTTGGCTGAACAGCGGCGGCGCAAGCGAGTTTAAGGCGGCGTTGGGCGATGCAGAACCGCCGGGAGGCAGAGCTTGGCTCGATGGGCAGCGGGGGTAACCGGTGTGACGGTCGGAAAAACGTGTGGCCGTCGAGGGGAACAGCAGCAGGAGTCGGGCTGCTTGGCGCGTGGAAGGGCGGCTGAGCGAGGACTGTGCTGGTGGAGCCGCAAGTCGGAGACGGTGGGATCACCGTGGAGGAGTAAGCCGGCGGTGAGGGGAGAGGAGGCGCAGGCAGCGGTTGGAGTTCTCAGCAGCACGGGTTGCTGCTCACTGCTGCTGCGTAAAGAAGTCCGCGGCGGTGGAAGCAGCAACGCAGGCGGCGGTGGGGTTGTAGGTGGTCGGAGCGTCGGCGGGTAGGCGGAGCTTGGCGGAGGGGTGGAGGCGACGTCATGGGCTGCGAGGGCGGGATCTCGCCGTGGAGAGGGAGATCGGAGAGAGGGACGCCAGAGCTTCGCGATGGCGGCAGAGCAGGAATGCGAGAGGGAGGCGGGGTGGCACGATGACCGCCGGTGGCGGTGCGAGAGGGGGAGATGCGGGTGAGGGTGGTCGGGGTTGTGGCGGCTGCTGCACGGGGTGGTGGCCGCGCAGCGAGAGCGGGGCGGCGCCGGGCTGAAGGAGTGGCCGCCGGCGTTCACCGTGGGGGAGATCGGGAGGGGGATTTGGGTGATTGGGGTTTTTTTAGGAGGCCGGCGGCTGTGATTTTGGGGTTAGGGTTAGATAGTTTAGGTTATTATAAATACTAATAAAAATTTGCTATATACATCTAGGGTTAGCAAAAAGTGTATAGCTCAAAGAGATAGTGAGTGAAATTTTGGGGTAAGTCTAAGGGTCAATAGAGAGAAGAAGATTAGGGAAAAATTTAAAACATTTTAAAAGAAGATTTAGCCATATTTGGCTAACAAATTCGAAATTTGAATCTGATCAGGACAAATCAACGGTCCAGATTTCTCCGTGCGATATCTTTCAATCCGGGCGTCAGAAAAATAATCCGAAAATACCGGGACGATCGCGGAGACGAGACGCACCGATCTACGGAGCCCGATCGTGCGTATCGCCTACCAAGAATTTACGTAAAATTGGAAACGGTGTTTTGAGTTAAATGACTAAAACGCCCCAATCGTTCAAAGTCGTTTTGCGAGAAAACAAGCCGTGAAACGTCGTTCCCAAAAATTACAATAAAATCCAACGCCCCAAAACGATCGCAACGGCACATCGCATCGTTAAATTCGGAATCCAGAAATAATCAAATAATGCACGTGCACGATAGAGCACGTGCACGCAGAAAATACGAACGGTCGGAAAGCGGCCGTTACATTCTACCCACCTTAGAAATGATTCCGTCCTCGGAATCACTCATACTAAGTCTAATCATAAAATCTATAAATACCTAAGCCTATAATTCACATCCTCCACACAATGGTCTCTAGTCCTATACTTTTAACATCGTTCCTCAAATAATCCGTCATAATCCTTCTTTTCACTGGATAATGCCACGACTAAACTCGCCTCCTAATACGTAGCTATAGACCCATCACTTACTGTTCAAATTTCCAATTCTAAGTCCTCACAAAAGAATAATAATCATCTTCTCATACCATACCACTCTATAAAACATCATCGCTCAAAAACAATCTTTTAACTCTCTATCTCTTCCCAATATTAATCAATCGCTAAAATGATGTTCTAGTCAATCACCAACCCAAAACAAAAACTCTGTCTATCTTATAACACCTTCACAAATCAACAATCGTCGTGTCCTCAATACTGTCCTGTCATATCTTCCCATAAATTTATCCACCAATTAATTTGGACTATCAAGATTTCATCTTATCCTACTCACTATAATTAATCCCAACCAATATTATGTCCACCTACCTAACCATCCATTCATCTCGACGCGTCGTATCATTCCCAAAGTCTTCTCACGTCAATTCATCAACCAAGTCTCGATGCTTACAATGTTCTACTCATTCTCGTGATCACCCTAACTCCTACCATACTCTGTAGCCATCCCTATCTACCATTCGTCTAAGCCTCAAATCTGATAAGTTCTCATCTTCACGCATATAATTTCATCCATTCAGAGTTCTCCATTTAGTCCTCCATACATCGGTTTTATAAATAAGTCTTGGACAGCCCATTCTCATCTTCCGAACGAAATCTATTCCAATATCCTATTGTCCCAAAATCGGTTGATCTTTGCTATAACAAATCTCATCTCTCCCTGAGCCTGCCCGCAACAAAATCCTACAACAATAATAGCTAGTCCCAAAACTACAACAATCATAACATAACATTTCTAAATGGAGAGAGAGAGGAGAGAAAGGGAAGCTTAAAACCAGCGACACCTTTTTTTTAAAACATTTGAAAAAGAACCTGTGGAGTTGTGGTAATGGATGAGAGAGGATGGTGATTTGTGATCTTACGAGCTAGTTTCAAAAACTTTAAAGATTTGGTTTAAAGGAAAACAAAAAGTTTTAATACAATCACACGCAGTCAAAGATAAGCTATATTATAGCCGCGAAAACTACGTCTAAGGAAAATTGCCTGCTATGACCCTATTCATATATGTATGAATACCGTCATTCAGACAACTTCAATCATATCATGGTTAACACTGAGTACACATTCAAGACACAAACAGCAATCATCGGGATCCTAAATAACACACACTCATACAGGTCTACGCACTCTACCTATACTCATGCACCACAACGACATCACCTACCAAAAGGGCCTTCTCCTAAACCGGAGATAACAAAGCCAACTACAAGGACTAATGTCTACACAACCTAAAGAAAACAGAAGCCAGGAGTGTAACGAAATGAATCGGAAGGAACGAGTTCAAATAAGACGAGATAAGGAGGTGGTTGGTTGGGTGTGACGAAAATATTTCTCAAAATAATTAGATAGATGAAGGAATAAAAGTAGGATAATGTAGCGATTGTTTTGCAAATGAAAATAAATTTAAACAAAGGTTCTTGAAGTATGAGCACGATGATCATAGAGATGTTTATATGTAAAGAAATTTAAAATCCCCCTTTGTTTTAGAAAAAATATTCTAAAGTACGTACGTAAATGGTTAAAAATAAATTTCGTAGGTTAGAAAAATGATATATTGAATTCCCGAAATGGTAACAAAGTTTTAAAACTAAAATACGATGTATACTGATTCGAAAATAAGTACGAGGCCGTAACTTAAAACTTTTACGACCGAAAGGTTTCAAAATTTGCGAAAGAATTTTAACTCAACCGAAAGTAAGAAATTTTAAATAATTAATAAAAGTTTTCAAAGAAGTCAAATTGGGCGGAGAATTTAATAACGAATTTCGAAAATACTTTTAAAGGAAGCAGGTTTTGGGAAAGGGAAAAATTCGAAAATAAGTACACGATAGTAGAAATAAATTGTGTAGTTTATAAAAGTAATATATATATTTTGGAAACAAGGCAAATAATGCGAGATGTTGACTTCAAACATTTACGTCCAAGAAAGCTCCAAGTCAATTAAAAAGTTTTAACTCGATCCAATACAACAAATTTTAAATATATAATATATGGGTTTTCAAAGAAACCAAGCTAGAGCGAAAACTTAATAAGGAAAGTCGAAAATAATTTTAGAGGAGGTAGAATTGGTCAAGGAAGGGATACGAAGGATCGATGATAATCGTCAGGAAACGATCACGAGAATCGAGAGAAAGGAAAAATGATCGCATGAGGAGTACGCGTAAGATATGAATCGTGAAGAGCTACGATGGGACTCTATGGTCGATAGCACAAAATTTGCAAGGATCAGAGGGATGCTAGAGGACAAGGGTTCTAATCATCGGGTCGTCTAAAGATTAGGATAACTCAGCTCAAAGGCTTCCTATGAGCTAGACTATACTCAAGATCTAAGGGAAGATTCCTAAGTGAATCAAGGTTACGTTCTGCGGGGCCCGAAGTCGATGAGCCCGAGCGAACGACTAAGCTAAAAGGGGGACCCTAGGAATCTAATACAGTCAGAGTTAGGGAGGGAGAGGCTACTAAGGTATCCTAAGACGGGTACGGCTAATCTTAACCAAGGCGTCAGACTATCAAATTGGGACGTCTACCTAAGTCTTACTACTATCTGAGATTGGGAAACTAATTCAGACTTGTACGTGGATATTAAAATGAATGCAGTACTTTTATTGTTCCGAACTTTTGCAAGACCTGCATGGGCCACCACTAAAACCTGACACGCCCCGCTTCCCAAAACGACGGAGACGAAGCGTGACTAAGGCCCGCTCGGGTCGGAGCTGAGAAGCTCGGACCCAATAAGCGTCTGTAGGGGTACCATTTAAAAGATTTTCAGGTTCTTGCATTTATAAAGTTCGAACAACAGACAGTACAGAAAAGAAGTTGCATTCATTAAATTGAGATATAATATCCAACAAGCACAAAGTCTAAAAAGGAGCCTAAGCGTGGCAACAACTAACTAAAAGCAAACTAAAGGTAGTAACCTCTGAAAGTGACGACTAAGAAGACCTCAAGGTCTGGTCCTCGTCGGGCGCGTACTCTGGGTCGCCGTCCTCGGCTCCTCGTGCTCCAGTGAGTCTGCCTCGTCCACGAACTCTGGCTGAGCACCTGATGTACAGCACCCAAGAAAAGGAACTGTACGTCAGGTAAAGTCTACAAAAAGGGTTAGACTTTACTGCAAGTGCACCGAACTTTAAACAACGGTTTACTGGTTGATTAACATGCTGAGGTTCTCTTACACAACAGTTTACTGGTTGATTAGCATGCTGTGGTTATAACAGGGTAACACAACAGGAAGTAACGTAGCAGGAAAGTAAAACGGGACAAGTAGTAGTCGTAGCGTGTGCTACCAACTACGGGACTATCCTAAAGGTGTCAGGACAAGACGAAACTAGACAAGACAAGACAGGACACGACACGACTGACAAGACTAGTAAAACACGAAGGGTTCACGCCTTACGGTTTGAGGGGGATCAGAACCTCTCACCGTGCGCACGCTCAACCCTACCCCAAACCCCAGAACTCAGGACAGGAAACACGGAGATCACTTTCGCAAGGAAAGCACCTGAAACGCCCGTAGGCTTTTTCATAACACAGAGATCACTTCCGCAAGGGAAGCACCTGAAACGCCCGTAGGCTTTTTCGTAACACAGAGATCACTTCCGCAAGGGAAGCACCTGAAACGCCCGTAGGCTTTTTCGTAACACAGAGATCACTTCCGCAAGGGAAGCACCTGAAACGCCCGTAGGCTTTTTCGTAACACAGAGATCACGTCCGCAAGGGAAGCACCTGAAACGCCCGTAGGCTTTTTCGTGTAACTGGGACAAGACACGACAAGTGTAAGGAATTGTTATTCTAGGGTGTCCACACACACGCACACACAAGATAGCCCTACGGTGTCAAGAGTTGTTGTTTGTTGAGCTTAGACTTCGTCGTCAAGTCTAAGTCATCAGGAGCGTCCCGGACGCTATCATTTCACGTCTGGTTCTATACATTCACAGTCTAACAGTTCTAGCAATCTAAGACCAAAGCACGGTCAAAAAACGCAAGTGGGTACACTTGCCTGCAGTGGTGAGTGTGTCGTCCGTCCGGGGCGTCTCGTCCAGGCGTCTCGTCCGCGGTAGTCCGTCTGAAATATCGCCACGGCGACGGTGTCAGTTCTCAATTTCATTAAATCCTATTATGTTTTATTTCTAGGTTGTCGGGACTATCCTATTCGTCAAAAATCTCATTTTGATGTTCTGTTCAACCTAGATCGACCACTATCCTATGTGCACAGAAAATTTGTCCGATGGTCGATTTCTACAGTGAGAAGCGTTTTACTGGTGCGGAAAAGTAAATTTAATTATTGTTGTCCAGTTTTAGTTAAGGTTCAGTTTGCTACAGTGTGGGTTTTGCTACGAGTTAGGGGCACCAACCTGGTTCGACGGTCACGTGTAAATCTGGCGTCGGATCTGGGTACAGCTACGAATCGCGTCGCGGCTCCAGTTACTCGAATGCGGTAGCGCGGATTTATTTGCGACATAGGATTGATGTCAAGCCAAAATTTCTTAACTAAGAAGATAATTATAAATTAAACATCACTTATATTATAACAGGCACACATGTATATATACAAGGGTAATAGCTTTCACGTTAGCAGGTCGTAAGCACGGATTTGTGTCACACAACACTCACGGCATTGAGGAGTTGCTGGAACTTGAGATCTGTTTCTTCAGCAACCTGAGAAAAGACTGAGCAATGTCAAAGGCAGGTTCAAGCTAGTAATCTCCCCAAACTTGGCATGAACCATCAGTGCCGCCTCGACACCTAGCCCGATCCGGGCCTGCTCGTCTTTGACCGCCTCGTCGTGGGGTTCGTCGGGCGGTCGCGAGAGAGAGGAGGGGGGTGTGGCGATTTGGGGCGGCGATAGGCCGTCAGGCGGTGACCCGAAACGGAGCAGCGGCGGAGCGCTGTTGTTGGCTGAACAGCGGCGGCGCAAGCGAGTTTAAGGCGGCGTTGGGCGATGCAGAACCGCCGGGAGGCGGAGCTTGGCTCGATGGGCAGCGGGGGTAACCGGTGTGACGGTCGGAAAAACGTGTGGCCGTCGAGGGGAACAGCCGCAGGAGTCGGGCTGCTTGGCGCGTGGAAGGGCGGCTGAGCGAGGACTGTGCTGGTGGAGCCGCTAGTCGGAGACGGTGGGATCACCGTGGAGGAGGAAGCCGGCGGTGAGGGGAGAGGAGGCGCAGGCAGCGGTTGGAGTTCGCAGCAGCACGGGTTGCTGCTCACTGCTGCTGCGTAAAGAAGTCCGCGGCGGTGGAAGCAGCAACGCAGGCGGCGGCGGGGTTGTAGGTGGTCGGAGCGTCGGCGGGTAGGCGGAGCTTGGCGGAGGGGTGGAGGCGACGTCGCGGGCTGCGAGGGCGGGATCTCGCCATGGGGAGGGAGATCGGAGAGAGGGACGACAGAGCTTCGTGATGGCGGCAGAGCGGGAATGCGAGAGGGAGGCGGGGTGGCACGATGACCGCCGGTGGCGGTGCGAGAGGGGGAGATGCGGGTGAGGGTGGTCGGGGTTGTGGCGGCTGCTGCACGGGGTGGTGGCCGCGCAGCGAGAGCGGGGCGGCGCCGGGCTGAGGGAGTGGCCGCCGGCGTTCGCTGTGGGGGAGATCGGGAGGGGGATTTGGGTGATTGGGGTTTTTTTAGGAGGCCAGCAGCTGTGATTTTGGGGTTAGGCTTAGATAGTTTAGGTTATTATAAATACTAATAAAAATTTGCTATATACATCTAGGGTTAGCAAAAAGTGTATAGCTCAAAGAGATAGTGAGTGAAATTTTGGGGTAAGTCTAGGGGTCAATAGAGAGAAGAAGATTAGGGAAAAATTTAAAACGTTTTAAAAGATGATTTAGCCAGATTTGGCTAACAAATTCGAAATTTGAATCTGATCAGGACAAATCAACGGTCCAGATTTCTCCGTGCGATATCTTTCAATCCGGGCGTCAGAAAAATAATCCGAAAATACCGGGACGATCACGGAGACGAGACGCACCGATCTACAGAGCCCGATCGTGCGTATCGCCTACCAAGAATTTACGTAAAATTGGAAACGGTGTTTTGTGTTAAATGACTAAAACGCCCCAATCGTTCAAAGTCGTTTTGCGAGAAAACAAGCCGTGAAACGTCGTTCCCAAAAATTACAATAAAATCCAACGCCCAAAAACGATCGCAACGGCATATCGCATCGTTAAATTCAGAATCCAGAAATAATCAAATAATGCACGTGCACGATAGAGCACGTGCACGCAGAAAATACGAACGGTCGGAAAGCGACCGTTACATTTCCCATCGTGCGCGCGGGGGACAGCAATTGCTTCACACTTTGCGTTTTAACCCACGTGCACAACGGGGGAATTTTTGCCTGTCATGCGCGCAGAAGGAAATTGCTTCACACTTTGCGTTTTAATCCACGCGCACGACGGGCGCGCAATTGCTTCACACTTTGCATTTTAACACACGCGCACGACGGGGGAATTTTGTCCCTCATGCGTGCGGAAGGAAATTACTTCACACTTTGCATTTTAACCCACGCGCACGACGGGGGTAATTTTGCCCGTCGTGCGCGTGGATGGAAATTGCTTCACACTGTGCGTTTTATTCCCCGCGCACGACTTGGGCAATTTTGCCCTTCGTGCTTGCGGATGGAAATTGCTTCACACTGTGCGTTTTAAGCCCCGTGCACGACGCGCACAACTACGGCTATTTTGCCAGTCGTGCGTGCGACGGACGGTAATTACTTCACACTTTACATTTTAACCCACGCGCACGACGGGGGAATTAGGCCCGTCGTGCGCGCGTACGGAAATTGCTTCACACTTTGCGTTTTAAACCATGCGCACGACGGGGGAATTTTGCCCGTCGTGCGCGCAGAGGGAAATTTTCTTCACACTGTGCGTTTTAAGCCCCATGCAAGACGTGCACTACGGGGGAAATTTTGCCGGTCGTGCGCGCGGACGGATATTTCTTCACACTTTGCGTTTTAACCCATGCGCACGACGGGATAATTTTGCCCGTCGTGCGCACGTAAAATTGCTTCACACTTGTTTTAACCCACGCGCACGACATGGGTAATTTTGCCCATCTTGCGTGTGAAGGGAAATTTTCTTCACTCTGTGCGTTTTAAGCTCCATGCACGACACGCACTACTGGGGCAATTTTGACCCACGCGCACGACGGGGGTAATTTTGCCGGTCGTGCGCGCGGATGGAAATTTCTTCACACTAGAAGTTTTAACCCCCGCGCACGACGGGGGTAATTTTGCCCGTCGTGCGCGTGTATGGAAATTGCTTCACACTGTGCGTTTTAAGCCCCGCGCACGACGCGCACGACATGGGCAATTTTGCCGGTCGTGCGCGCGGACGGAAATTTCTTCACACTTTGCGTTTTAACCCACGCGCACGACTGGGTAATTTTGCCCGTCGTGCGCGAGTAAAATTGCTTCACACTTTGCATTTTAACCCACACGCACGATGGGGGAATTTTGCCAGTCGTGCGTGCGAAGGGAAATTTTCTTCACACTGTGTGTTTTAAGCCCGCGCTCGACGCGCACTACTGGGGCAATTTTGCCTGTCGTGCGCGCGGACGGAAATTTCTTCACACTTTACGTTTTAACCCCCGCGCACGACGGGGCGTAATTTTAAAATCCCCGTGAACAACGGCTTTTTCTCTAAACTTATGCGCGGGGAGACTGGGAGTAATTTAATATTCCGTTCTTAGACGACGCGCACAACGGTGCCGTATAGTGTACAATATTTCTTTGAAAAGGGCTTAAAGGGCGCGATGGTAATTGCACCAATAGTTCCAAAAAGTTGCTTTGAAAGGGGCTTTAAGGACGGGATGGTAATTGCCCAAAAGTTATGGTTGCTTTAGGTCGCACTGGTAATTACACCAAAAGTTCCGCATGTTCCGCATTTAACAACAGCCGGGGGATCGGATCGGACGGTAGGGAGGGGTCGAGCGCAGGAATCCCATCTGAGCACGAGCACATGCGCATTTTACCCATATATATATATATATATACATATATATATACATATATATATATATAAACAAACCCCATTTTGGGCTATTATTGTATTTGTACATATCTAAATAAAATTAAGCTAACCTTCCAATATATATATATATATATATATATATATAAACAAACAAACAAAAACAAAAAACAAAAACAAACTAATAAAATTCCTAAGCTATAATATGGAAGGATCTCACCGAATATTCTCCATACAAACTGAACTCATGAATTGTAAGTACTGTTATACTTGGCAACTGTGCCAAAAACTTGACTCGTCTCAAAAGATTTGAGCGCTACTCCCAAGTGTAGGAGATCGAACAAGTATTAATCCTGGTGAGTCCAGTTATCGTATCTAGGAGACAACTGACCTGCAAAACCACAAACTTCAGTTTAAAAGAATACCAACACGATATTAACCAACCACCTTTCAGATATAAAAGTAATGGTGTCGAGGGTTTAAAATACTAAAAGAGAATCCTATGATAATTACATCGAATTCAATACTAGGGTATTAATATGGAGATATGTTTCGGTTGTGGTTTCATTAGGGCGATTGCAATTAATGATTATTAATATCTTTTCTATAACTCAACGTTTCGTCCGACTAGGGCATGCGAACGTCAGAAGGTGAGGCGATAAAGCGTGTAAGATAGTGCCAAAGAGTAATCACGTATACCATCGATTTCATGAAGAAATACGCACAAGTTCCCTCTCGGGTCACCATACATCCTCTGGGATCGCATCACGAATAAGTCGTACTCAGATCATATTCGAGTCAAGCATGCCCCGTCTCCGTATAACATACCCAAATAACATATACTTAGAAATCAATTAAATGCGCAATATAAGGAGACGCTTATATGATATTAAATCAAGAATTACAAAGCCATAACTACATCACAACCAACACATATGGTGATTAGCCACGCATGGAGAGAAAATAAACCATATTCATAGGCAAATACATGTTCAAATACTCAAAATACGCGACAAATACATCAAATACAAGAGAAAACTTTAGAGTTTTATCACCAAATTCCTCCAATTAGACCATAGATCTCCTTTAACAATATCCCTTAGCCTCGGTCTCCAAGGCCTCCAAAACTCACGACCAAATACGCTCTCTAGAGCACAAGATACGCAAAGAATTCCAAACCCTAGGCCAAAATACACTTAAATACTTTGATTGCAGGTTTCACTTGGTTATCGGATCCAGATCTGCTTCAAAATAGCTCCAGAGCCGCATCCAATAGTCGCTTAAGACCTTCGCCGTTAGATATATAAGGGATTGAATTTTCGACCGACACGTGTTTCCAAGCGGATCCCTACTCTTTGACCGCTTAGAACTGATCTGATCTGCCTTCGGATGTGATTCTCATCCATTAGATGGAGAATCGGGCAATTGTCATTAAGCAACATCAACTGCCAAAGCCCCGGTCTTCGCTTGATTTGCATTTGAATTCGAGTTCACGTCGTATTCGATCTGAGACGTCGGATCTGAGATCGGATGGACCTCAATGCGCCATGTCGCACTTCAGATGTATGCATCCAAGTTTGATTTGGGGAGCGCTCAGATCCATTCAATTAGAGATCAAATGCTCATCAGGTGGCCACGTAGCCCCGCTTCGACAGACGTTGGATTAGGCGGGAAACCGTCCAGATGATGCCACGTGGCAGCTTCGGGGGGGTGGCAGCTATTTGCACCGTATATACGGTGTATTTTCCTCGTATTGCTCCATTTTATGGTATTATTCATTCAAAAATTCATAGTTATTAGCACATATCTCAGAAAAATATAAATAAATATCCGTTGGAATCGTAAGACTGAGATCTACACATGAAAAATACTAAAGTACATGAATACCCAATAAAATGTCATTTTGTGCATGGAATAAGTGATCCCTCTAATAATTGAATATAATCTAAATACGATCGTATTAGAGGTCAATTAAGCATCTTATTCACGCAAAATGGCACTAATTGAGGGATTAAATATGCAATATTTACCCCGAATCAGACATGAGCTCATATTTCTTCACAAGTGAAGAGTGATTAGTATCCAAGGTGGATACATGTGTAATGAGCTCGTGCACTTGGGTTTTGAGAACCACGTTCTCATTTTCCAAAAGTGTGTTTTGAGATCGAAGTGTTTCAATCTCAATGCCATCACAATCATTAACTTGGACTTTGTCCAATTGTGACTTGAGGGATATTACCTCATTTCTCAAGCAATCATTTTGAGAAGCTAAATAAGTTTTCTCCTTAAGTAAAGAATTATGAGAATTAGAAGTAACACTCATATCAAAATTCTTAGAAGAAGTAGCTATGCTAGCAAGATTGTCCTTAGCAATCATATATCTATTGAACAATTTTTTATGCTTCTCAAATAATTGTGTATTAGCTAATCTAAGTTTGTCCTTGGTTACCTCATCGGTGTCGCTATCACTTTCACTAGATGAGTCCTTTGGAAAGCTTCCCTTAGCCATGAAGCATGTTGAGCTACCTCTCCTTTGTCCTCATTGGATTCATCGTTACCATAATCCTTACTAGAATCATCCCATGTTTCTACGAGTCCCTTCTTCTTGTTCCCTTTGTATGCATCTCCCTTTTTTTTACCTGAGAGCTTTCCATTTCTCCTTGTTCATAAGTAAGGGGCAGTCCATCTTGATGTGTCATGTCTTATTGCAACTGAAACACAAAGAAGAATCATTAGTAAAAACAAATTGATTCCTTGGTTTGAAATTACCTCTCCGGTAAAACCATTGGAATTTCCTAGCCATAAGAGCCATTGACTCCATGTCCATCTCTTCGTCGGAGTCTTCATTCTCCGAAGTGGCTTTGAAAGCAATTGCTTTCTTCTTAGGTTCGGATAGAACCCTTAGAGAATTTATTTCTTCTTTATCCACCTTCCTAACCTCATAAGCTATGATGTTTCCTATGAAGGGCTCAACCGTATATGTGGCCATGTTATTACATTCCTCAATGTCCATTGTCTTCTTTTCCCATTCTGGGGTGACGGCCATAATGAGTTTTCTTACCTTTTCCACTTGGGTATATTCGTTCCCAAGGGCTTCAAGCTCATTCATAATGTCCGTGAATCTTGCATACATGCTTGAGATGGTTTCTTTATCCTGCATTGAAAATATCTCGCAAGGTTGTAAATATACATGAAGCTTTCATAACTTTACCTGGGTTGTACCTTTATGTGTAACTTGGAGATCGTTCCAAATTTGGTGTGTGGTTGTGCAATTCGAAAATTTGTTTAATTCGGTCTCATTCAATGCACAAATAAGCGAGTTCATCGTGTTTGCATTGTTTGTCTCTGCAAGCACTTGAACCGGTGTCCACTTTAGGTAGTCTTCTTCAAGTGGATCAACATACTCCTTTTCTACCGTGCGGCAAAAAGAAGCACTCTTAAGGAAGATGATCATCTTCGCTTTCCAATATCCATAATTGGACCTGTTGAAGTGTGGAGATCTAATTGTGGATTGGCCTTCCATGGTAGAGGATGCACCATCATGAGTGTCGATATTGCTTGTGGTTGCCATAGTTTAAAAATCTATCTTTGATACTAATTGTAGGATCTGAAACTATAGGGAAAACACTGGGGGTTGAATAGAGCTTTATAAAACTTAATAAGGAAATTACACCAAACTAAATTTCCCTTATGCAACCTTAGTGAGGAATAGAGAAAGAGAGCAACAGCACAAAGAATGCAAGCGCAAACACATGATATACCTTGGTTTAGATTAACCAAGTCTCCCCGACTCATTTTAATCCTACTCCAGCAACCCACTAGCAACCCGCTAGTGATTAGTGTTTCCACTAATGCCCACTTGCTGTCACGACCCGCTTCCCTAAAATGGAGGCAAGGCGTGAGAAGTCTGCTCAGACTTGGAGCTGTGAGGCTCCAGTCTGTAAAGCGTCTGGAATAACCAAGTACATGTCCTTACAAATGCGAAGCAGAACAAAAATAATAATAAAGAAAAGAGACAGTTAAAATTATTTTAATCTCAGAATGTCTACAATAAATTCCAACATCACAGAAAATCCACCAGGCTAAAAAGAAGAGTATAAAAGGCCCAAGCATGGCCAACAGAAATAATCAAACGTACAGAAAGAAAGGGTGCTATGTATCGACAACTAACAACAACTAAGCAGAAAGCGACACAAAAGCAGTCTCTACGACTGGTCACCGGTGTCCTCACACTCCACGTCAACGGTGTACTCAAACTCAGCGTCAGCAAACACTCCGTCCTCAGCAACGGACTCTGGCTCAGCAACTAACATGCTACACCCAAAAGATACGAGGGCGCATGTCAGCAAAGTCTACAAAGACTTTGTGCAAGGAAACTAAAAGGAAGGTAAAACTACCTAGCAGTTCTAAATTATGCGATGACATGGCATTTTAAAGTATGGATGCAACAATTAAGTAGGTGCAACAAGTAGGACATGGTAACAAGTATGACATGGTAGCAAGTATAACATGGCAACAAGTATAACATGGCAACAAGTATGACATGGCATGGGTAGCAAAGCTACTAAAACATTCACACGGATTTTACAAGTCAAGTAAACATGTCGTGCTCAGAGTTTACGCCTTACAGCTGAAGTCGCTGTACGGGCACACTTCTACGCTGAGTGGTCGCTTAACCCTACCCTTCCACGTGTAATCGGGCCTTGGCTTTTGACCAACATATGTAGCCCGCTTCTGGATCACGAGCCAGGAAGTGTATTTGGCATAGGGTTGTGCCTGCAATGCAGGTGCCTAGCCTCAACAAGTCGGTCATTGGATTTTAACCAACACATGTAGACCGCTTCTGGATCACGAGCCAGGAAGTGTATTTGGCATAGGGTTGTGCCTGCAACACAGGTGCCTAGCCTGAACAAGGAAGTACAAGTAGCGTGTGCTACGAAAACAAACATTCAATCATGGAATGATGCATGGCATGACAAGATTACAAATGAGGTATGTACAGATAAGGAATTTAAACATCACAGACATGGCATGGCAAAAGTAAAGAGCGTACAGATATGGAAATTAAACGTGGCAGGCGAAATGAGTGAATGACATGGCAGGGTGTCAGATCTAGCTTCGTTGTCAAGCTAGATCTTAAAATTGCATCTAGGTGAGTATCATTTCGTCGCCTAGTCTCTTTTATGCTGAAAACAAGGATGGCCTAAAACATGGACTAAAACATAAGTTTGGCAAGTTTCACTTGCATGCAATCAGTCGTTCTGATACACCGTCCAATCAGTCCAGTCTACCTATGTGCTCGGATCACCAACCTACAGTCCCAAATTAAATTATCTTTATTAGTGATTTACCAGACAATTAAATTACTGATTTTTATATGCATGGGTTGGGGGTCCTAAGAGTTCAGAATTTTACCCTTACACGACGTGAGAGCTACACTGGCGTCGGGTAGCGACGCCAGGGGTTAGAATAATAGAACGCGCTCCTGGTCCAGATTCCAAAATAGATTCCTATAATCACCAATCCTTGGACAGCGACCAGATTAGCGAGCAAGTGATCGGTAGACGTTTTTACGGCTCCCGGGAAGCCGTAACAACGAACCAGGAAGAACGGGTCGACGTACACGGAGAGTACGACATTGAGCGTTATAGGGGATGATCGTAACATCGGAAAACACCCCTAGGAGAGGTAGAGGACTGTTGGAAGAATCCAACAGCAAGAGGGGCGACGAAATCTCAACGACGCGTCGATACGTCATTATACACGGGTAACAGCGAGATCACTGTAATGCCCTGATAGCTACTGCACAAGTACTAGAGGGGGGTGAATAGTACTTTAAAATAATCAAGATTATAATTCCTAATTATCTTACAAACTCAACCAACAATGCAGAATGAAAATATTGACAACAATAAAAGACAATGCAAACAAACTATGTAACGGGTTCGGATCCACCCAAGTCTCCCCGACTTGTTCCCGGTGATCCTACGTCCCAAACACCCAGATCCCCTCCGGCTACTTGAGTTAGAAACCTCTAACTCAAATTTGCACTATGAAATTCTAGTAGAAAACATGTACAAGATCAAATCATACACTAATAAAAATGTGACTCCCACAAACTGGGATCACAAACTTCTCTCACAACCGAGAGATAAACTTAAAATCAAAGTAAATGAAATATAACACACTTACCAACAAAATCCTATGCCTTGAGTAAAACTTACTGATTTTAGGGTAAGAAGGATTTTGAGGAAGAAGCAAGCACCAAACCCTAGCTCCACCAAGATGACCAGCAATAGGTGGCTAGGGAGAAGTTGGTGACTTGAATTCAAGCTCCTAGCTTGAGTAGCTCACAATCAATGAGAATCTCTCTTGAGGAATAAGAGTGAGGGAGAGATTCTTGTGAAGCGAGGGAGCTTGAAAATAGGAATTAAATGCTCTCTCTTTGATTCTCAAAGTCTCAATAATATCAGCCTTGAATGCTATGAAGAAGCATCACAAGTATATATAGGGTAGAGAGAAGAGAAGAGAAAAATTCGTAGCATTTAATGACCAATGGCTCTATTCTGAAGCAGTCTAATCGATCTAAGAAGGATCACTGACCGATTAGTTTCTCAACTAGTCGATCGGTGATTCTTCTTTGACCGACTAAAAGGTTCACAGCCATGAAAGATAGTTCAGGAGAAATAGAACTAGTCGGTCTAAGAAGACTTGCCAACCGACTAGTTTGACAACTAGTCGGTCGGTGATTGTTCTTTGACCGACTAAGCAGTTTAAATTCAATAGGCTGAACACATGAGAACTAGTCGGTCTAAGAACAAATTCCAACCGACTAGTATCACAACTAGTCAGTCGATGGTTGTTCTTGGACCGACTAACGAGTCAACAGTAGCTAGGCTGTGAAAGTGAAGGCATAACTAGTCGGTCTAAGAAGGATTCCAAACCGACTAGTTTGACAACTAGTCGGTCGGTGAACCTTCTTGGACCGACTAATTGGTCAACAGTGAAGATGCTGAATTGAGCAAGGAGATTTAGTCGGTTCAAGAAGGATTCTTAACCGACTAGATGACAATCTAGTCGGTTGGTCTTTCTTCTTGAACCAACTAAGATGCACTAGAAGCCGCGAAATGAAGCGTGAAGCTTCGGGAAAGTATCTATGTGCTCTAAGATAATCCTAGCTCTAAGATATGAGCGTTATGAAGATTATAATGTAAGACCTACTCAAGGCTTAACATTCTACGAAAAGAAGCTAGAGGACTATAAAATAAACTAGACGAACCGTCTTCAATGCTTCAATCCGAATCTCTTGACTTCAATAGTGCTCATAGAGCTTCAACGAAGCTTCAGGCACACGATCACGTGCTTTGAGAAGTCTTGAGACGTTGCTTTTGATGTACATAGAATTTTGGCGACGATCTCCACAACTGCGCTCACAAAGAGTTAGTTCACGATATTTATGTTTGTTCATCATCAAAACCAAATCCAGGGAATCAATACTCAACATTCTCCCCCTTTTTGGTGATGACAAACCAACATAAATAATAATCAATAATAATGAGTTGAAAGAAATTTACTTACTCCCCCTACATTGATGACACGTTAATTCCATGTTAAATAATAATCATACGCATCAAGCAGACGAGAAAGTATAAAACATGATCCAATTATTGAAATATAGGATCGTAATCCATTTTTATATCTTAACTCCCCCTGAATCTAACATATCAAATTAGATTCACGGTAAATTGCTTTGAATTATCATTTAGCTCAACGTCATTATTAATTCTCTCCCCCTTTGGCATTAGCAAAAAGGGCGGGTGGAGATCAACGACAACAACAATGGCTAAAATAAAGGCACGAGAGTCAAAGAATACGACCATGGTCCAAATGACACCAATGTAAAATAACGAAGAAAATCAAAGCGTGCCAACGAGACCATAGTCGAAAATCGAAAAAATGAAATCATCAAAACTCAAATCAATTTCACATATTGAGTTATGGAACATACTCTCCAATATCAACATTCTTAGTGAAGTTAGTGCATGGAAAACAATTCTATGTTTTCATAGAAAGAATTCTATTTAATCAATAAAATCGTCGAGCGACGAAATCAACATCAGAGACAAAAAGAATATAATTTGCACACTGAAGTAAATGGCAACACGATGTGTGTGTGTGTGTATATATATATATATATAACATGATACATCAAAAAATATACATCCGCCAACACAAATATAAACAATCATCAGATCGGAACACATCATACAACATATGTCACAACATACATCGAAGTATCACAAAACATATATACATCAAAAAGTATACATCATAAAACATACAAAATCTTAAAAAACGACGTGCATGAACATATCTAGCAAAAATTCTGAAAATCCAATCATAAATCCAGAAAATCACAACAAATCTAGCATGAGCATATAAGAATAGCATAATCATGCGGGATTATCGAAAATATGAATCCTAAATCTCGGATTCACCCATAATCCCCAATTCTCGACGTAACCGCACAAAGGAGTCTTCCTTGAGTGGTTTCGTGAAAATATCGGCGATTTGCTTCTGGGTTTCAACATACACTAAAATGATGTCCTTTTTAGCAACATGATCATCTAGGAAATGGTGACAGACATCTATGTGTTTAGAACGGGAATGGTGTACCGGATTCTTAGAGAGACATATTGCACTTTGGTTGTCCACCATGATAGGGCAAGTATCACAGTTTATACCGAAGTCTTTAAGAGTGTGTCTCATCCAAAGAACCTGAGCACACGCAGCACCGACGTCAATATATTCCGCATCGGTGGTTGAAAGTGATACAGAATTCTGCTTCGTGGAAAACCAAGAGACAAGAGAATTTTCTATAAAATGGCAAGTGCCACTAGTACTTTTCCTGTCGGATTTGCATCCAGCATAATCTGCGTCACTATATGAGATTAACTCATATGTGCTAGACTTTGGATAAAATAATCTGTAGTCGAGTGTGTAACTTAAATAACGGAAAATACTTTTAACCGCTATTAAGGGAGATTCCTTAGGTTGTGATTGATAACGAGCACATACACATACAACAAACATAATATCAGGCCGACTGGCAGTAAGATATAATAAGCTACCTATCATACCTCGATATAGACGAATGTCTACATTTTTGTCGCTCGTATCTTTATCAAGATGTGCAATAGTGCTCATTCGAGTCTTCTTGCCAGAAGCACTCTCCATTCCAAATCGCTTTAACAACTCCACCGTGTACTTGGTTTGGTGGATGAAGATTGCATCGTTCATTTGACGAATTTGGAGACCTAATAAATATTTGAGTTCACCCATGTGGCTCATCTCAAATTGGTCCTTCATGACATTAGAAAACTCTTCGCAAAGAGTGAAGTTAGTAGCACCGAAAATGATATCATCAACATAAATTTGAACTAAAATAATATCATGATTTGCATACTTAACAAATAGTGTAGAATCAACTTCACCAATTTTAAAACCCAAATCCAAAAGAAAGTTCTTTAGGCGGTCATACCAAGCTCTAGGAGCTTGTCTCAAACGATAAAGTGCTTTCTTAAGTTTGAAAACGTTATTTGGAAACTTTTCATTTATAAAACCCGGAGGTTGAGAAACATAAACTTCCTCAACAACATCTCTGTTTACAAACGCACTTTTTACATCCATTTGAAAGAGTTTAAAATCTTTATGGCATGCAAAAGATAACAACAACCTAATAGATTCTAATCTAGCTACAGGAGCAAGGATTCCTCGAAGTCTATACCTTCCTCTTGTCTGTAGCCTTGAGCTACTAACTGAGCTTTGTTCCAGACGACATTTTGGTTCTCGTCGGTCTTATTCTTGAAAATCCACTTCGTTCCTATAACGGTGTGGTTCTTCGAAGGCAATGGAACTAGCTCCCAAACCTCATTCCTCTCAAACTGAATAAGTTCCTCCTCCATGGCTAGGATCCAAGCACTGTCTTCGTACGCTTCGTTAATATTCTTTGGCTCTACTGAAGAGGCAAAGGCACAGTGAGCGAAGTAGTTGACTTGAGATCTCGTCATGACACTATCAAGTATGTTGCCAATGACTTGCTCATGGGGATGGTCACGAACTGTATGAAGCCGTTTGGGAACTCCCTGATCACTAGGAACATTCTCAAAAGATTCATCAGTAGGGTTAGTATCAATAGATTCAATAGAATTAGAATTACCAATATAATCACATAAAACTTCCATGGAGTCATCATCATTGATAATTTTAGACGGGACAAAATTTTCATTGAATGAAACATGAAGTGATTCCTCGATCGTTGAGGTTCTTTTGTTGTATATCCGGTAGGCTTTGTTACGTGTGGAATATCCAACAAATATCCCCTCATCGGATCTTAGATCAAATTTGTCCAAACTCCCATATGTGTTTTTAATAAAACATTTTGCACCAAAAACTCTAAAATGTTTAACTTGAGGCAATCTACCAAACAACAATCATAACAAGTTTGTTTGGTGCCGGGCCTCAAGAGTATTCTATTAAACACATAGCAAGCGGTATGTACCGATTCCGCCCAAAATTGATGCCCAAGTTGGCTATCATCAAACATCGTGCGAGCACATTCCACTAGCGTCCTATTCTTTCTCTCAACAACACCATTTTGAGGGGGTGCGCGAGGGAAAGGAAAGGTGTGTGTAATACCAACTTCATCACAAAAGTTTGAGAAAGACTCATTCTCAAATTCCCCTCCATGATCACTACGAATAGTGACAATTGTGGTTCCAATGAGATTTTGTACTTGCTTAACAAATATTGTGAAGTTTTCAAAAGCATCATTTTTATTACTTAAAGAAAATACCCAAGTAAATCTAGAAAAGTCATCAACAATGACAAGTCCATATCGAGCATTCCCTAATGAAGCAACTCTAGTTGGCCCAAAATGATCTAGATGTAAAAGCTCTAGAGGCCATTTAGATGAAATGCTTTTCTTAGTTTTAAATGATGATTTTGGAAGTTTGCCTCGTTGACACGAGTCACAAAAGCTTTTCTTTTGACAAGTAAGCTTAGGAAATCCTTTAATAGAATTTAGCTTGTAAAGTTTGAAAAGTGTTCTAAAGTTCACATGACCAAAACGTCGATGCCATAAGTGTTGTTCACTTGTGTTGGCAATGAGACATTGTTCATGTGATTTTGGAAGATCTAGGATATATATATCCTTATGGCGTGTGCCAGAAAATAACAAATTATTATTATCTTTTCTCAAAATATGACACATTCCTTTCGCAAAGCTAACTTTGTAACCCTTGTCACAAAGTTGACTTATTGAAATAAGATTGTGATTTAAGCCTTTAACAAGGTAAACATCACTTATTAGAGGTTTAGAGGGGTTACCAACTTTACCAACACCAATGATGGTTCCGCTCTCGTTGCCTCCAAAGACTACTCGGTTCCCATTCTCAATGGGCACCACTCCGGAGAGCAATTGAGCTTCACCCGTCATGTGTTTTGAACACCCGCTATCGAGTATCCAATCATTCTTGGAGCTAAATTTTGATTTGTTGCTCCTTTTATTTTTCTTGAGTACCTGAAGATAAAGATATCATTCCATGGTACCCAAGGTCATTGGGTCCTAAAAGATTAGACCTTTGGAAGCCAAGTCCAATTGGACTTAGACTTCCCAACATAATCATCATTGTGCACTACATTCATGAAATAAGAATTTATGTAAGCTTATTTTTCATGCATGCTAGTGTCCTTCGGGCCCCAAATAGTGAATGTCTTGGGAGCCCTATTCCTATTGGGAGCATACATACGTTGTTGATGTCTACGTGATGCATGTGGCCTACGAGGAGGTGCCTAGGAAATGCATGTCGTGGATAAGCATATGGCACATGATGAAACGGTGGTGGCATCATATGATATGGTGCATGATGGTAATTGTTCATATGATAGTGATGTGGATGAACATATGCATGTAGAGGAACACGTGCATGAGTGTGTCTCACTTGGTGTGCACGTGCTCGTGGACGTGGAACATAAAAATCATCATAATTGTGAACCGGTGGAGTAGGATGTGTGTTCCTACGTGGCATAGTACTGGTGTACATGATCACTCCATATTTTACACCTTTTTCTGCATGTTGGCCTGCCGTTTTGATCGCCCATATCGCGTTTTTCACGATTATTTGACGATATTGCGATGCTTTTCATTATTTCTTGTTTTTGTCGTATTTCAGGAAATATGGAGTGATTCGGAGCAATTCTTAGATCAAGTGGTTCGCAAGCGCTAAGGAGTGTCACCCGCGGCTCATTTGAGGGCCATTCAGTGATTGAAGATGAGTGGAAGAAGAAGGAACTTCGTAGGAGCGACGAGGAGGAGAAACGGAGAAGATTGGGCATTTACAGCATGCCACTCGGTCGAGTGGAGCACTCACTCGGCTGAACCAGAAGCCCCACTCGGCCAACCAGAACAGATACGCACACAGAGCTAATTTCAGTGTATACTCGGCCGAACGAAGAAATCCCACTCGGCCGAATGAGAAATCTCACTCGCCCGAGTGGTACAGAGAAATTGTCCAGAAAAAGGCCGAAGTTACTGGAATTTTCAGAGATCCTTTGGAGACCTACTCGGCCGAGTAGAGAAGCCCACTCGACCGAGTGGAGAAGTCCACTCGACCGAGTGACACCAATGACACACACGCCCAGATTTTCAGACAACCTTCCACTATTTTGAAATCTTCTATCATTCCAGCAATCAAAGTATTTTTCATATATTTTTTAGGGATAGTAGACTTCATGACGGTTACAACTCCGCCAAGAACTCACCAATCAGAGGTCGGATGAAATCTGGAGAATTTCTGTAAGTTGATACTGCAATGCTGGAATTTCCACTGGGCCGAGTCAGATTGCCACTCGGCCCGAGTGACGGCGGGCCCAGATTTTAAGTTGCGGCCTAGGCTGTTTTTGGGCACGATTTTGAGGGGTTTTCTAGGGTTTTTTGCTAGGGTTTTGGGGGGCTATATAAGGGGTTTATAGCCATCATTAGAGAGGGTTCCCACATGTTTTCTTAGGGATTATTTTAGAGGTTAGGCCATGCCCTAGGCCCCCTCTTGGATCTAAAAGCTTGTATTTGGATTGAAGATCTTCATAAAAGCTAAGTATTTTGTTCTTATTATTTGAATCTTTGTTTTTCTATCTTTTTGTATGCAAGCAATGATTTTTATTGATTCTCATATCGTTATTGTTATGCTTGAGTAGAGTTTTTGTTCTAGGGCATGAGGATGAACCATATGGATCTAATTTTAGATTTGTGATGAATGAATTTCTAAATTGCTAGAATTGCTAGGAGGTTAGGTTGTGATCGATTTATTAAGGATAGCTAGGGATTCCCATCGATTGGGGTTTGCAAGAGATTGGATTCTAATCGATGGGAAGGCCTAGATATTCGATTTAGGTTTATAATCGAGATCCACTAGATTTGGTTTGCAATAGATTGGACCAAAGCTAGGATTTTTATTATAAATCTATACCCATATTCGTTTGCAAGAGATTGGACGAATACGAACTATCACAACCTAGGTCGTAACTCGAGTTTGCACGAGAGTGGGCTCGATGTGCGATTGGACGATGATGTCGATCTTCATGCTAGTGGCTTAGGTTAGGGTTTGCACGAGAGTGAGCCCTAATCTAGGTTGCTATAGACCGGCAATAGCGCGAGAGCGTGAGCTTGGTTCTCTATTCAGTTACGACTAGTTCACCTCGACACAAGTCTTGCAATATTGAGATTCACAATTTACAAGGATAAATGATGATCCGTAGTGGGGATTCCCTAGCTCTAGACTCTTTTATTATATTATATTTGAATCGATACTTGACCAACATCTTTATCACCGACACCGACATCCATCACCATTGTCATTACATCATACCATAACCATCTCCACCAATAAAACATTCGTAGTCGAGCCAACCTAGGATAGATTGGAACCAACACCACCTCCTCGTGTTCGATACCCGCTCGCCACTTAACCGTGCGCTTGCAGTAAAACTAAAATCGTTCTCCAGGTGTATATCCGGGGCCGATCAAGTTTTTGGCACCGTTGCCGGGGATTCGTCACCGTGTAAATTACGACATTCTTGGTTGTTCTCGGAGTTACATTTTGGATAGATCAAATTTTTGGCGCCGTTGCCGGGGAGGTGTTTCCCGTTGGGTGCCAATTTGTCACAATTAGGTTGATTAAACTACGAAAAAAAAATTTTAACAAAAAGAAATTTTCACCCCCGCCAGCATTATTATCATTTCTATATCCTTTTGTGCCACTGATATTTTTCTCTAGGTATTTATCTTTGTTGATCAGGTGCTATGGATTATACTACGTGGACCACAGATTTTGATCAGAGTGCTCAGATGGAAGAATACTATTATGATCAGAGTGCTCAGATGGGAGAATACTATTTTGATCAGAGTGCTCAGATGGGAGAATACTATTATGATCAGAGTGCTCAGATGGGAGAATACTATTTTAATCAGAGTGCTCAGGCGGGAGAAAACTTTTTTGATGAGATGCATGCACACCAGATTGAAATACAAGCCAGGCTTGATAAGAGCAACCTTCAATTGGAATGGACGAAGAGGGTACTTAAAATGAATACGCTCAAGCTTAAGGTTGCAGAGATTTCCAAAGATATCAGTTCTGCTTCTTCACTTTATGGGCAAGAAGCATCACAGGTCATATTACCAGAGCCAGAATGTGCCGTCATCGATCCCACATCCTACGATACAACTATTGCATATAAAGAATGGAGGGATGAAGAGGCCGTGGAGGAAGCAGAAACTGAGTCATATGCACAGCCAGAGGAGGATGCATTTCAGAGATTATTGGAGGGCCTCTTGGAGTCAGTGAGGTTCACCGGTTCAGAGAGCATTACAGCAGGTGATGCATTTGAGCGACGATTTGCAGATTTTGTTATGAACCGTGTTTCAGCTTCAGGAAAAATTGGGGAGGACATCCATGTCAGTCTTGAGGGGGATAGACTATATTTTCGGATTGCTTGCGGGCATTCCCCTCCACATGATACATCCCCACAAGTTGACACACATGAGCAGCCAGCTTCACCATTCCAGAGAGAGCCTACAGAGCATATTGATGAGAAGGCAAAGGAGCACACTGTCGAGCCAGAGCATATTGATGAGGAGGCCTTACACACAGAGCCAGAGCTTATCATAGAGGAGGTTATACATCGAGATGAGGACACATCCATTCATAAGGATCCTGAGCACTACCCTCCTCCATTGGAGCTCTCGCAGCCACCTCATCCTTCCACTAACATCGAGGACTATCCCACAGAGCTTACTGCTCCCACTCAGGGAGATATTTTTACCCACTCCATTTCTGAATCATGCATTCCATTCGATATTTATTTTGATTCGGATATTTTTGACACGTCATACCTTTTGCAGCACACATACGATTATGGACCGGAAGTATGCTTGGACATGTCACAGTTTGACGAGCCTATCGAGGAGGTCCACACATATGATCCAAATTTACCTGAGCAGCTGAGAGAGCACAGCACGAAGATATCTATCAAAGCACAAGAGGATATTGAATTATTTCCAGGGAAGTATCGTCCACCACTTTTTATTTCATATATTTCTATTGACGATCCTCTTTGGAATACTTTTATTATGAGGGTGAAATTTTTGCAGCGAACTTATGCATCCTATTCTCTGCAGGGTATAGGTGGAGTCCTTGTGGGAATGCTGGAGGATGCATTGCTGGAGTTCGTTGGTGTCCATGGACATACGCATCTAGCAGAGCCACGGAAGGAGCAGTTGGAGCAATTGCCTGCACCGGCAAAGATACTGGATCCGCCTTTTACTATAGGTGATATCAATCTAGTAGTGTAGAAATTTTTATGCTTTAAATAAACACGAATTCTCTCGACAGCGAGAGGACCGTATAGATTTGCTTGAATAAATATTACCTCATATGACGGCAACAAAAATTTTTACACCCCAAACCCATTATATATAGTAATTGCACTCTTTATATTTTGATGTGTCACATCCTTTTGCTCACCACCATCGAGCATTTCTTTCAAGTGAAACCTCACTTTCTTATTTGTTTGACTTGATCACGCTTAGCAAAATCGTGATTTTATTGATCGAGTCATTTGAATAGGATTGTTTGTTATAAGCTTGGGGAAAGGCGCTCTCATGCATCATTGTATGTGCATGTAGTTGCATTAGGATTTCATGTCATTCATTTCATCATTTTTCATTCACCCCCCTTATTATTATCGTTGTCCCTCATATTCTTCCATTATGATCACATTGAGGACAATGTGAAGTTTAAGCTTGGGGGAGTGCATTCCATGCCATTTAGATGCATTAGTTGCATTTTTACTCTATTTTTAGGGTTTTTAAACTTTTTGTAAAATTTTTGCATCATCTTTTTGATTTTTCCATCTTATTTTCCTTTCATGTGTGTTCATGCATCATATTGTATGCTTGTTTTTTCTTTTCTTTCCTCTCTTTTATTTTTATATCTTTATTTTCTTTTCCTCCTTTTGCTAGATTTGTTTCTTATGATGATATATCTTATCGTTTTAGTAGCCACCACGATGCTTATTATTCCATGCCATGCTACTTTGAGTATTCCATAGTCTTGATATCCATGTGCTTGCTTATATTCTTTTGATGATTCCTCTATATGAATTCATGATATTAATTGAAGCTGAATGTATTGATTAATGTTTAGTATGCTTTTGTTGGAAATGCACCAAGATTCACACATCATTAGTATATCTGAGGCATCAGTTTTATTGTTCACCTTCTGTTGCATGCCTGATATGGTTGTAAACTTTACTTCTTGACTTCACTATTTATTGAAATGATTGAGAATATCCATGCTTACATATGAGTTTTAGTTGAAGTATTATTTTATTGAACCGTTCGTGCACATCTTAGAGTGAACCGAGTGTTACATTATTTCTTTCTCCACATATATCTTTTTATTCTCTACATGTCACTTGAGTTAAAGCTACTTATATCGCATCTATTTCCCAAAAATTCCCACAAAAAAAGGTTGCTCCAAAAAGTCCAAAAAGCCAAAAAGGAGCCAAAACCCAAAAATACAAATCATATAGCTCCTACAAAAATCCAAAAAGAAAAATGAGAAACAAAGTCCAAAAGAAAAAAAAGAGATATTTCTCTATCTCATTATCGGAGCCACAAAAATACTTGGGAAAACCAAGGCAAAAATCCCATTTTCACTATCATATTCCTTTAGATGTGATGCCTCATGCTAAGCTTGGGGGGTGAATTCATTTGACCATATGAGTTAGTATGACATTAGAGTGGAGACGTGCATGAATGGGAATATTCGATAATGCTTAGAATTTGCAAAATATATTAGATATGGAGATTTTTCATGATTTAAAATGAATATGTGAATGCCATGACTCTTATTCTATTCTCTATTGCATGCTTGGTGTGTATCTTATATGCTTCATTTATAACTTTTGATTGAAAAGTGCATCGCCAACATTTGTATATTAAATTCTATGAAATGCATGATGTGGATATGAATTGATTGTATGAATTTAGAGAGTCCCTCTTATTGTTCTTAAAAGCTTGCAAGTACCATGTCTAAGTAAGATTTGAAATCCTTATAGCATGTGATTTGTATTTTCCAAGTTATCGTGATGTATAGCTTATGGCTTGAGATCTGAGAGAATAATCTAGCAACCCCCTTCCACCTCGTGTTCTTTCTTTTTCTTTCATTTCATTTCCTTTGTTTTCATCTCCCGAGTTCGTCTCTTTACTTATCTTCATCAAGGACGAGTAAGAGGTAAGCTAGGGGGATTTTGATCACTCCATATTTTACACCTTTTTTCTGCATGTTTGCATGCCGTTTTGATCGCCCATATCGCGTTTTTCACGATTATTTGACGATATTGCGATGCTTTTCACTATTTCTTGTTTTTGTCGTATTTCAGGAAATATGGAGCGATTCGGAATGATTCGGAGATCAAGTGGTTCGCAAGCGCTAAGTAGTGTCACCCGCGGCTCATTTGAGGGCCATTTTGTAGAGGAATATGCCCTCGGATCATTTGTATTTGATGAAAATAATAATTTAAGCTTAGATAGGGACTATTTTGCTTTTGATGCAAAAGAGATTAAATGTGTTTTATATAGTTTAAGACAATATTTAATTATATAAATGTAAGGAAAAGCTCACGGGTAAGACGGGAATGTCCCGGTCTAGACCCAGGTTCAAACGGTGTCCAAATCGGACTCCAAATGCTCAAGATATGCCCAAAAGATTTCAACGGGTCAGTCCAAGCTAACCCAGGCCAGACTGGTCTGGCCTGGGTGCCTGGCTAGACCCAGGCACAGCCCAGGCTGATCGGGCCTAAGCGCCCGAGCCTGGGCGCCCGGCCCAAGCCAGGGCCTGGGCGCCTGGGCCAGGCGGGCCCTGGCGCCCTGGGCGCCTGGGCCAGGCGACCAGTTTGGGCGCGCCAGTCTGGGTGCACCCAGACCAGGTTCTGACCTGGTCTGGGCACGCCCAGCTGGCCTGGTGGGTCCCACAGTTGCAGATTTTCTGCACCTAGGGTAGAACAAATTTGACGGCTCTGTTTTTACGAAAAACTAGTCGTGGGCTGAACTTTGAGCGGTCAATTGGAGGGACAAACGATCTCCGATTGACGAATGGTTTTTTCCTATGCGTTCACTGTTGAACACCCTTCGAATTGATAGGTTGTATCAATCCTGAAGTTCAACGGTGAGGGAGTTAAAATTCACGGAAGTTTGCACTTTATGAAAGGCAAACTAAATTGAATTTTATTAACTCTAAATTAGTCCCACATCGGATTTTGAGGGAAGGGGAGCAGTCAGCCGCCTATATAAATTGGGGTCTGCTCTCCTCCTCAAAACTCGTCCCAAGCTCTAGATCTGAGCGGCTCTCGTAAATGTTGGAGCACGCTCGGATCTAGGCTTAAATTAATATTCCTCCTCTCCCTATAAATTTCTGCCTTGCTCCTGAGGGCTCTAGTAAAGCCGCAAAGGAGTTCGGATTTAGATCCGAAATCTAGTCGGAGGTTTCACTCGCATGAAACTTTCTTCAGCGCGTGGTTGGCTCGGCGACACGGGATTGATCGTCTCGGGATGCAGAGCGATTCGAGGAGCGGTTCGAGGAGCGGTTCGAGGAGCGGCTCGGCGTGGGACGGGAGCGGCTCGGATGACAGTGCAGAACATCTCGCCTGCCCCAGGGTTGAGATTCCGGGTATGTGTTTATTAGAATTAGTTTAATTTAATCGCAGTACGCTAGATCCTTCGTGGGATGGTCAGACCCATCCCAAGTCGGCATAGATCTTGGATTAGGGTCTTGGACCTTAGGGTTAAATGTTAATTAGATTAACATGATTATTTTCCGCTGCTATTTCTGTCTATGTTCCGTCCGACTTAGGACGGGCATAGAGTTTTTGTGCCCTAAGGGTCCCACAAAACCCTACAGTGGTATCAGAGCCAGGTTTGTGTTACGATCTAGCCTGCGATTTTATTAAACATATGAAATGCTTTTAAATACTTTTAAAAATGTTTTTAAAGTAATGAGATAAATTTTAAAAATGTTTTTGATATTTAAAAATCTATGTGATAAATTTTTGAACATGAAAATTTCTAAATGACGTTTTAAAATTTATGTGATAATTTTTAAAACTAATTTTAAATCTTTTAAAATTTATGTGATAAGTTTAAAGTGCCTAAAAATTTTATATGATAAATTTTTAAGCATGAAAGTTTTAAAATGATGTTTTAATTTTATGAGATATTTTAAAACTGATTTTAAAGGTTAAAATTTTTATGCGATAAATTTTTTAAAGTAGCATGCAAATTTGTGATTTTAAAAACAAGTTTTTATGAGATAAAAATAAAATATTTTAAAATCATATTTTAAATTTAAATGTTAAATTTATGTTTGCATGCTAAAATTGTTTATGTGATAGACATTGTTCTATTTAAATTGTTAAATAGTTGTACACTTTTATTTTATGCGATAAAATTAGTGTAATCTTATTTAATGGCTATGCATAATCTTGTCCCTTATTCGATAACACAAGACAACCCTTTAGGTTAGCCATTATGAAATGATTAAAATTTATTACTTGAATTTTAATGACATGCTATGTTTTAATAAAACTTTTAACAACCCTTTAAGACCTAATTCATGATTAGGGTAGTCCTTTTAATGAATCTTAATTCTAATTGTTATAATTAATTCTCATTAAAGGACTTCGCTTTTGGTGTTGTTAAAAAAGTTTATTAAAATCCTAATAACAATTAGGATAGCACATGAACCTTATAGTTGATAAGGTCTTAATAAAAGTTATTAAACAAATCCTAAAATTTTGAATTTAAGGATGCAACTAGTTGATAGGATTAATTAGTTCAAATACGTTAATAATCTTTTTCAAGATTAGCCGTAGTCCTCCTTGTTGTAGGGGTTAGCTACTATAGGACCCGTGTTACAGTTGTTGAGATACCTTCAAGATGTGACATGGCAACCCTGTAGAAACCAACTCCTTAAATACATAAGATGAAATCTTGACTGACCCAAACCGTCGTCTCGTACCCCGAGCACCGGCGTAAGTTAAGTCAATGATGTAGTTTGACTAGATGTAGTCTAAGTCCTAACCCAAACCGACGTGTCGTGAAGACCCCGAGCGCCGGAGCAAGTGAGGCTAGAGACGAAAACAAGGGTCTGACTAGACTAGACATTATGATTTGGATGAGCACCCTCATGATCACAAATGGCTAGGGGTAAAAACAGATTAAGAGGGTTATATCTGATATGATCGATGAAGAGTCATCTGCCGATCGTAGAGTGAAGCTACTTGTTGATCTACCCTCAAGGTTGTTAGGCTCAAGGTGATTGGACCTCTTACCCATTAATTTAAATTTGATTAAATCGTTCGTTATTAAGCTTTGAAACGATCTTAAAAATAGTGGGAGGATATAAATAGATAAAATCCATTCTACCTATATTTAATTTTGAACATATGCCAAAACTAGGGCAAGACTATGTTTACCGAAGGAAACAAAATATAATTTTTTAATGAAATTAGTTAATTGGTCAAATAGGTTGATTAATTGACTATCAAGTTAAATTCTAATTGATAGGATTAAACTATACTCTCGTTGACATTAAAACGACCTTCTAAAGAACAGACTTAAGAAATACGATTTCATTAAGTTCTGGGTCCAACAAATAAATTCACGCTACATGTCACCCATCTCTATATGAGGCAGCTTGAACATATATGATATTCGAAATATGTTTCTCCCTACAACTTGTCGAGCTACTCTCAAGGTTGTATGGATAAACAATTTTGATCAGCAAAGTTCAAGAATTCGATCAAACTGTTTGAGTCGAATACGAGTGCATGAGCGTTGCAAGACTATGTATCCCAACCGGATCTTGAGACAAGCAACTTCTTAAGCTACACTCAAGATTGCACCTCTCAGGCGTTTGGATACATAAGATGCTTGCATAGCTATTTATTTATGTTGGGCTATTTATATCTAAATGTGATTTAGAAAAGGAAGAAGGCACTCCGGAAAGTCAATCGAGTCAATAGTTTAATTTATCATTAGTAAAGGAATAAGTAGGAGGAAATGAAAATGTGACATATTTTGATGTCACGATTTCAAAATTATTGTTATACAAAAAGTTAACACATGTTGACGAATGTCGTCACATTGCTTCTGAAGCAAAGAATAAATATGTATAACGATAATCTATATTAAATGTTAATATATAAATACACTAGATAGTAGCAAACTTGTATGGAAAAATAGACTAGGCCGTATTGAGAGACTAAGCTTCACAAGTCACATAAAGAGGGGTCTGACCTCTCGTATTATGAAAGTCTGCGGACACTTGTGAGTCTTATCCTCTTAGATAGAATGGCCAAAACCCATCTATAAGACAGTGGGTGAATGAGTTGTCGAACTCAGTCTGGTACATACTGATGAACCCGAGTCTATAGTAACCAAATTAAGTTATTCGTATATTTTATTAAGACACGTGTTCTTGATGAAACACAAGTCTGATAAAATAAAGAACGAAATGACTAAAGTATTTAAACTGATTCGATTAGATCGAATGGTCAAATACTTAGCTACATTAAATCTTGCGTAATAGAAAGAAAATGTGATTTTCTCTCAGGTCAAGTCTGTTAACACATCCGTGTGTCAAAAGGTATGAATCACACTTAGTTAGACTTGGTGTGATCCATTGTAAGTGACTCTGAGTTAAGTCCTCCTTCTGGTTTATGTCCCAGATAGTAATGCCTAAGTTTTGATAATGTTCTGTGAGGACATTATCAATAAGATATTCAGTAAATCAATCATTAGGAAGTTGTATAATTACTCGAATTTCGTGAGACGAAGAGTCGAGTTAAACATCATAACTGATGATGACTTAGTCAACTTCTGGGATGAAATTCGGAGTAGTAACTCCGATTTAAAAACTTGATGCAATCAGAATAGGTCCGTGTGCGTAAATAAATTTTGGAATTTAGTTTACGTGCACAAGAAAAATGTTTCCTCACTTTCTGCAAGTAAATCTTTAAGTTGAAAGATTGGTGCAGAAAGGAATATAGTGAAGTGCAATCATGTTGGTCGAGAACGGTTTTTCCATACTAATTCCTATAAAACGGATTATAATGAAACCGTTTTTCCCCAGCAAATGTGTACAGAACTACACGGACCAAACTCGATGTAAACGCTTAAGGTGACCATGAAAATTGGAGCATTCACTTACAAGTTCGTTTTTCTAAATATGATTTAGACGGACCAACTTATATGAATTAGCCAGATAGTTTTCAAGGTCAGTGGGAGCATGTAAATTACATGAGAGGCATCAAAGGGATGGAACATATATATTTTGATGAAGTGATCAAAAGAGTTTGATACTTTATCAGAAATAGATATGAGCCATTTATGACCATTAACTAATTTAAGATTATTATCGTAAGGTACGATGAACTGGATAAGATCCAAATAAATAAAATATTATGGATTCCGACAGACCAAATGAATTATTTGAATGAGATTCAAATGGTTGGTCTAATATGAACATAGAAACTCCTTAAGTCTATAGTGTAGACGGTTTTAGCATATCCACTCACGAAGGCTCTACCACATGAAGTCGGGAAAACTTATGTGTAAAAACGGTATTAGACACCGAGATAAATGGGCCTGAGTGCAAGTGGGAGATGTTGAGAGATGATGCCCTCGAGGCTATCTAACTTCATGTGTGAATAGCACAAACATCTTGTTCGAAATAACAGTAAGCTGTTTGGTAATAATTTATCTGAAGTTATGTTATAATGTAGTTAACATTAGATATTAACTTAGGTAAAGTCCTGAGACTTTATGCAAGGTCAAACATGTATCGAGATGAGTATCTCGATCATGGAGAAATGTTTGACCGTCTGTAGCATAAGTCTAAAAGGGTTCGTGGTCGTAGATGTTTCTAGACAAGGATATCGAAACATCGGATAGACCATTGTGTCTTAGTCTTCACCGTTTAGCGGTGGCGATGATCTCATGATCGCTTGACTTGGCAAAGTCGTAGACGAGACATAGGTGCTCATTAGAGAATGAGTTCACTGAACGATCCATAAGAGTTATCATATGGTTATATTGACAAATCTGTCAATGATGACTCTGAGTGATGATAGGCTAGTTGGTCTTTTGACTTGAGGTCATTTTGACGAACCTGTGCGTGAACGGTGCCACTTAGATCAAATGACCTAGCTTCGAGGCAAGGCCTGTCGAAAGGTCTTTGATTGGGTGACACTTGAAGCGTATGAGGAGAGTAATGACCAAGAGAGGATTCGTCTCTCCCGATCAATGGGAGTTAGTGTCGTAGGGTTAGTTCGGTCTTTAATAAAAACTCTGGCCAGAGTATGTTGGAAGAAGTCCAACATTTTTGACTAAAAGATCGATAGAAACTAACCGGAGTCAAGTTATTGGGGTTGATAGTTTGACCGTACCCTAGACTTGATATATACGACATAGTTTAGACGAAGAGACTATAACTGCGGAATTCATCACGAAAATAGTCAGGGTGGTCCCGACAATACTCATGTCAATGAGTCAACCACATAATGATGATTCCTGAAGCAGGGACGACAACCAGTGCTCGTGTTCACTGCCGTATTGGGCTTCGAGCCCAACCTGTTGCAAGGGTCAGGCTGTAGGGTCTCACACAGAGTGCGATCTTCGTCTAGTAATAGGTAGAAATTAGTTAGGGAGAATAATTTGCATTTGATGCAAGGGATAAAATATTGCAAAAGATGTTTGCAATCATCTCCTGCATTCGGGATAAATGATCCTGAGTGCAAGTGGGAGATGTAGAGGAATATGCCCTTGGATCATTTGTATTTGATGCAAATGATAATTTAAGCTTAGATATGGACTATTTTGCATTTGATGCAAAAGAGATTAAATGTGTTTTAAATAGTTTAAGACAATATTTAATTTATAAACGTAAGGAAAAGCTCACAGGTAAGACAGGAATGTCCCGGTCTAGAACCAGGTTCGAACGGCGTCCAAATCGGACTCCAAATGCTCAAGATATGCCCAAAAGAGTTCAACGGGTCAGTCCAAGCTAACCCCGGCCAGACTGGTCTGGCCTGGGTGCCTGGCTAGACCCAGGCACAGCCCAGGCTGACCGGGCCTGAGCGCCCGGGCCTGGGCGCCCGGCCCAAGCCAGGGCTTGGGCGCCCAGGCGCCTGGGCTCAGGCACAGGCGCTGGGCGCCTGGGCCTGGGCCCGCCCAGGCGCCCTGGGCGCCTGGCCTGACTGGGCCAGGTGCCCAGTTTGGGCGCGCCAGTCTGGGCACGCCCAGACCAGGTTCTGACCTGGTCTGGGCTCGCCCAGCTGGCCTGGTGGGTCCCACAGTTGCAGATTTTCTGCACCTAGGGCAGAACAGATTTGACGGCTCAGTTTTTACGAAAAACTAACCGTGTGCTGAACTTTGAGCGGTCAATTGGAGGGACAAACGATCTACGATTAACGAACGGTTTTTTCCTATGCGTTCACCGTTGAACACCCTTCGAATTGATAGGTTGTATCAATCCTGAAGTTGAACAGCGAGGGAGTTAAAATTCACGGAAGTTTGCACTTTATGAAAGGCAAACTAAATTGAATTTGATTAACTCTAAATTAGTCCCACATCAGATTTTGAGGGAAGGGGAGCAGTCAGCCACATATATAAATAGAGGTCTGCTCTCCTCCTCAAAACTCGTCCCAAGCTCTAGATCTGAGCGGCTCTCGTAAATGTTGGAGCACGCTCGGATCTAGGCTTAAATTAATATTTCTCCTCTCCCTATAAATTTCTGCCTTGCTCCTATGGGCTCTTGCAAATCCGCAAAGGAGTTTGGATTTAGATCCGAAATCTAGGCGGAGGTTTCACTCGTGTGAAACTTTCTTCAGCGCGTGGTTGGCTCGGCGACACGGGATTGATCGCCTCGGGATGCGGAGCGTTTCGAGGAGCGGTTCGGGGAGCGGTTCGAGGAGCGGCTCGGCTGGGACGGGAGCAGCTCGGATGACAGTGCGGAACATCTCGCCTGCCCCAGGGTTGAGATTCCGGGTATGTGTTTATTAGAATTAGTTTAATTTAATCACAGTACGCTAGATCCTTCTTGGGATGGTCAGACCCATCCCAAGTCGGCATAGATCTTGGATTAGGGTCTTGGACCTTAGGGTTAAATGTTAATTAGATTAACATGATTATTTTCCGCTGCTATTTCTGTCTATGTTCCGTCCGACTTAGGACGGGCATAGATTTTTTGTGTCATAAGGGTCCCACAAAACCCTACACATTCAGCGATGGAAGACGAGTAGAAGAAGAAGAACTTCGTAGGAGCGACGAGGAGGAGAAATAGAGAAGATTGGGCATTTACAACATGCCACTCGGCCGAGTGGAGCACTCACTCGACCGAACCAGAAGCCCCACTTGGCCAACCAGAATGGATACGCACACAGAGCTAATTTCAGCGTATACTCGGCCAAACGAAGAAATCCCACTCGGCCGAATGAGAAATCTCACTCGCCCGCGTGGTACAGAGAAATTGTCCAGAAAAAGGCCGAAGTTACTAGAATTTTCAGAGATCCTTTGGAGACCTACTCGGCCGAGTAGATAAGTCCACTCGACCGGGTGGAGAAGTCCACTCGACCGAGTGACGCCGATGACACACACGCCCAGATTTTCAGACAACCTTCCACTATTTTGAAATCTTCTATCATTCCAGCAATCAAAGTATTTTTCTCATATTCTTTATGGATAGTAGACTTCATGAAGACTCCAACGCCGCCAAGAACGCGCCAATCGGAGGTCGGATGAAATCTGGAGAATTTCTGCAAGTTGATGCTGCAGTGCTGGAATTTCCACTCGGCCGAGTCAGATTGCGACTCGGCCCGAGTGACGGTGGGCCCAGATTTTAAGTTGCAGCCTGGGCTGTTTTTGGGCACGATTTTGAGGGGTTTTCTAGGGTTTTTTGCTAGGGTTTGGGGGGGGGGGCTATATAAGGGGTTTGTAGCCATCATTAGAGATGGTTCCCACATGTTTTCTTAGGGATTATTTTAGTGGTTAGGCCATGCCCTAGGCCCCTCTTGGATCTAAAAGCTTGTATTTGGATTGAAGATCTTCATAAAAGCTAAGTATTTTGTTCTTGTTATTTGAATCTTTGTTTTTTCTATCTTTTTGTATGCAAGCAATGATTTTTATTGATTCTCATATCGTTATTGTTATGCTTGAGTAAATTTGTTGTTCTAGGGCATGGGGATGAACCCTATGGATCTAATTTTAGATTTGTGATGAATGAATTTCTAAATTGCTAGAATTGCTAGGAGGTTAGGTTGTGATCGATTTATTACGGATAGCTAGGGATTCCCATCGATTGGGGTTTGCAAGAGATTGGATTCTAATCGATGGGAAGGCCTAGATATTCGATTTAGGTTTGTAATCGAGATCCACTAGATTTGGTTTGCAAGAGATTGGACCAAAGCTAGGATTTTTATTATAAATCTATATCCATATTCGTTTGCAAGAGATTGAACGAATACGAACTATCACAACCTAGATCGTAACTCGAGTTTGCACGAGAGTGGGCTCGAGGTCCTATTGGACGATGATGTCGATCTTCATGCTACTGGCGTAGGTTAGGGTTTGCACGAGAGTGAGCCCTAATCTAGGTTGCTATAGACCGGCAATAGCGCGAGAGCGTGAGCTTGGTTCTCTATTCAGTTACGACTAGTTCACCTCGACACAAGTCTTGCAATATTAAGATTCACAATTTACAAGGATAAATGATGATCCGTAGTGGGGATTCCCTAGCTCTAGACTCTTTTATTATATTATATTGGAATCAATACTTGACCAACATCTTTATCACCGACACCGACATCCATCACCATTGTCATTACATCATACCATAACCATCTCCACCAATAAAACATTCGTAATCGAGCCAACCTAGGATAGAATGGAACCAACACCACCTCCTCGTGTTCGATACCCGCTCGCCACTTAACCGTGCGCTTGCGGTAAAACTACAATCGTTCTCCGAATGTATATCTGGGGCCGATCAAGTTTTTGGTGCCGTTGCCGGGGATTCGTCACCGTGTAAATTACGCCATTCTTGGTTGTTCTTGGAGTAACATTTTGGATAGATCAAGTTTTTGGCGCCGTTGCCGGGGAGGTGTTTCCCGTTGGGTGCCAATTTGTCACAATTAGGTTGATTAGACTACGAAATTTTTTTTAAACAAAATGGAATTTTCACCCCCGCCACCATTATTATCATTTCTATATTCTTTTGTGCCACTGATATTTTTCTCTAGGTATTTATCTTTGTTGATCAGGTACTATGAATTATACTACGTAGACCACAGATTTTGATCATAGTGCTCAGATGGGAGAATACTATTTTGATCAGAGTGCTCAGATGGGAGAATACTATTATGATCAGAGTGCTCAGATGGGAGAATACTATTTTAATCATAGTGCTCAGGCAGGAGAAAACTTTTTTGATGAGATTCCTGCACACCAGATTGAAAATACAAGCCAGGCTTGATAAGAGCAACCTTCAATTGGAATGGACGAAGAGGGTACTTAAAATGAATGCGCTCAAGCTTAAGGTTGCAGAGATTTCCAAAGATATCAGTTCTGCTTCTTCACTTTATTGGCAAGAAGCATTACCAGTCATATTACCAGAGCCAGAATGTGTCGTCATCGATCCCACATCTTACGATACAACTATTGCATATAAAGAATGGATGGACGAAGAGGCCGTGGAGGAAGCAGAAACTGAGTCATATGCGCAGCCAGAGGAGGATGCATTTCAGAGATTATTGGAGGGCCTCTTGGAGTCAGTGAGGTTCACCGGTTCAGAGAGCATTACAGCAGGTGATGCATTTGAGCGACGATTTGCAGATTTTGTTATGAACCGTGTTTCAGCTGCAGGAACAATTAAGGAGGACATCCATGTCAGTCTTGAGGGGGATAGACTATATTTTCGGATTGCTTGCGGGCATTCCCCTCCACATGATACATCCCCACAAGTTGACACACATGAGCAGCCAGCATCACCATTCCAGAGAGAGCCTACAGAGCATATTGATGAGAAGGCAAAGGAGCGCACTGTCGAGCCAGAGCATATTGATGAGGAGGCCTTACACACAGAGCCAGAGCTTATCACAGAGGAGGTCATACATCGGGATGAGGACACAGCCATTCATAAGGATCCCGAGCACTACCCTCCTCCATTGGATCTCCCGCAGCCACCTCATCCTTCCACTGACGTCGAGGACTATCCCACAGAGCTTACTGCTCCCACTCAGGGAGATATTTTTACCCACTCTATTTCTGAATCATGCACTCCATTCGATATTTATTTTGATTCGGATATTTTTGACACGTCATACGTTTTGCAGCACACATACGATTATGGACCGGAAGTATGCTTGGAAGTGTCACAGTTTGACGAGCATATCGAGGAGGTCCACACCTATGATCCAGATTTACCTAAGCAGCTGAGAGAGCACACCACGAAGATATCTATCAAAGCACAAGAGGATATTGAATTATTTTCAAGGAAGTATCTGTAGGAATATGATGCCCTCAAGGCCATTTATTCCTGTGTGAATAGCACAAACATCTTGTTCGAAATAACAGTAAGCTGTTTGGTTATAATTTATCTAAGTTATATTGTAATGTAGTTAACATTAGATATCAACTTAGGTAAAGTCCTGAGACTTTATGCAAGGTCGAACGGGTATAGAGATGAGTATCTAGATCATGGAGAAACGTTTGACCGTCTGTAGCATAAGTCTAAAATGGTTCATGGTCGTAGATGTTCCGAGACAAGGATATCGAAACATCGGATAGACCATTGTGTCTTAGTCTTCACCGTTTAGCGGTGGCGATGATATCATGATCGCCTGACTTGGCGAAGTCGAAGACGAGACACAGGTGCTCATTAGAATGAGTTCACTGAACGATCCACTAGAGTTATCATATGGTTATATTGACCAATCTGTCAGTGATAACTCTGAGTGATGATAGGATAGTTGGTCTTTTGACTTGAGGTCATTTTGACAAACCTGTGCGTGAACGGTGCCACTTATATCAACTGACCTAGCTTCGAGGCAATGCCTGTCGAAAGGTCTTTTGATTGGGAGTCACTTGAAACGTACGAGGCGAGTAATGACCAATAGAGGATTCGTCTCTCCCGGTCAATGGGAGTTAGTGTCGTAGAGTTAGTTCGGTCTTTAGTAAAAACTCTGCGCAGAGTATTTTGGAAGAAGTCCAACATTTATTGACTAAAGATCGAAAGAAACTAACCGGAGTCAAGTTATTGGGGTTGACAGTTTAACCGTACCCCAGACTTGATATACACGACACAGTTTAGACGAAGAGACTATAACTGCAGAATTCATCACAGAAACAGTCAGGGTGGTCCCGACAATACTCATGTCAATGAGTTAACCACATAATGATGATTCCTGAAGTAGGGACGGCAACCACTGCTCGTGGTCACTGCCGTATAGGGCTTCGAGCCCAACCTGTTGTAAGGGTCAGGCTGTAGGGTCTCACACAGAGTGCGACGCTTCGTCTAGTAATATGTAGAAATTAGTTAGGGAGAATATTTGCATTTTTGATGCAAGGGATGAAATAATTGCATTTGATGCAATATGATAATTTAAGCTTAGATAGGGACTATTTTGCATTTGATGCAAAAGCGATTAAATGTGTATTAAATTGTTTAATACAATATTTAATAATATAAACGCAAGGAAAAGATTCACGGGTATGACGGGAATGTCCCGGTCTAGACCCAGGTTCGAACGGCGTCCAAATCAGACGCCAAACGCAAAAGTTATGGCCAAAACAATAAAAGCCCATGTTGACATCAGCCTAAGAGGCAGATTAAATCAAAAGGGGTTCTAAATCCCGGCCCAATGGGCCGGGCAACAGTAAAGGCGGGCGCATTTGCGCCCGCAGCCATCACGGGTGGGGCCCGCCCGCAATCATGTGGGCGGGGCCCCGCCCCGCCCTTCAGTGCACGCAGGGCGCGTGCACAGCACGCGCCCGCGTGGCACGTGCTGTGCACGCGCCCGCTGGGCGCGTGCAAGGCACGCGCCGCGTGCCTTACACGCGCCCAGCACGTGCACTGTGCGCATGCTGAGGCGCGTGCAGTGCACGCGCCTCGAGGCGCGTGCGCTACACGCGCCCTGGGGCCACACGCTGCCTAGGGCAGCGTGTATTTTGTGACGGCTGCAGTTTTGTGTTTTGGGTGTGTTTGGGCTGATCTTTGGAGACTCAATTGGAGGGTCAAACGAACTCCGATTGACGAACGGTTTTTTCCTATGCGTTCACCATTGAACGTTCGTCGTATTGATAGGTTGTATCAATCCTGAAGCTCAACGGTGAGAGAGTTAAAATTCACGGAAGTTTGCAGTTTATGAAGTGCAAACTAACTTGATTTTAATTAACCCATTATTTCCCACATCGGATTTTGAGAAAAGGGGAGAGTCCGCCGCCTATATAAATAGGGGTCTCCTCCCTTTCTCAAAACTCGTCCCAAGCTCTAGTTCTGAGCGGCTCTCGTAAATGTTGGAGCACGCTCGGATCTAAGCTTAAATTAATATTTCTCTTCTCCCTAAATTTCTGCCTTACTCATGCGGGCTCTAGCAAAGCCGCAAAGGAGTTCGGATTCTGGATCCGAAATCTAGGCGGAGGTTTCACTCGCATGAAACTTTCTTCGGCGCGTGGTTGGCTCGGCGGCACGGGGATTGATCGTCTCGGGATGCGGAGCGGTTCGGGGAGCGGTTCAAGGAGCGGCTCGGCGTGGAACGGGAGCAGCTCGGAAGACGGCGCGGAACATCTCGCCTGCTCCAGGGCTGAGATTCCAAGTATGTGGTTAAAGTATTTTTTTAGCATTAGTTTAGTTTAATCGTAGTAGGCTAGATCCTTCTTGGGATGGTCAGATCCATCCCAAGTCGGCATAGATCTTGGCATAGGGCCTTGGACCTTAGGGCTAAGTTAAAAATTGTTTTTAACTGCAAGTTAATTAGTTAACATAGTTTTTCCTTCCGCTGCCATATGATTTTTGTGTCTATGTTCCGTCCGACTTAGGACGGGACTAGAGTTTTTGTGCCCTAAGGGACCGCGAATTCCCTACAGTGGTATCAGAGCCTAGGTTTGCGTAATCGATCTAGGTACTGCGATTTCATTAAACTTCTTAATGCTTTTTAAATACTTTTAAATTTTTTAAAGTTATTAGATAATTTTAAAAAAATGTTTTTGAATTTCAAAATTCTATGTGATAAATTTTTTGAACATGAAAATTTTTAAAATGACGTTTTAAAATTTATGTGATAATTTTAAAACTAATTTTAAATATTTAAAAGTTTAAATTTATTTTGGATGCCTAAAAATTTTTTATATGATAAATTTTTTTAAACATGGAAATTTTAAAAATGGTGTTTTTAAATTTATGTGATAAATTTTAAAATTGATTTTAAGGTTTTAAATTTATGCGATAAGTTTAAAATGTTTTAGATGTTTAAAAATTGTATATGATAAATTTTTGAACATGGAAAATTTTTAAAGTAATGTTTTAAATTTATAAGATATTTTTTAAAACTGATTTTAAAAGTCTAAAAATAGTTTATGCGATAAACTTAGTTTATTTAATTGTTAAATAGATATACACTTTCATTTTATGTTGATAAAATTAGTGTAGCTTAATTTTAATGGCTTGTTAATCTTGTCCCTTATTTGATAACACAAGACAACCTTTTTGGTTAGCCAATAAAAATGATTAAAATTTATTACTTGAATTTTAATGACATGCTATGTTTCAATAAAACATTAACACCAATATAAGACCTAATTCCTGATTAGGGTAGTCCTTTAAATGAATTTTCAATTCTAATTGTTATAATTAATTTTCATTAAAGGACTTCGCTTCTAGCGTTGTTAATAAAATTTATTAAAATCCTAATAACGATTAGGGTAGCACGTGAACCTTATAGTTGATAAGGACTTAATAAAAGTTATTAAACAAATCCTAAAATTTTGAATTTAAGGATTCAACTAGTTGATAGGATTAATTAGTTGTTAATAAAAGCTGTTTAGTCTATGACATACATACAAAAATGACAAGCTTCATTCAATGGACCATGATCCAGTCAATGTGCTTGGCTAAGAGTTCTGGATCACCCTTTAAGGGATAGTGATCCTGGCTTAGTCAATTCCCTGGCTGAGTTCCGCTGGACCGCAATGTCGCGAATCATGATTGTATGACACCCTGGACTATATCTAAGTCAAATACGTTAATGATCTTTTTCAAGATTAGCCGTAGCCCTCCTTGTTTTGGGGTTGGCAACTATAGGACCCGCGTTATAGTTGTTGAGATACACTCAAGCTGTAACATGGAAATCTTATAGGAACCAACTTCTTCAATACATAAGATGTAGTCTAAGACCTGACCCTAACCAACGTGTCGTGCATACACCGAGCTGAGGGGCAAGTCAGGCTAGACACGAAAACAAGGGTCCGACTAGACTAGACATTGTGATTTGGATGAGCACACTCATGATCACGAATGGCTAGGGGCAAAAACCGATTAAGAGAGTCATATCCGATATGATCGATGAAGAGTCATCTTCCGATCGCAGAGTCAATCAACTTGTTGAGCTACACTCAAGGTTGTTTAGACTCAAGGTGATTGGAACTCTTACCCATTAATTTTAATTAGATTAAATCGTTCGTTATTAAGCTTTAAAACGATCGTAAAAATAGTGGGAGGATATAGATAGATAAAAGCCAATCTACCTATATTTAATATTGAACATTTGCTAAAACTAGGGCAAGACTATGTTTATCGTAGGAATTAAAATATAATATTTTAATAAGTTAATGGTCAAAAAGTTGATTAATTGAATATCAAGTTAAATTCTAATTGATAGAATTAAAACTATATTCTCGTTGACATTAAATGACCTTCTAAAGAACAGACTTAAGAAATATGATTTCATTAAGTTCTGGGTCCAACAAATAAATTAAAGCTACATGTCACTCGTCTCTATATGAGGCAGCTTGAACATATAGGACATTCAAAGTATGTTTCTCCCTACAACTTGTCGAGCTACCCTCAAGGTTGTATGGACAGACAATTTTGATCCGCAAAGTTCGAGAATTCGATCAAACCGTTTGAGTCGAATACGAGTGCATGAGCGGTGCAAGACTATGTATCCCAACCAGATCTTGAGACAAGCAACTTCTTGAGCTACACTCAAGATTGCAAAGCTCAAGCGTTTGGATACATAAGTTGCTTGCATAGCTATTTATTTATGTTGATATCTAAATGTGATTTAGAAAAAGGAAGAAGGCACTTCAGAAAGTCAATTGAGAAAGTTAGTTTAATTTATCATTAGTAGAGGCATAAGTAGGAGGAAATGAAAACGTGACATATTTTGATGTCACATTTCGGAATAAGTTGTTATACAAAAACGTCTAACACATTTTTGACGAATGTCGTCACCTTTCTTCTGAAGCAATGTTTTGTGTTAAGTAATTTGTAATAACTATATATATATATATTAAATGTTAATATATATAAATACACAAGATAGTAGCAAACTTATATGGTAAAATTAGACTAGGCCGTATCAAGAGATTAAGCTTCACAAGTCACATAAAGAGAGGTCTGACCTCTCGTATTATGAAGTCTATGGACACTTGTGAGTCTTAGCATCTTAGATACAAAGGTCGAAACCCATCTGTAAGACAGAGTGAGAATGAGTTGTCAAACTCAGTCTCGTACATACTGATGTGCCCGAGTCTATTTTTAACAAAATAAGTTATTCGTATATTTTACTAAGACACGTGTTCTTGATGAAACGCAAGTCTGATAAAATAAAGAACGAAATGACGAAAGTATTTAAACTGATTCGATTGGATCGAATGGTCAAATACTTAGCTACATAAAATCTTGTGTAATTAAAAGAAAATGTGATTTTCTCTCAGGTCAAGTCTGTTAACACATCAGTGTGTTAAAAGGTATGAATCACACTTAATTAGATTTAGTGTGATCCATTGTAAGTGACTCTGAGTTAACTCCTCCCTCTGGGTTAAGTCCCAGATAGTAATGCCTAGGTTTTGATAAAGTTCTATGAGAACATTATCAATAATATATTCAATAAATCAATCTTAAGGAAGTTGTATTATTACTCGAATCTCGTGAGACGGATTGTCGAGTTAGACATCAAAACTGATGATGACTTAGTCAAACTTCTAGGATGAAATTCGGAGTAGTAACTCCGATTTAAAACTTGATGCAGGTCCGTGTGTGTAAATAAATTGAGAATTTAGTTTACGTACCCAAGGAAAATGTTTCCTCACTTTCTGCAAGTAAATCTTTAAGTTGAAAGATTGGTGCAGAAAAGAAAATAGTGAAGTACAATAATGTTGGACGGGAACGGTTTTCATCCTAATTCCTTTCAAACGGATTATGATGAAACCGGTTTCACCAACAGATGTGTACAGATCTACTCGGACCAAAGCCGATGTAAAACGCTTAAGTTGACCATGAAAATTTGCGCATTCACTTATAAGTTCGTTTTTCTAAATATGATTTAGACGAACCAACTTATATGAATTAGCCAGATAGTTTTCAAGGTCAGTGGGAGCGTATAAATTACATGCGAATCATCAAAGGGATGGAACATACATTTTGACAAAGCAATCAAAAGGTTTGATCCTTTATCAAGAATAGATATGAGCCATTTAAAATGACCATTAACAAATTTAAATGATTATCGTAAGGTACGATAAACTGGATAAGATCCATGTAAAATAAAATATTATGGATTCCGACAGACCAAATGAATTATTTGAATGAGATTTAAATAGTTGGTCTGACATGAACATAAAAACCCCTTAAGTCTATAGTGTAGACGGTTTTGGCAGATCCACTCACGAAGACTCTATCACATGAAGTCAGGAAAACTTGTGTGTAAAAACGATATTAGATATCGAGATAAATGGGCCTGAGTGCAAGTGGGAGATGTAGGAATATGATGCCCTCAAGGCCATTTATTCCTGTGTGAATAGCACAAACATCTTGTTCGAAATAACAGTAAGCTGTTTGGTTATAATTTATCTAAGTTATATGGTAATGTAGTTAACATTAGATATCAACTTAGGTAAAGTCCTGAGGCTTTATGCAAGGTCGAACGGGTATCGAGATGAGTATCTAGATCATGGAGAAACGTTTGACCGTCTGTAGCATAAGTCTAAAATGGTTCGTGGTCGTAGATGTTCCGAGACAAGGATATCGAAACATCGGATAGACCATTGTGTCTTAGTCTTCACCGTTTAGCGGTGGCGATGATCTCATGATCGCCTGACTTGGCGAAGTCGAAGACGAGACACAGGTGCTCATTAGAATGAGTTCACTGAACGATCCACTAGAGTTATCATATGGTTATATTGACCAATCTGTCAGTGATAACTCTGAGTGATGATAGGATAGTTGGTCTTTTGACTTGAGGTCATTTTGACAAACCTGTGCGTGAACGGTGCCACTTATATCAACTGACCTAGCTTCGAGGCAATGCCTGTCGAAAGGTCTTTTGATTGGGTGTCACTTGAAACGTACGAGGCGAGTAATGACCAAGAGAGGATTCGTCTCTCCCGGTCAATGGGAGTTAGTGTCGTAGAGTTAGTTCGGTCTTTAGTAAAAACTCTGCGCAGAGTATGTTGGAAGAAGTCCAACATTTATTGACTAAAGATCGAAAGAAACTAACCGGAGTCAAGTTATTGGGGTTGACAGTTTAACCGTACCCCAGACTTGATCTACACGACACAGTTTAGACGAAGAGACTATAACTGTAGAATTCATCACGGAAACAGTCAGGGTGGTCCCGACAATACTCATGTCAATGAGTTAACCACATAATGATGATTCCTGAAGCAGGGACGGCAACCACTGCTCGTGGTCACTGCCGTATAGGGTTTCGAGCCCAACCTGTTGTAAGGGTCAGGCTGTAGGGTCTCACACAGAGTGCGACGCTTCGTCTAGTAATAGGTAGAAATTAGTTAGGGAGAATATTTGCATTTTTGATGCAAGGGATGAAATAATTGCATTTGATGCAATATGATAATTTAAGCTTAGATAGGGACTATTTTGCATTTGATGCAAAAGCGATTAAATATGTATTAAATTGTTTAATACAATATTTAATAATATAAACACAAGGAAATGATTCACGGGTATGACGGGAATGTCCCGGTCTAGACCCAGGTTCGGACGGCGTCCAAATCAGACGCCAAACGCAAAAGTTATGGCCAAAACAATAAAAGCCCATGTTGACATCAGCCTAAGAGGCAGATTAAATCAAAAGGGGTTTTAAATCCCGGCCCAATGGGCCGGGCAACAGTAAAGGTGGGCGCATTTGCACCCGCAGCCATCACGGGCGGGGCCCGCCCGCAATCATGCGGGCGGGGCCCCGCCCCGCCCTTCAGTGCACGCAGGGCGCGTGCATAGCACGCGCCCGCGTGGCACGTGCTGTGCACGCGCCAGCGCGTGCACTGTGCAAGCGCTGAGGCGCGTGCAGCGCACGTGCCTCAAGGCGCGTGCGATGCACGTGGCCTGGGGCCACACGCTGCCTAGGGCAGCGTGTATTTTGTGACGGCTGCAGTTTTATGTTTTGGGTGTGTTTGGGCTGATCTTTGGACACTTAATTGGAGGGTCAAACGAACTCCGATTGACGAACGGTTTTTACCTATGCGTTCACCGTTGAACGCTCGTCGTATTGATATGTTGTATCAACCTGAAGCTCAACGGTGAGTGAGTTAAAATTCACGGAAGTTTGCACTTTATGAAGTGCAAACTAACTTGATTTTAATTAACCCATTATTTAGTCCCACATCGGATTTTGAGAAAAGGGGAGAGTCCGCCGCCTATATAAATAGGGGTCTCCCCCCTTTCTCAAAACTCGTCCCAAGCTCTAGATCTGAGCGGCTCTCGTAAATGTTGGAGCACGCTCGGATCTAAGCTTAAATTAATATTTCTCTTCTCCCTAAATTTCTGCCTTACTCCTGCGGGCTCTAGCAAAGCCGCAAAGGAGTTTAGATTCTGGATCCGAAATCTAGGCGGAGGTTTCACTCGCGTGAAACTTTCTTCGGCGCGTGGTTGGCTCGGCGGCATGGGGATTGATCGCCTCAGGATGCAGAGCGGTTTGGGGAGCGGTTCAAGGAGCGGCTCGGCGTGGAACGGGAGCAGCTCGGAAGACGACGCGGAACATCTCGCCTGCTCCAGGGCTGAGATTCCGGGTATGTGGTTAAAGTATTTTATTAGCATTAGTTTAGTTTAATCGCAGTAGGCTAGATCCTTCTTGGGATGGTCAGATCCATCCCAAGTCGGCATAGATCTTGGCATAGGGTCTTGGACCTTAGGGCTAAGTTAAAAATTGTTTTTAACTGCATGTTAATTAGTTAACATAGTTTTTCCTTCCGCTGCCATATGATTTTTGTGTCTATGTTCCGTCCGACTTAGGACGGGACTAGAGTTTTTGTGCCCTAAGGGACCGCCAATTCCCAACAGTATCCTCCACCACTATTTATTTCATATATTTCTATTGACGATCCTCTTTGGAATACTTTTATTATGAGGGTGAAATTTTTGCAGCGAACTGATGCATCCTATTCTCTGCAGGGTATAGGTGGAGTCCTTGTGGGAATGCTGGCGGATGCATTACTGGAGTTCGTTGGTGTCCATGGACATACGCATCTAGCAGAGCCACGAAAGGAGCAGTTGGAGCAATTGCCTGCACCGGCAAAGATACTGGATCCGCCTTTTGCTATAGGTGATATCAATCTAGTAGTGTAGAAATTTTTATGCTTTAAATAAACACGAATTCTCTCGACAGCGAGAGGACCGTATAGATTTGCTTGAATAAAAATTACCTCATATGACGGTAACAAAAATTTTTACACCCCAAACCCATTATATATATTAATTGCACTCTTTATATTTTGATGTGTCACATCCTTTTGCTCACCACCATCGAGCATTTCTTTCAAGTGAAATCTCACTTTATTATTTGTTTGACTTGATCACGCTTAGCAAAATCGTGATTTTATTGATCGAGTCATTTGAATAGGATTGTTTGGTATAAGCTTGGGGGAAGGCGCTCTCATGCATCATTATATGTGCATGTAGTTGCATTAGGATTTCATGTCATTCATTTCATCATTTTTCATTCACCCCCCTTATTATTATCGTTGTCCATCATATTCTTCCATTATGATCACATTGAGGACAATGTGAAGTTTAAGCTTGGGGGAGTGCATTCCATGCCATTTAGATGCATTAGTTGCATTTTTACTCTATTTTTATGGTTTTTAAAAATTTTCCAAAATTTTTGCATCATCTTTTTGATTTTTCCATCTTATTTTCCTTTCATGTGTGTTCATGCATCATATTGTATGCTTGTTTTTTCTTTTCTTTCCTCTCTTTTATTTTTATATCTTTATTTTCTTTTCCTCCTTTTGCTAGATTTGTTCCTTATGATGATATAATCTAGCAACCCCCTTCCACCTCGTGTTCTTTCTTTTTCTTTCGTTTCATTTCCTTTGTTTTCATCTCCCGAGTTCGTCTCTTTACTTATCTTCCTCGAGGACGAGTAAGAGATAAGCTTGGGGGATTTTGATCACTCCAAATTTTACACCTTTTTTTGCATGTTTGCATGCAGTTTTGGTCTCCCATATCGCGTTTTTCACGATTATTTGACATATTGCCATGCTTTTCACTATTTCTTGTTTTTGTCGTATTTCAGGAAATATGGAGCGATTCGGAGCGATTCTTAGATCAAGTGGTTCGCAAGCGCTAAGGAGTGTCACCCGTGGCTCATTTGAGGGCCATTCAACGATGGAAAATGAGTGGAAGAAGAAGGAACTTCGTAGGAGCGACGAGGAGGAGAAACGGAGAAGATTGGGCATTTACAGCATGCCACTCGGCCGAGTGGAGCACTCACTCGGCCGAACCAGAAGCCCCACTCGGTCGACCAGAACGGATACACACACAGAGCTAATTTCAGCGTATACTCGGCCGAACGAAGAAATCCCATTCGGCCGAATGAGAAATCTCGCTCGCCCGAGTGGTACAGAGAAATTGTCCAGAAAAAGGCCGAAGTTACTGGAATTTTCAGAGATCCTTTGGAGACCTACTCGGTCGAGTAGAGAAGCCCACTCGACCGGGTGGAGAAGTCCACTCGACCGAGTGACGCCGATGACACACACGCCCAGATTTTCAGACAACCTTCCACTATTTTGAAATCTTCTATCATTCTGGCAATCAAAGTATTTTTCTCATATTTGTTATGGATAGTAGACTTCATGACGGTTCCAACACCGCCAAGAACGCGCCAATCGGAGGTCGGATGAAATCTGGAGAATTTCTGCAACTTGATGCTGCAGTGCTGGAATTTCCACTCAGCCGAGTCAGATTGCCACTCGGGCCGAGTGACGGCGAGCCCAGATTTTAAGTTGCGGCCTGGACTGTTTTTGGGCACGATTTTGAGGGGTTTTCTAGGGTTTTTTGCTAGGGTTTTGGGGGGCTATATAAGGGGTTTGTAGCCATCATTAGATAGGGTTCCCACATGTTTTCTTAGGGATTATTTTAGAGGTTATGCCATGCCCTAGGCCCCCTCTTGGATCTAAAAGCTTGTATTTGGATTGAAGATCTTCATAAAAGCTAAGTATTTTGTTCTTGTTATTTGAATCTTTGTTTTTTCTATCTTTTTGTATACAAGCAATGATTTTTATTGATTCTCATATCGTTATTGTTATGCTTGAGTAGATTTGTTGTTCTAGGGCATGGGGATGAACCATATGGATCTAATTTTAGATTTGTGATGAATGAATTTCTAAATTGCTAGAATTTCTAGGAGGTTAGGTTGTGATCGATTTATTACGGATAGATAGGGATTCCCATCGATTAGGGTTTGCAAGAGATTGGATTCTAATCGATGGGAAGGCCTAGATATTCGATTTAGATTTGTAATCAAGATCCACTAGATTTGGTTTGCATGAGATTGGACCAAAGCTAGGATTTTTATTATAAATCTATACCCATATTCATTTGCAAGAGATTGGACGAATACGAACTATCACAACCTAGATCGTAACTCGAGTTTACACGAGAGTGGGCTCGAGGTGCGATTGGACGATGATGTCGATCTTCATGCTAGTGGATTAGGTTAGGGTTTGCACGAGAGTGAGCCCTAATCTAGGTTGCTATAGACCGGCAATAGCGCGAGAGCATGAGCTTGGTTCTCTATTCAGTTAAGACTAGTTCACCTCGACACAAGTCTTGCTATATTGAGATTCACAATTTACAAGGATAAATGATGATCCGTAGTGGGGATTCCCTAGCTCTAGACTCTTTTATTATATTATATTTGAATCGATACTTGACCAACATCTTTATCACCGACACCGACATCCATCACCATTGTCATTACATCATACCATAACCATCTCCACCAATAAAACATTCGTAGTCGAGCCAACCTAGGATAGATTGGAACCAACACCACCTCCTCGTGTTCGGTACCCGCTCGCCACTTGACCGTGCGCTTGCGGTAAAACTAAAATCGTTCTCCGTGTGTATATCTGGGGCCGATCAGTACATAAATGCATGACCCTTCTTTGGAGATCCACCCAAAGTGGGTTTCTTTCCAAACGGGGGTGTGTACGAAGTGGAAGCACCATTGGTAGATGAACTACCAATGGGGTGTTTGCTCCCACTCGTTGAGGCATCGGAAGTTGGCCTTACAAAGGTGGTGGAGGATTTGGATGAATTTTCCATCTTATACCCCAAGCCAATGTGATGATTAGTCGGAAGTAAGTCATTTAGGATTTTATCCAAATGGTCCTTACCTTTATTGAATTTATTAATTCGGCCTAATGTTCACTCATACTTCTCGGTGAGAGAATGCATAGAAGCATCCAAGGTGGACACTTGCGATGTGAGTACATAAACACGAGATTTGAGATTCTCATTCTCAATATTCAAAGTTGAGTTTTGAGAAGTCAAATCCGATATCTCACGTTCATCCGAATTCTCAATTTGAACATGCTCAAGTTGAGATTTGAGATTTACAATCTCATTTCTCAAGCGTTCAACAACGGTGTCGTTGTGGATGATGATAGGCTTAGGTGAGGTTTAGAGACTAGTTAGCTCATCTTTAGTCTTAATATATATATTTGCCAATTTAGAAAACTTAGACCAAAGTTGTTTGTTAACAACTCTAAGTTCATCCATATTTACCTCTTCGCCTTCATCCTCGCTTTCATCCTTGCTTTCATCGGAGGAGGACTCTTGATCATGTTCCTCTCTTGCCATGAAGCACATGTGTGCTTTCTCCACTTGTTCATCATCCGACTCTCCATTTGAAGAGTCATCTTCCGAGTCGGTGAAAGTGCCGACAAGCCCTTTCTTGTACCCTTTCTTGTACTTACATGACTTATCGAACTTTGGTGCCTTCCACTTCTCCTTGTGTTTGTAGAGAGGACAATCCGCCTTGATGTGTCCTGGCTTGTTACATTTAAAACACAAAGGAGCGGAGGCATTAGTCGAACTAAATTTTGATTTGTTCTTAAGGTTACCTTTTCGGTAGAACTAACTGAAATTCTTTGCTATGAGGGCCAAAGATTCCAAGTCCAATTCGCCTTCCGATCCTTCACTATCGGTAGGTGTAGAAGGAGCGGCCTGGAAAGCAATTGCCTTTTTATTTGGCTCTTCTTGCTTCAAGTATGGCTTCATCCTGTCCTGCATCTTTATCTTACTGTCCGTCCTGTAATGCCCTACGTAGCTACTGCACAAGTACTAGAGGGGGGTGAATAGTACCTTAAAATAATTAAGAAGATAATTCCTAATTATCTTGCAAACTCAACCAACAATGCGGAAATGTAAATATTGACAACAAAGAAAGCAATCGCAAACAGACAATTTAACGGGTTCGGATCCACCCAAGTCTCCCCGACTTGTTCCCGGTGATCCTACGTCCCAAACACCCGGATCCACTCCGGATACTTGAGTTAGAAACTTCTAACTCAAATTTGCACTATGAAATACTTGTAGAAACCTCTACAAGATCAAATCATACACAAATCGAAATGTGACTCCCACAAACTGGGATCACAAACAAACTCTCACAACCGAGAGTAAAACACTTACAATATCAAAGTAAATTGAAATAGAAATGCTTACCACAAAATACCTATGCCTTAAGTAAAACTTACAAATTAGGGCAAAGAGGATTTTGAGGAAGAAGAAGGCACCAAACCCTAGCTCCAAGATGATGATCAGCGATGGGAGCCTAGGGAGATGTTGGTGACCTAGAATCAAGCTCTTGGCTTGGAAGGCTCAGAATCAATGAATCTCTCTTTTGAAATAAGAGTGAGGGAGAGATTCATGTAAGAAATGTGTCACGCCCCGCTTCCCAAAGCTATGGAGGCGAGACGTGAGAAGGTCCGCACAGACGTGGAGCGGTGAAGCCACACGCCTGATAAGCGTCAATTTAAAATTTAATGCAGGTCCCTATAACTGCAAACGGAACAACAATAATATTAACAAGAAAGAGAGACTGATATAAAAGTAATCCAATCTCAGAAATTGTCCACAATAATATTCAACATCCAGAAAAGCCACCAGGCTAAAGGAAAGGGTCTAAAGGCCCAAAACATGGCCAACAAAACATCAACATAACAAAGTATTGGTGCGCACACCGACAATTACAGCAGTCTAAAATAAAAGGGAAAGCTCAACGAAGACACTAGGACTGGTCCCCAGTGTCCACGTACTCCATCACAGCAAACGCGGGTCCTGACTCGGCGTCAGCAAACACCACGTCCTCTCAAACGAACTCTGGCTCAGGATCTAACATGTGTCACCCAAAAGAGACAGGGGCACATGTTAGCAAGTCTAAAGGACTTGAGCAAGGAAACTGAAAGTAAACTAACAACCTAACAGTTCAAGTAAGATGCAATGACATGACATTTAAGTATGATGCAACAGTTAAAAAGTGCAAGAAGAGACAAGCACACACGATGTAGCAAAAGATACCAAATCACTAATTCACGAATCACTTATCACAAATTTCAATTATCACGAATCACTTGTCACGATTTTCACTTTGTGCTCAGGGTTTCCGTCTTTTGGCTGAAGTGGCTGTACAGGCTCACTTCTACGCTCAAGCGATCGTTTAACCCTACCCCTCCATGTGTATCGAGCGTTGGGATTAGCAACACACTAGCTCGCTTCTGGATCACGAGCCAGGAAGTGTATTTGGCATAGGGGTGAACCTAGCCTTGATCACTGTGTAGGAGTCAAAATCCTACTCGCCGCAGCTTACATTTTAAAGTAGCGTGTGCTACGAAATCACGATGAACAATCAATGTATGCAATGAAATGAACAGATATTCGCGTACCGTTAATTGAAATTAAACATGGCATGGTAGTACTTATGCAACATGATAAATGACGGATCTAGCTTCGTTGTCAAGCTAGATCCTGAATTTGCGCCTAGGCGAGTATCATTTCGTCGCCTAGTCTCTTTTACGCCTACAACAAGCAAATGGCCTAAGACATGGCCTAAAACCCTAAGTGGCAAGTTTCACTTGCCTAGCACCGAGGATGACGATCACGAAGGTTCGTCTCACAATCGCTAATCTACGGGGAAAAGTCGCTGTTATGGAGAAACAACCATCAAAACAACATCCATTTTTATTAGGGTTTTACAAAATCACAAATGGGTTATGAGAATATTATAGGATCGATTTATTACCGAATCGTTAGCGGAAGAACGATGCCGAGCAAGCACGGCGACTGGAGAACGATCCGGGAAACTATGGCTCAGATCTGAAACGGCGAGGGAATCTTGGAGAAATGAGGTTTTGAGGGGTTTTGGGGGTTGGCCGTCGGCCTAGGGAGGGTGGCCAGCGCAATGGTGGTGAGAGGGGGCTCCGGGGATGAAGGGGAAAGGCTAGGGGAAGATGGATGATGATTTGGGGATGAAGGAGGCTCAGGAGAAATAATAGAAGAAAGCAAACGATTGGGGGGTTTAAATAGGATTCGTGCGACGGTTGGGCAAACCCTAGGTTTATGTAACGACTGGTTTTAATGTATCCGGATTTATTATATTATATTATATGTTTTGGTGGATTTTCTCCTTATGTGTGGTTTTGTCTCCGTAACTTTCATTTTCGTTCGTTTCGTCGTGTTTTCTAGCTTCTTTTATAGAATCGTCGATTTCGGAGCAAGTCATTCATGACGGGCTTCGTATCGGTCATATCTTATTGTTAGATCAAGCCTAGGAGTCTTAGGAATCGATCCCGGAGCTCCGCGCTCCATATCGGAACTTTTGGTGCTCATTAGCCAGTGTAAGAAGGGGCACCGACCGACTAGATGACGATCCAGTCGGTCGGAAATCCTTCTTGAACCGACTAGTTGGCTTTCTAAATTTCTCAGGAGTTACTGTTTGTCGTTAGTCGGTCTAAGAACGTTGGTTGACCGACTAGGTTGCAAACTAGTCGGTCAGCAATGCTTCCTTAACCGACTAACTCATTTACTAATTTTAGGTATCAGTACTGTTCATTCTTAGTCGGTCTAAGTTCATCTTTCGACCGACTAGTTGTTAAACTAGTCGGCTAAGTTTTGTACTCAGACCGACTAAGTCTTAGTTCTTCTGTACAGTCGAGTTACTGTTTACTCTTAGTCGGTCTAAGAACGTTCATCGACCGACTAGATGTCAAACTAGTCGGTCAGTAGTTGTTCTTTGACCGACTAACTCTTAGTTCAGGTTTTCGACTGGAGCTACTGTTTACACTTAGTCGGTCTGCGTTGGTCAACCGACCGACTAGTTCTCAAACTAGTCGGTCAACAGTTGTTCTTTGACCGACTAAGCAGTGCAGGAAACCCTAGTTTTGCCCTAGCCGCCACCAAACTCTATAAATACCCCTTCAAATGTTTTCTTCTCCTTCCTCACGACCTAAAACCTTAGTTTCTCCCCCATTGAGCCCCCTTCTACCTCAAACCCTTATTCCTTCATCCCAAGATCAAAATCCATCATCTAAACCCTCCCTTAACACATTCTACCTCTCATCTTCCTCGAAATCTCATCAAATCCCCAAAATCCCCCAAAACCCAATTTCTCCAAACCTCTCCATCCATTTCCAGATCTGAACCCTAGGTTCACCGGAGCGTTTCTTCTGTTGCCGTGGTTGCTCGACATCATTCATCCGCTTCTTCACTACTCGATTATTTAGTCTTAGCATAACCCATTTGTGTTCTTATGAAAACCCTAATGAAATGAATATTGTATTGATTGTTTCTCCATAACAGCGACTTCCCCGTAGATTAGCATCCGTGAGACGAACCTTCGTGATCGTCATCCCCGGTGCTAGGCAAGTGAAACTTGCCACTTAGGGTTTAGGCCACGTTTTAGGCCATTTGCTTGTTGTAGGCATAAAAGAGACTAGGCAACGAAATGATACTCGCCTAGGCGCAAATTTGGGAACTAGCTTGACAACGAAGCTAGATCCGACAATTATCATGTTGCACAATTACCATGTCATGTTTACTTTCCATTCACGGTACGCAAATTAATTGTCATGTCATTGCATCCTTTAAGTGTTTCCGTGATTGCGTAGCTTCGCAACAATGCTTGTGTTCCTGGCTCGTGTTCCAGAAGCGGGCCATGTGTTGGTTGATAGCCAATGCCTGAATTGCTTGTCTCCGGCTAGGTGCACCCCGACGCCAAATGTTTATGAATCGTGAACTAGAATGCGAGCTCCTGTGCGGGGCAACCCTGGCTCATTTATTGAGCTCGTGTGCGGGGACCCTGGCTCGTTTACATGTGGGTATTGGGGATAAGAGTTAAGCGGCCAATCAACTGGGAGTCTGCCCGATCAGCAACTGCAGTGGTAAGGCGTAAACTCTGGGTTTTGGGGTAGTTGTTAAGCGGCCAATTAGCGTGTATGTCCAACCATTCAGCTGTAAGGCGTAAACATCTACAAACAACGTGAAACGTGACTAGTGAAATGATTGAGATTGTTAGTAGCTTGGCTACTCTTGTCTTGTCCCGATAATGGTTCTCTTGTACTTATTGTCTCGCCATGTCTTGTTTGTGCACGCATGATATAACTGCCATGTCATGCGTACTATAACTGCTAGGTTGCTAGTTGCCTTACTTTCAGTTTTCTTGCCCAAGTCTTTTAGGCTTGCTGACATGTGCCCCTTTACTCTTTCGGGTGACACATGTTAGATCCTGAGCCTGAGTACCTTGTTAAGGACGAGGTGTTTGCTGACGCCGAGCCCGAGCTTGTGTTTGACGGGGAGTACGTGGACACTGGGGACCAGTCCTAGTGTCTCAGTTGGGCTTTTCCTTTTGTTTAGACTGCGATCTTGTTGTCGGTGCGTAGCACCCATACCTTGTGACGTTATTGCTTTTGTTGGCCTTGTTCTGGGCCTTTAGACTCTTTCTTTTAGCCTGGTGGCTTTTCTGGATGTCAAACATAATTTTCATGTTGGACAATTTATGAGATATGAGAATTTTATTTATGTCTATCCTTGTGTTATTATTGTTGTTCCGTTTGTGGTTACAGGGACCTGCCTATGTTTTATTGACGCTTATCGGGTTTGGGGCTTCACAGCTCCACTCTCGTGCGGACCTTTTCACGTCTCGCCTCCATTTTAGGGAAGCGGGTCGTGACAGGTTTTGTTGGTGGCCCATGCAGGTCCTCTTCTGTAACTGCGATTATCGGAACAACGATAATAATATTTAAATGTCCAATAAACTAAGTTCGACGTCCGAGTCATAAGCTATGAGTCTAATCTGCTTCGCTTTCTGTGTCACTAGATGGCAGGAAGGCGATTCACCCATGGTGGAGGTAGTGGTGCGCTCCCTCATGATGAGGAGCCTGAGCGGGAACCCACCAATGGAGAGATGATGCGGATGATGCTCCAGATGATGCAAGTGCAGCAGGGCGTGCTCCTGCAAGTCCAGAATGCTCCACTTGCTCGAGCTGCCCGGGCACTTCCGGATGTTCCTCGCTCTGAGCCGGGAGCGAAGCAATTTTGGGAGCTGGGTCCCGCATATTTTGATGGGTCTGAGGGTCCTCTGGCTGCCGATGAGTGGATTTGGAACATAGAGGATAATTTGAAGATGGCCAAGATCACCCCGGCTGGATGGGTTGATTTGGCGAAGAGGCAACTTAAGGATAATGCTCGGAACTGGTGGGATGCGGAAGAGAAGATGTTGGTGGAGCCGATAGCTTGGACTACCTTTAAGTCCAGGTTTGATGAGGAGTTCTTTCCGAAGGCTGCTAGGAAGAAGATGCTGCAGCGCTTTATTGATCTGAAGCAAAGGAGCTTGACGGTGGCCCTGTACCCCCAAGAGTTCACTAGGCTGAGTCGGTTCGCATCGAAGATGGTGCAGGACGCTGATGAGAGGGCTCAGAGGTTCCTGCAGGGACTTGCTTTGGAGCTCCAGAGTTTTGTGTCTTCCTCCGATCTGGACTCTTATCAGAAGGTTCAGGTCGCTGCGAGGAGGCAGGAGCTGAACCTGAGTCAGAGGAGAAGACATGTTTCTGGTACTGGGAAGAGGCCTATGGAGCGGGCCAGGGCGGTGGTTTGGCCTGGTTTCAAGCCTAATCAGCCAGCTCAGTTCAAGAGGCCAGGAGGGCCTGTTCAGAAGACTTGCCATTTCTACGGCAAGCCTGGCCACATCAAGGATCAGTGTAGGAAGTTTCTGGGCCAGTGTTTGGTTTGTGGTGATGCTTCCCATGTCGCGAAGGATTGTCGGCATGCGAATCAGCTGCGGAGGGCACCTGTTACAGCACAGCCGTTGCAGCAGCGAGCGTCTGTTCCTACTGGACGTGGAGCAGCTCTTGTTCCACAGAGGCAGGCTTTTCAGCAGGCTATTCCGCCGAGGAGGCAGGCTTTTCTGATGACCGCTGTAGAGAGCAAGGCTGTGGATGAGGTTATCGCAGGTAATCCTCAATTTAGCTGTTACTTTCCTAGCTGGTTTAGATTGCTAGATTGTGTTGTTTGCTTGAACATGATTGTTTGCTAGACTAGGGTTTGATTGTTAATTGCTTGTTAGGTGTGGTTTTGGTGTGCACATTTCCTGCACGAGTCCTCTTTGACTCTGGTGCATCGATGTGCATTATTTCTCGGAACTTCGTGGAGAAGCATTCCTTGTCGACGTCCCCTCTTTCCAAGAGTTGGAATATCGTTACAGGGAATGGCGTGGTCTCGGTGCATCGTGGTTGCAATTCTTGCTCGTTGGTGGTCTGTGGACATGAGCTTTACGCTGATTTCATTGTCCACGACATCATCAACTATGATGCAGTTCTTGGGATGGACTGGCTTGCGAGCTTCAATGCTACGATCGACTGTCGGAGGAAGAAGGTGGTGTTCGAGATTCCCGGACATCCAGTATTTGAGTTCAACCGTAGTAGCAGTTCGCTTGGTCCTGTCTGATTTCGGGCCAGACCGGTGGAGGTTGTGGCTATACAGATGGAGTTGGAGTGGCCAGCTGTGGTGCGTGATTTTGATGACGTCTTCCCCGAGGAGATGTCTGGTTTGCCACCTGATCGAGCTTTAGAATTTTCTATTGATCTTGTTCCGGGAGCGCAGCCCATTTTGAAGGCGCCGTATCGTATGGCACCCGCTGAGTTGGAGGAATTGCGGAAGCAGCTGGATGAGCTTTTGCAGAAGGGTTATATCAACCCTAGTGTGTCTCCGTGGGGAGCACCGGTGTTATTGGTGAAGAAGAAGGATGGTTCGCGTCGCATGTGTGTGGACTATCGAGAGTTGAATGCGGTGACCATTAAGAATAAATACCCGTTGCCTCGCATCGATGATATTTTTGATCAGCTTGGAGGTTCGAGGGTGTTTTCTAAATTGGATTTGAGGAGTGGTTACCATCAGTTGAAGGTGAAGAAGGGTGATGTTCTGAAGACAGCGTTCAGGACGAAGTATGGACACTACGAGTTTGTGGTTATGCCTTTCGGTGTAACCAATGCACCTGCGGTTTTCATGAATCTGATGAACCTGATTTTCTACGACTTTTTAGATAAGTTTGTCGTTAACTTTATTGACGACATTCTGATCTATTCGAAGTCGGAGGAAGAGCATGCCTCGCACTTGAGGACGATATTGGAGATTTTGAGGAAGCATCGTTTGTATGCTAACTTTTCGAAGTGCGAATTTTGGCTGGATAGAGTTGCTTTTCTCGGGCATGTGGTGACTGGAGATGGTATTTCAGTGGATCCCAAGAAGATTAGGGCCATCAGGGAGTGGCCTGTTCCGTCGTCTGCGTCTGAGATTCGGAGTTTCCTTGGACTTGCTGGTTACTATCGGCGTTTCATTAAGGACTTTTCCCGTATTGCTGAGCCGATGACCAGGTTGACACGGAAGGATGTACCTTTTGTTTGGTCGGGTGATTGCGAGAGTGCTTTTGGTGTTCTGAGGGAGAGGTTGACGACTGCCCCCATTCTTATTGTGCCTGATCGCAGCGGTGGATTTGAGATCTTTTGCGATGCTTCTGGCAAGGGTCTCGGTTGTGTGCTGCATCAGCACGGGCATGTTGTGGCTTATGCTTCTCGTCAGCTCAAGGTTCATGAGAAGAATTACCCGACGCATGATTTGGAGTTGGCTGCCGTTGTGTTTGCTCTTAAGATTTGGAGGCACTTCCTGCTGAGTGAGAAAGTGAAGATTTTCACCGATCATAAAAGCTTGAAGTATATTTTTACTCAGAAGGAGCTCAACATGCGACAGCGTCGATGGTTGGAGCTCATGGCAGATTATGATATTGATTTGCAGTTTCACCCTGGCAAGGTGAATGTGGTCCCTGATGCGCTGAGTAGGCTTCCAGCGGTGATGATTTTGACCTCGCAGTGGAGATTGCAGCAGGATTTTTGCGAGTCTGGCGTTGAGATTGTTCTTCCTGGGGAGGCTTCTTCGTTGATGTGTATGCAGATACATTCGATGATTGTGGATCGGATCAAGGCTGGCCAGGCTGAGGATCCGAAGCTGGTGAAGATTCGGGAGCAGGTGGAAGCCGGTCTGCGGACTGACTTTTTGATTCATAAGGATGGCTCGTTGAGATTTGGAGCCAGGTTGTGTGTGCCAGCTGGGGATGTTAGAGAGGAGTTGATGGTGGAGGCACACAGTTCGCCGTATTCTGTGCATCCTGGTGGCACCAAGATGTACCAGGATCTTCGTCTGAATTATTGGTGGCATGGCATGAAGAGGAGTGTGGTTCGGAGTGTAGCCAAGTGCTTGGTTTTCCAGCAAGTGAAGGCAGAGCATCAGCGTACGGCCGAATTGCTACAACCGCTTCCGATTCCGGAGTGGAAATGGAAACACATCACTATGGATTTCGTGACTGGACTACCTCGGAGTCTGAAGCAGAATGACGCGATTTGGGTGATCGTAGATCGATTGACCAAGTCCGCGCACTTTATTCCGTTCCGAGTGGGACAGTCCACTGAGGCGCTAGCGAGGAGATATATGGAGGTAAAATTCTTTTACTCTCCGTTTTTATTTCCTTTTCCTAGTTTGGATGGTGATGTAACGTGAATCATGCAGGAGGTCGTGCGACTTCACGGAGTCCCCGTGAGTATCGTGTCAGACAGAGACACAAGGTTCACATCTCAGTTCTGGCAGAGTTTACAGAAGAGTTTGGGTAAGCGTCTGAGTTTCAGCACAGCGTACCATCCGCAGACGGATGGCCAGTCCGAGAGGACGATTCAGATTTTGGAAGACATGCTGAGGGCTACATGTTGGATTTCAAGGGTTCGTGGAAGGACCATCTGCATTTGGTGGAGTTCTCTTACAACAACAGCTTCCAGGCGAGTATTGGCATGGCGCCTTTCGCCGCTCTTTATGGGAGGAAATGTCGATCGTCATTGAGTTGGGATGACATTGGTGATCGGGAGTTGTTGGGACCTGAGATGATCGTGGAGGCCGTGGATATTGTCAGGAACATTCGGGAGAGGTTGAGGATTGCTCAGGACCGTTTTAAGCATTGGGCGGATGCTAAACGTCGTCCTTTGGAGTTTCAGCCTGGGGATCATGTGTTTCTGAGGATTTTCCCGAATCGTGGTGTGATTCGTTTTGGGAAGCGAGGGAAGTTGAGCCCGTGATACATTGGACCGTTTGACATTCTGGAGAGAGTTGGCGAGGTAGCTTATTGCTTAGCCTTACCGCCATCTTTGGAGGGAGTTCACAATGTTTTCCATGTGTCGCAGCTTCGTCGATACATTAGCGATCCATCTCATGCTGTGCATTTCTCAGATATTACCGTTCGCCCCGATATGACGTATGACCAGCAGCCAGTGCAGATTCTGGACAGGCGTCAGAAGTCACTTCAGAACAAGATTATCAATCTTGTGAGGGTGATGTGGCGACACGGCTCACCTGGAGAGTCTACTTGGGAGAATGAGGATGAGATGCGAGAGCGTTTCCCACTTTTGTTTCTGGACACGTGAGTGTTTGGAAATTCCGAGGACGGAATTTTTCTTAAGTTGGGGAGGATGTAACGACTGGTTTTCATGTATCCGGATTTATTATATTATATTATATGTTTTGGTGGATTTTCTCCTTATGTGTGGTTTCGTCTCCGTAACTTTCATTTTCGTTCGTTTCGTCGTGTTTTCTAGCTTCTTTCTTAGAATCGTCGATTTCGGAGCAAGTCATTCGTGACGGGCTTCGTATCGGTCATATCTTATTGTTAGATCAAGCCTAGGAGTCTTAGGAATCGATCTCGGAGCTCCGCGCTCCATATCGGAACTTTTGGTACTCATTAGCCGGTGTAAGAAGGGGCACCGACCGACTAGATGACGATCCAGTCGGTCGGAAATCCTTCTTGAACCGACTAGTTGGCTTTCTAAATTTCTCAGGAGTTACTGTTTGTCGTTAGTCGGTCTAAGAACGTTGGTTGACCGACTAGGTTGCAAACTAGTCGGTCAGCAATGCTTCCTTAACCGACTAACTCATTTACTAATTTTAGGTATCAGTACTGTTCATTCTTAGTCGGTCTAAGTTCATCTTTCGACCGACTAGTTGTTAAACTAGTCGGCTAAGTTTTGTACTCAGACCGACTAAGTCTTAGTTCTTCTGTACAGTCGAGTTACTGTTTACTCTTAGTCGGTCTAAGAACGTTCATCGACCGACTAGATGTCAAACTAGTCGGTCAGTAGTTGTTCTTTGACCGACTTACTCTTAGTTCAGGTTTTCGACTGGAGCTACTGTTTACACTTAGTCGGTCTGCGTTGGTCAACCGACCGACTAGTTCTCAAACTAGTCGGTCAACAGTTGTTCTTTGACCGACTAAGCAGTGCAGGAAACCCTAGTTTTGCCCTGGCCGCCACCAACCTCTATAAATACCACTCCAAACGTTTTCTTCTCCTTCCTCACGACCTAAAACCCTAGTTTCTCCCCCATTGAGCCCCCTTCTACCTCAAACCCTTACTCCTTCATCCCAAGCCCAAAATCCATCATCTAAACCTTCCCTTAACACATTCTACCTCTCATCTTCCTCGAAATCTCATCAAATCCCCAAAATCCCCCAAAACCCAATTTCTCCAAACCTCTCCATCCATTTCCAGATCTGAACCCTAGGTTCACCGGAGCGTTTCTTCCGTTGCCGTGGTTGCTCGGCATCATTCATCCGCTTCTTCACGGTAATACTCGATTCTTTAGTCTTAGCAAAACCCATTTGTGTTCTTATGAAAACCCTAATGAAATGAATATTGTTTGTTGATTGTTTCTCCATAATAGCGACTTCCCCGTAGATTAGCATCCGTGAGACGAACCTTCGTGATCGTCATCCCTGGTGCTAGGCAAGTGAAACTTGCCACTTAGGGTTTAGGCCACGTTTTAGGCCATTTGCTTGTTGTAGGCGTAAAAGAGACTAGGCGCCGAAATGATACTCGCCTAGGCGCAAATTTGGGAACTAGCTTGACAACGAAGCTAGATCCGACATTTATCATGTTGCACAATTACCATGTCATGTTTACTTTCCATTCACGGTACGCAAATTAATTGTCATGTCATTGCCTCCTTTAAGTGTTTCCGTGATTGCGTAGCTTCGCTACAATGCTTGTGTTCCTGGCTCGTGTTCCAGAAGCGGGCCATGTGTTGGTTGATAGCCAATGCCCGAATTGCTTGTCTCCGGCTAGGTGCACCCCGACGCCAAATGTTTATGAATCGTGAACTAGAATGCGAGCTCCTGTGCGGGGCAACCCTGGCTCATTTATTGAGCTCGTGTGCAGGGACCCTGGCTCGTTTACATGTGGGTATTGGGGGTAAGAGTTAAGCGGCCAATCAACTGGGAGTCTGCCCGATCAGCAACTGCAGTGGTAAGGCGTAAACTCTGGGTTTTGAGGTAGTTGTTAAGCGGCCAATCAGCGTGTATGTCCAACCATTCAGCTGTAAGGCGTAAACATCTTCAAACAACGTGAAACGTGACTAGTGAAATGATTGAGATTGTTAGTAGCTTGGCTACTCTTGTCTTGTCCCGATAATGGTTCTCTTGTACTTATTGTCTCGCCATGTCTTATTTGTGCACTCATGCTATAACTGCCATGTCATGCGTACTATAACTGCTAGGTTGCTAGTTGCCTTACTTTCAGTTTCCTTGCCCAAGTCTTTTAGGCTTACTGACATGTGCTCCTTTACTCTTTCGGGTGACACATGTTAGATCCTGAGCCTGAGTATCTTGTTGAGGACGAGGTGTTTGCTGACGCCGAGCCCGAGCTTGTGTTTGACGGGGAGTACGTGGACACTGGGGACCAGTCCTAGTGTCTCTGTTGAGCTTTTCCTTTTGTTTAGACTGCGATCTTGTTGTCGGTGCGTAGCACCCATACCTTGTGACGTTGTTGCTTTTGTTGGCCTTGTTCTGGGCCTTTAGACTCTTTCTTTTAGCCTGGTGGCTTTTCTGGATGTCAAACTTAATTTTCATGTTGGACAATTTATGAGATATGAGAATTTTATTTCTGTCTCTCCTTGTGTTATTATTGTTGTTCTGTTTGTGGTTACAGGGACCTGCTTATGTTTTATTGACGCTTATCGGGTTTGGGGCTTCACAGCTCCACTCTCGTGAGGACCTTTTCACGTCTCGCCTCCATTTTAGGGAAGCGGGTCGTGACAGTTTACGACAGTGATTAGTCGGTCAAAGAAGGTTGGCTGACCGACTAGTTTAAGAACTAGTCGGTCGGTCGTTCTACTGTGACCGACTAAGAGCAAGCAGCGAAAAAGGAATAAAATCTGGAAAATTGAATTAGTCGGTATGTGAAGGCCCGTCGACCGACTAGTTTGCAACCTAGTCGGTCGGTGAGCGTTTAGAAACCGACTAACGATAAACAGTAACTCAGGTAAAATTTATCAAAGGAACTAGTCGGTCTGAGAGCAAGTTCTGACCGACAGTTGCGCATCTAATCGGTTGGTGTTCTTAGACCGACTAATAGTAAACAGTAACTTGGCTAAAAACGACTGACGTAAACCAGTTGGTCCGAGAAGAGTTGCTGACCGACTAGATCGCAATCTAGTCGGTTGGTTCCCCTTCTTGAACCAACTAACGTGCACGAAAAGTGCCGAATTGAAGCACGAAGCTTCGAATAGATTTCTATGGCTTCAAAGATCAACCTATCTCTAAGATAAGAGCGATTTGAAGTTCGTAATGAGTGACTTACTCCACGATCAACGCTTTAAGGAAGAAAGACTAGAAAATCACAACGAAACGAACTAAACCACAAAACGACGAAAACGGTAGCTACGGAGACGGAAAAGCACACATGAGGAGAAAATCCACCAAGATATATATATAATATTGATAATCCGAATACATGAAAACTAGTCGTTACATCCACCCCAACTTAAGAAAAATTCCGTCCTCGAAATTTCCCAACACTCACGTGTCCGGGAACAAAAGTGGGTAACGCTCTCGCATCTCATCCTCATTCTCCCAAGTAGACTCTCCTGGCGAGCCGTGTCGCCACATCACCCTCACAAGATTGACAACCTTGTTTCGGAGTGACTTCTGACGCATGTCTAGAATCCGCACTGGCTGCTGGTCATACGTTATATCAGGGCGAACGGTAATCTCCGAGAAATCCACAGCATGAGATGGATCGCTAATGTATCGACGAAGCTATGACACATGGAAAACATTGTGAACTCCTTCCAAAGATGGCGACAAGGCCAAGCGGTAGGCTACCTCGCCAACTCTCTCCAGAACGTCAAACGGTCCAATGTATCGTGGGCTCAACTTCCCTCGCTTCCCAAAGCGAATCACACCACGATTCGGGGAAATCTTCAGAAACACATGGTCGCCTGGCTGAAACTCGAAAGGACGTCGTTTAGCATCCGCCCAATGCTTAAAACGATCCTTAGCAATCCTCAGCCTCTCCCGAATGTTCCTGACACATCCACAGCCTCCACAATCATCTCAGGTCCCAACAGCTCCCGATCACCAACGTCATCCCAACTCAATGGTGATCGACATTTCCTCCCATACAGCGCGGCGAAAGGCGCCATGCTAATACTCGCCTGGAAGCTGTTGTTGTAAGAGAACTCCACCAGATGTAGATGGTCCTCCCACGAACCCTTGAAATCCAACATGCACACCCTCAGCATGTCCTCCAAGATCTGAATCGTCCTCTCAGACTGGCCATCTGTCTGCGGATGGTACGTCATGCTGAAACTCAGACGCGTACCCAAACTCTTCTGCAAACTCTTCCAGAACTGAGATGTGAACCTCGTGTCTCTGTCCGACACGATACTCACGGGGACTCCGTGAAGTCGTACGATCTCCTGCACGATTCACGTCACATCACTATCTAAACTAGGAAAAGGAAATAGAAACAGAGAGTAAAAGAATTTACCTCTATATATCTCCTCGCTAGCGCCTCAGTGGACTGTCCTACTCGAAATGGAATAAAGTGCACGGATTTGGTCAATCGATCTACGATCACCCAAATCGCGTCATTCTGCATCGGACTCCGAGGCAGTCCAGTCACAAAGTCCATAGTGATGTGTTGCCATTTCCACTCCAGAATCAGAAGCGATTGTAGCAACCCTGCCGTACGCTGATGCTCTGCCTTCACTTGCTGGCAAACCAAGCATTTGGCTACACTTCGATCCACACTCCTCTTCATACCATGCCACCAAAAATTCAGACAAAGATCCTTGTACATCTTGGTGCCACCAGGATGCACAGAATACGGCGAACTGTGTGCCTCCACCAACAAATCCTCCCTGATATCCCCAGCCGGCACACACAGACTGGCTCCGTATCTCAGCGAGCCATCCCTATGAATCAAAAAGTCAGTCCGCAGACCAGCTTCTACCTGCTTGCGAATCTTCACCAGCTTCGGATCTCCAGCCTGGATAGCTTTGATCCTATCCACAATTGACGACTGAATCTGCATAATCATCAACGAAGAGGCCTCTCCGAGAAGAACAATCTCCACACCAGACTCGCAAAAATCCTGCCGCAATCTCCACTGCGAAGTCAACATCATCACCGCTGGAAGCCTACTCAGTGCATCTGGAACCACATTCACCTTGCCGGAGTGATATAGCAAATCAATCTCATAATCCGCCATGAGCTCCAACCATCGACGTTGTCGCATGTTGAGCTCCTTCTGAGTAAAAATATACTTCAAGCTTTTGTGATCGGTGAAGATCTTCACTTTCTCACTCAGCAAGAAGTGCCTCCAAATCTTGAGCGCAAACACGACAGCAGCCAACTCCAAGTCGTGCGTCGGGTAATTCTTCTCATGAGTCTTGAGCTGACGTGAATCATACGCCACAACATGCCCGTGCTGATGCAACACACAACCGAGACCCTTGCCAGAAGCATCGCAAAAGATCTCAAATCCTCCACTACGATCAGGCACAACAAAAATAGGGGCAGTCGTCAATCTCTCCCTCAGAACACCAAAGGCATTCTCACAATCACCCGACCAAACAAAAGGTACATCCTTCCGCGTCAATCTGGTCATCGGCTCAGCAATACGGAAAAAGTCCTTAATGAAGCGCCGTTAATAACCAGTAAGTCCAAGGAAACTCCGGATCTCAGACGCTGACTGCGGAACAGGCCACTCCCTGATGGCCCTGATCTTCTCAGGATCCACTGAAATACCATCTCCAGTCACCACATAACCCAGAAAAGCAACTCTGTCCAGCCAAAACTCGCACTTCGAAAACTTAGCATACAAACGATGCCTCCTCAAAATCTCCAATACCGTCCTCAAGTGTGAGGCATGCTTTTCCTCCGACTTAGAATAGATCAGAATGTCGTCAATAAAGATAACGACAAACTTGTCTAAAAATTCGGAGAAAATCAAGTTCATCAAATTCATGAAAACTGCGGGAGCGTTGGTTACACCGAAAGGCATAACCACAAACTCGTAGTGTCCATACTTCGTCCTGAACGCTGTCTTCGGAACATCTTCCTTCTTCACCTTCAGCTGATGATAACCACTCCTCAGATCCAACTTCGAAAACACCCTCGAACCTCCAAGCTCATCAAAAATATCATCGATGCGAGGCAACGAGTATTTATTCTTGATGGTCACCGCATTCAGTTCCCGATAGTCCATGCACATGCGACGCGAACCATCCTTCTTCTTTACCAGCAGCACCGGTGCTCCCCACGGAGACACACTGGGATTGATGTAACCCTTCTGCAAAAGCTCATCCAACTGCTTTCGCAATTCCTCCAACTCAGCGGGTGCCATACGATATGGCGCCTTTGAAATCGGCTGCGCTCCCAGGATAAGATCAATAGAAAATTCCAGAGCTCGATCAGGCGGCAGTCCAGACATCTCCTCGGGGAAGACGTCATCGAAATCACGCACCAAAGCTGGCCTCTCCAGCTCCATCTGCATAGCCACAATCTCCACTGGCCTGGCCCGAAATCTGACAGGGCCAAGCGAAATGCTACCTTGGCTGAACTCAAACACTAGATGTCCGGGAATCTCGAACACCACCTTCTTCCTCCGACAGTCGATCTTAGCATAGAAGCTCGCAAGCCAATCCATCCCAAGGACCGCATCGTAGTTGATGATGTCGTGGACAATGAAATCAGCGTAAAGCTCATGTCCACAGACCACCAATGAGCAAGAATTGCAACCACGATGCACCGAGACCACGCCATTCCCTGTAACGATATTCCAACTCTTGGGAAGAGGGGATGTCGACAATGAATGCTTCTCCACGAAGCTCCAAGAAATAATGCACATCGATGCACCAGAGTCAAAGAGGACTCGTGCAGGAAATGTGCAAACCAAAACCATACCTAACAAGCAATTTAACAATCAAACCCTATTCTAGCAACAAATCATATGCAAGCAACCAAACATGACCTAACAATTAAAACTACTAAGGAAAGAAAACAGATAGTTTGAGAGTTACCTGCGATAACCTCATCCACTGCCTCACTCTCTACAGTGGTCATTAGAAAAGCATGCCTCCTCGGCTGTACGGCTCGCTGAAAAGCCTGCCTCTGCGGCACGAGAGCTGCTCCACGACCAGCAGGAACAGACGCTCTTTGCTGCAACAGCTGAGCTGCAACAGGTGCCCTCCAAGGCTGCTTGATACTCGGACAATCCTTCAGAGAATGTGAAGCATCACCACAGCCCAAACACTGACCCAAAAGCCTCCGGCACTGGTTGTAATGCCCTACCAGCTACTGCACAAGTACTAGAGGGGGGTGAATAGTACTTTAAAATAATAAGGAGTATAATTCCAAATTAAATTGCAAACAACTACCAAATCAATTTGCGGAAGCTTAAATTGAATGACAACACAAAATTAACAAAGCTAACAAACGATGTTAATGGGTTCGGATCCACCCAAGTCTCCCCGACTTGTTCCCGGTGATCCTACGTCCCAACCACCCGGATCCCCTCCAGATACTTGAGTTAGAAACCCTAACTCAAGATTTCCACTATGAATATCTTGTGAAAAACCTTCACAAGATCAAATCATACATGCAATGGCAAACGTGAATCCCACAACCCGGGATCACAACCTTCTCTCACAACCGAGAGAATCAACAAGCAATATAAATGAGTTATATTGAAATAAGCAAACTTACCACAAAATCCTATACCTTGAGTTTTTCTTACCCAAATGGTGAAATGAAGGATTTGAGGAAGATGAAGTCACCAAGACCTAGCACCAAGGAAATGACCAGCAAACGGTGCCTAGGGATGATTTGGAGACTTGGATCAAGCAATAGCTTGAAGAGCTCACCAAGAACAACCTTCTCTCTAGATGGATTCTAGATCTAGAAATGAGAGAGAATGGGTTTCTTGTGAGGAAGAGAGCTTTAGATTAGAGTGAGAATGGCTATCTCTTTAGAACTCAATGAATCTCTTAATGGCAGCTCTTAAGATAGAAATGACCTAGGTTCGTATTTATAGGGTCCCATAAAAACAAGTTAGGTCATTCACCAACGGATAGAAATCTGTGAGGATTAGTCGGTCAAAGAACAATCACTGACCGACTAGTTCATCAACTAGTCGGTCAGTCAAACAGCATGGACCGACTAAGTGAAGATCTGAGAAGAGATAGAATTTCAGACCTAGAAATCTAGTCGGTCCAAGAAGACTTTCTGACCGACTAGTTTCACAACTAGTCGGTCAGTCAGTGAACGTAGACCGACTAAGAGGCAAAATGAAATAGTCTGAATGCAAGTTGACTTAGTCGGTCCAAGAACAAAAGTTGACCGACTAGATTGTCAACTAGTCGGTCACCAAACGTTCTTAGACCGACTAACGATAAACAGTAGCTTAGGAGAATTTTAGCATGAACAGTAAGTCACAACTAGTCGGTCAAAGAAGCATCACTGACCGACTAGTTCACAAACTAGTCGGTCGGTGAGTCAACGTAGACCGACTAACTGTAAACAGTAAAGTCCAAGAAATTAAGGAATTAAACTAGTCGGTCCAAGAACAGTTACCGACCGACTAGATCACCATCTAGTCGGTCAGTACTTGTACTTGTACCAACTAACATGCACATACAAGTCCGAATCGAAGCGCGACGCTTCGAGGAAGTTAGAATGAACTTGTGCAAGGATCCTAGAGCTACGAAATGAGCGAAATGAAGATAGAAACGTAAGATATACTCAAGGCTTAACATTCTATATATCGAAGCTAAAAGACTATAAATAAAACCTTAATAAACGGTCTTCGAGAGCTTCGATTCATTCTTCATAACTTCCAAAACGGCGCAAGAGCTTCAACGAAGATTTAGGCATGAATACGAGTTTTGGGAAGTGTTGAGATGTCGCTTTGAATGTTCTCGTGAATTTGGCGACGATCTCCAAAACTGCGCTCACAAATTATTAGTTCATGGATTATTTATGTTTGCTCATCATCAAAACCAAATCCGGGGAGTCCAATATTCAACATTCTCCCCCTTTTTGGTGATGACAAACCAACATAAATAATAATAAAAAATAACGATTCAAATGTAAAATACTTACTCCCCCTGCATTGATGACACGTTAATTCCAAAATGAATATATATGAATTGCATCAATCAGATGAGTAAGATAAATAAAGAGAATCAATTTTCGAAATATCGGATTTTGAAAATCCTTATATGTATCTTAACTCCCCCTGAATCTAACATATCAAACTAGATTCTTGGAAAATGAGTTAAATTTTCATTTGCGCTATTTATTATCATTATCTCTCCCCCTTTGGCATTATCCCAAAAATGGGGGGCATACAACGACAACAACTAGGAAATGGAAAATCCAACATCGGGAGTCGTAGACAATGACGATGGAACTAATTGACACCAAAGGAAAAGCGATAAAATCAAAAACAAGGTGTTCCAAAATTGTCCATTATCAAAAAGCGATAATCAAAATCATCAAAAATACCAAATAATTATTCATTAATTGAATAAAGAAACATACTCTTCAATATTCAATATTCTTGGTTAATTTTGTGCATGGAAAACAATTCTATATAATTATAGAAATATAATCTATTTAACCAAGTTTTTAATCGTCGAGCGACGAAATCACATTTCAAATGCATTCAACGAATATTAAAATGTGCACGACGAATAAAAGATAAAGAGAACGACGATGTATATATATAAATGATAACATCATGAGGACATCCAAAAAGATATCGAATATAAAAATGTACATCACATCAAATGCAACACATCATCTATATAAACATCAAAAAGAACAACATCATCGTCTACATCAAAATAGAACATCATCATCAATATCCAGTGTACATCAAAATACAACACATCAAAATATCCAACCGACATCAAAATAACATAACCCTCATACTCTATCCTAACCCAAAATACTCTCACTAAGATATATCATCCAAAGCGTAGTGGAGAGTCCTCGGAACAGCGATCACGAGGAAGTGGCTGGATCTGCAGTGTCCGTGGGTCCAGTCGACGGAGTGGACTCAGGCTCTGCAGGGAGAAGAGGCGTCTCAACAGATGGAATCGTCGGGGCAGGAGTCGAGACGTCAACGACGGGCTCGACGGCAGATGTGTCAACAGGAATATCAGCAGGATCAGCAGGAGGCTCAGAAGTCTTAAGTGCTGAAGCAGAAGGCTCTAGAGCACCGGAAGTGGTGCCATCTCCAGGAGCAGAAGATGTGGTAGCAGCAGCAGCAGCAGTGGCCGTGGCAACATCGTCACGAGCCAAAGAAGTGACAAGCTCGTCAATCTCCTCATCGTCCATCTCCTCGGCCTCAGAAACTGAAGGAGGAAGATCAATCCCCATCATCTGAGCCATACGGCAGACGACCTCCTCGGTACGAGCCAAACGTGACTCGTGCCGACGAAGAAGGCGTACGACATCATCTAATGTAGCAGGACGAGAGGGGGCTGCAACAGCGGACGGAGAAGCCTGGGAAGCTGATGCGGTAGACCTCTGCACGTGACGAAGCGCCGCTAGAGATTTCTTCACGGCCGTCGCGTTCAGAGGAGTACCCAAGGGACGCTCATCGTCAGAAGGGAGAGGGACTCGGAAATGACGAAAGACTAGAGTCAACAGACAAGGATATGGAATATGCGCAGATTTATTGGTCTTGCTTATACACTCGAAAGAGTCCATCTTATCGAGTATCACGCGAGCCCAATTAATCTCGCATCCCAAGAAAAGAGCGTAGATCAATTTCAAGAACGGCTGTGATGGAAGTGAAGATGATCCATATTTAGGGAGAAGACATGACTTCAAGATCAGGTTAAGGACCCACGCATTCGGCTTGAAAGATTTCGATGGAACACCAATGAATGCGGAGGGGATAACCTGGAAGATATCTGAAAGAACTGACTGATCCAAGGAAGAAATGTCATCGACAGAAATGTCCGAAGGAAGGAGACCGGACGGCGAACAACCAAGAATCTCCCCCAAGATTTCTGCCGTGAGAACTATAGGAGTTCCCAAGACAGTAGTCTCAATGGAGTGGCTGGCATCGTACTGGCCTCGAATACGATTGGCATAGAACAATTTCATAAGGCGAGGATATGGTTTAGGATTGGCCTTGGGGTCGTAACGGAGATAATCAAGGAGACCACTATAGGAGAGTAGGTCAGCTAAGCCAAGGAAATCTGAAAACTGGATGTAGTGCTCCAATAGCATCGGGCAGTGTTCAATACGGTTGTAGGCCGCGAGACACAAAGGGTCGTCGCGACACAACGATATGTCAACACCCCCCGCTGGCATTGGGCCCTTTCCCTTTGGCTGGCGAGTCCTAGGACGAAGTGGATGAGTGGGTTCCCTAGTGATAGGCTCATCCTCAGGGATAAATTCAGAGTCGAAATCGGGAGGAGTACCAGGTGTGTGGAGAATGGGCTTTTTAGGCAAATTCTTTCTAGGTTTTAGAGTCGCCGACCTCTGCTTCTTCAGAGGAGGCGAAGAGGGGGAAGCTTGGGTAGATTTGGCACGGCGCTTGGGCTTAGATGGATTCCTAGGGTTGGACGGCCCTACGGTCATAGGAGAAGCCCCAGAAGAGGCGATGGGAATCCTCGTCTTAGCCATGGTCGTGGCACGACGAGTACAAGCAAGCACAAACTACTAGCAACACAAGCCCTAGAGATCAAAAGAAATCCGAACACACAAACCCTAGATGCACAAGCCCTAATAAACAATTCGGAAACCCTAGGAGCTAGATGAGATAAAATCGAACCCTAGGGTAGGAATCGACCTAGGAGAGGGAGGGAGATACCTAGGAGGAGGAGGCGACGGCGGCGGACGGCGAGGATGGCCGGAGATATGGCCGGAGTCGACGAAATACGAGGGGGCTCGAGATGGGTTTTGGGGTTGATCGGGCTGGAGAAGAGTTGAAGACCGACTAAATGAAAATTTAGTCGAATGAATAAGAGTTTAAGTCGGTCTGGAAGTGAAAATACACAAATGCCCTAACCCACTTAGTCGGTCACAGTTAAAGCACTGACCGACTAGATTACCATCTAGTCGGTCGGTCAATGAGCTTGAACCGACTAAGTCGAAACAGAGGCACCGATGAATTTCTAGGGCAAGAATTAGTCGGTCGCAGTATATTCACTGACCGACTAGTTTTCAATCTAGTCGGTCAGTAAGTGTACTATGACCGACTAACGAAAGAAAAAGATAGGAGTTATATAAAAGCTTGATCTAGTCGGTCTGAGTTCACTTGCTGACCGACTAGATGAGCATCTAGTCGGTTAACAAATGAACTTAGACCGACTAGAAGAGTCCAAAAATTGATAATTGATTTCTCTTCACAAACCACTTGGATGAAACAACATAACTCTCTCATTAGTCATCTAAATTACCCCATAAAACGTCGAAATTTTAAATACGACATTGAAATACGAATTCGAGCAATAAATTCGAACAAATCACATAAAATTCCCAAAAATTCAATAAATCTAGCATGAATGAAATATCGCGAAATATATTAGCATGCAAGATGATTGCGTGAAATATGAATCCTATATCTCGGATTCACCCATAATCCCCAATTCTCGGCGCAACCGCACAAAGGAGTCCTCCTTTAGGGGTTTCGTGAAAATATCGGCGATTTGCTTTTGGGTTTCAACGTACAATAAAATGATGTCCTTTTTAGCAACATGATCATCTAAGAAATGGTGTCGGACATCTATGTGTTTTGATCGGGAATGGTGCACCGGATTCTTTGAAAGACAGATAGCACTTTGGTTATCCACCATGATAGGGCTAGTATCACAGTGAATACCAAAATCCTTCAAAGTGTGTCTCATCCAAAGAACCTGGGCACAAGCGGCACCGGCGGCAATATATTCCGCCTCGGTGGTTGAAAGTGATACGGAATTTTGCTTCTTGGAAAACCAAGAGACAAGAGAATTTCCTAGAAAATGGCAAGTGCCACTAGTACTTTTCCTGTCGGATTTGCATCCCGCATAATCGGCATCACTGTATGAGACTAACTCATACGTGCTAGATTTCGGATAAAGTAATCCAAAATCTAAAGTGTAACTTAGATAACGGAAAATACGCTTTACCGCTACTAAGTGAGACTCCTTAGGTAGAGACTGAAAACGAGCACATATGCATACGGCAAACATAATATCAGGCCTACTTGCGGTAAGATAAAGTAAACTACCTATCATACCTCGATATAGACGAATGTCTACATCCTTACCGCCCGTATCCTTGTCGAGATGCGTAGTCGTGCTCATTGGAGTCTTTTTCCCGGAAGCACTTTCCATTCCAAATCGCTTAAGCAACTCCATCGTATACTTCGTTTGGTGGATGAAGATTGCATCGTTCATTTGGCGAATTTGGAGACCTAAGAAATATTTGAGTTCGCCCATGTGGCTCATCTCAAATTGGTCCTTCATAACATTAGAAAACTCTTCGCAAAGAGTGAAGTTAGTAGCACCGAAAATAATATCATCAACATAAATTTGAACTAATAAAATATCATTATTCGCATGCTTCACAAAAAGTGTAGAATCGGCTTCGCCCATTTTAAAATTCAAATCCAAAAGAAAATTCTTTAGGCGATCATACCAAGCTCGAGGAGCTTGTCTCAAACCATAAAGAGCTTTCTTTAGTTTAAAAACATGATTTGGAAATTTTTCATTTATGAAGCCCGGAGGTTGAGAAACATAAACTTCCTCAACAACATCTCCGTTTAAAAATGCACTTTTAACATCCATTTGAAATAACTTAAAATTTTATGGCATGCATAAGACAATAAGAGTCTAATTGATTCTAATCTAGCTACCGGAGCGAAGGATTCTTCGAAATCGATACCTTCCTCTTGGCGATAGACTTGAGCAACTAACCGAGCTTTGTTCCGGATGACGACTTGATTTTCGTCGGATTTGTTCTTGAAGATCCACTTTGTCCCTATGACGGTGTGGTTCTTCGATGGCAAAGGAACAAGCTCCCATACCTCATTCCTCTCGAATTGAATGAGTTCCTCCTCCATGGCAAGGATCCAAGCACTATCTTCGCAAGCTTCAACTATATTCTTTGGCTCAATTGATGAGACAAAGGCACTATTGGCGAAGTGGTGGACTTGAGATCTCGTCTTGACACTATCATGAATATTGCCAATGACTTGCTCATGGGGATGGTCGCGAACGGTATGAAGCCGCTTGGGAATACCTTGATCACCACTTTACCAACACCGACGATGGTTCCGCTCTCATTGCCTCCGAATACGACGCGATTTCCATTTGCAATGGGAACCACTCCGGAGAGCAATTTAGCGTCACCCGTCATGTGTTTTGAACACCCGCTATCGTGTATCCAATTCCCTTTGGAGCCAAATTTGAATTTGTTGCTCCTTTCCTTATTCTTTTCCTTGAGTACCTAAAGATAGAAACTTTCATATCATGGTACCCAAGGTCATTGGGTCCTCAAAGGTTAGACCTTTGGAAGCCAAGTCCAATTGGACTTTGACTTCCCCACATAATTCTTACTATGCACAACATTCGAAAAATAAGCATTCATATATACTTGTTTTTCATCCATGCTTGTGTCCTTCGGGCTCCAAATAGTGAAGATTTTGGGAGCCCTCATCCTATTGGGTGCATGCATGCTACGTTGATTTCTACGTGATGCATGTTGTGGATAGGCATACGGGACATGATGGAATGGTGCACGACGAGAATTATTCATATGATGCGGTGGGTGAACATATGCATGTGTGGGAACACGTGTGTGAGGGTGTCTCACATGGTGTGCACGTGCCCGTGAACGTGTAGCATAGAAATCATCATATGTGTGAGATGGTGGAGTAGGACGTGTGTTCCTACGTGGCATGGTATTGGTGTACATATAAGCATGCCCCTTCTTTGGAGATCCACCCAAAGTGGGTTTCTTTCCAAAAGAGGGCGTGGACGAGGTGGAAGCACCATTGGTAGATGAACTACCAATAGAGTGTTTGCTACCACTCGTAGAGTCACCGGAAGTTGGCCTAACAAAAGTAGTGTCCGCTTTGGATGGACATCCCATCGTATACCCCAAACCAATGTGGTGATTGGCCGGAAGTAAGTCACTTAGGATTTTATCCAAATGGTCCTTACCTTTGTTGAATTTGTTAATTCGGCCCAATGTGTTCTCATATTTCTCTTTGAGAGAACGCATAGAAGTATCCAAATTGGATACTTGCGATGTGAGCACAAAAACACGAGATTTAAGATTCTCGTTCTCAATACTCAAAGTCGAGTTTTGAGAAGTTAAATCCGCTATCCTATGTTCTTCCGGATCCACGATGCTAACATCTTCAAGTTTAGATTTGATATTAATAATCTCATTTCTTAACTCTTCAACAACGGTGTCGTTGTTGGTGATGATAGTCTTAGGCGAGGTTTGAATGCTAGCTAGGTCATCTTTTACTTTAGTGTATCGATTTACTAATTTTGTGTATTTAGACCATAAATGAGAGTTAGCATCCCTAAGATCATCCATCGTTACCTCATCGCCTTCGTCGTCGCTATCATCGGAAGAGGAGGATCCTTGATCATGCTCCTCTCTTGCCATGAAGCACATGTGCGCTTGCTCCACTTTCTCATCGTCCGACTCTCCGCTTGAGGAATCCTCGGTGTCGGTGAATGTTGTTCCGACAAGTCCCTTTTTGTACCCCTTTTTGTACTTCTTTGACTTGTTGAACTTCGGTGCCTTCCACTTCTCCTTTTGCTTGTTTTGAGGACAATCCGCTTTGATGTGTCCTGGCTTATTGCATTTAAAGCACAAAGGTGGAGAGGCGTTAGTAGAAATAAACTTAGATTTTTGTTTGAAGTTACCCTTTCGGAAGAAGCGATTGAACTTCTTTGCCATGAGTGCAATGGATTCCATGTCCATTTCTTCTTCCGAGTCCTCATCATCGGTAGAGGTGGATGAAGCCGCCTTGAATGCAATCGCCTTTTTCTTAGGCGCATCTAGGTTCAAATAGGACTTCATCTTTTCTTGTAACTTCACCTTGCTATCTTTGCGTACCTCATATGACATCAAAGTACCCATTAGTTGAACAACGGTATATTTATTCATGTCATTACCTTCCTCGATGGCGAAGGTACGTTTTTCCCAATATGAGGGAAGTCCTTCAATAATCTTTGAGCACTTCTCCTTTTGAGTGTAGGACTTGCCGAGGGCCTCTAACTCGTTTATTATGTCAACAAAGCGAGCGTAATATTCTTTCATCTTCTCGCCCTGTTGCATATGAAACATTTCGTAATCTTTGTTTACGACTACGAGTTTAGAGTCTCTTACCCTACTCGTCCCTTCATGAAGAATGAGGAGGGAGTTCCAAATTTGATATGCACTCTTACATGTGCATATCTTATTGAAATCCTCGGGCTGCAAAGCGCATTGCAAGGCGTTCATTGCCTTGGCATTGCTTACCTCCGCGGCGACCTCCGTGGTAGTCCATTTCTCAAAGTCTTCTTCTTTGGGTTCGATGTATTCCTTCATTGTAGTCCTCCATAAGGATGCACTCCGGAGGAAGGTTTCCATCCGGCATTTCCAATACCTATAGTTGGTACCGTTGAAGAATGGATGCCTCGTAGAGGAATGTCCTTCCATCACCGAAGATGCTCCTTCTCGGTTCCTGAAGGTGTCATAGTTGGAAGGTGGAGGCACGGTCTTGTTGTCGTTGGCAGACATAGCTAAGTATCTGGCTCTGATACCAAATGTAATGCCCTACCAGCTACTGCACAAGTACTAGAGGGGGGGTGAATAGTACTTTAAAATAATAAGGAGTATAATTCCAAATTAAATTGCAAACAACAACCAAATCAATTTACGGAAGCTTAAATTTAATGACAACACAAAATTAACAAAGCTAACAAACGATGTTAATGGGTTCGGATCCACCCAAGTCTCCCCGACTTGTTCCCGGTGATCCTACGTCCCAACCACCCGGATCCCCTCCGGATACTTGAGTTAGAAACCCTAACTCAAGATTTCCACTATGAATATCTTGTGAAAAACCTTCACAAGATCAAATCATACATGCAATAGCAAACGTGAATCCCACAACCCGGGATCACAACCTTCTCTCACAACCGAGAGAATCAACAAGCAATATAAATGAGTTATATTGAAATAAGCAAACTTACCACAAAATCCTATACCTTGAGTTTTTCTTACCCAAATGGTGAAATGAAGGATTTGAGGAAGATGAAGTCACCAAGACCTAGCACCAAGGAAATGACCAGCAAACGGTGCCTAGGGATGATTTGGAGACTTGGATCAAGCAATAGCTTGAAGAGCTCACCAAGAACAACCTTCTCTCTAGATGGATTCTAGATCTAGAAATGAGAGAGAATTGGTTTCTTGTGAGGAAGAGAGCTTTAGATTAGAGTGAGAATGGCTATCTCTTTAGAACTCAATGAATCTCTTAATGGCAGCTCTTACCTAGATAGAAATGACCTAGGTTCGTATTTATAGGGTCTCATAAAAACAAGTTAGGTCATTCACCAACGGATAGAAATCTGTGAGGATTAGTCGGTCAAAGAACAATCACTGACTGACTAGTTCATCAACTAGTCGGTCAGTCAAACAGCATGGACCGACTAAGTGAAGATCTGAGAAGAGATAGAATTTCAGACCTAGAAATCTAGTCGGTCCAAGAAGACTTTCTGACCGACTAGTTTCACAACTAGTCGGTCAGTCAATGAACGTAGACCGACTAAGAGGCAAAATGAAATAGTCTGAATGCAAGTTGACTTAGTCGGTCCAAGAACAAAAGTTGACCGACTAGATTGTCAACTAGTCGGTCACCAAACGTTCTTAGACCGACTAACGATAAACAGTAGCTTAGGAGAATTTTAGCATGAACAGTAAGTCACAACTAGTCGGTCAAAGAAGCATCACTGACCGACTAGTTCACAAACTAGTCGGTCGGTGAGTCAACGTAGACCGACTAACTGTAAACAGTAAAGTCCAAGAAATTAAGGAATCAAACTAGTCGGTCCAAGAACAGTTGCCGACCGACTAGATCACCATCTAGTCGGTCAGTACTTGTACTTGTACCAACTAACATGCACATACAAGTCCGAATCGAAGCGCGACGCTTCGAGGAAGTTAGAATGACCTTGTGCAAGGATCCTAGAGCTACGAAATGAGCGAAATGAAGATAGAAACGTAAGATATACTCAAGGCTTAACATTCTATATATCGAAGTAAAAAGACTATAAATAAAACCTTAATAAACGGTCTTCGAGAGCTTCGATTCATTCTTCATAACTTCCAAAACGGCGCAAGAGCTTCAACGAAGATTTAGGCATGAATACGAGTTTTGGGAAGTGTTGAGATGTCGCTTTGAATGTTCTCGTGAATTTGGCGACGATCTCCAAAACTGCGCTCACAAATTATTAGTTCATGGATTATTTATGTTTGCTCATCATCAAAACCAAATCCGGGGAGTCCAATATTCAACACTGGTCCTTCACATGACCTGGCTTGCCACAATGATTGCAAGTCTTCAGAACAGGCCCACCTGGCCTCTTGAACTGAGCTGGCTGGTTGGGCCTGAATCCTGGTCTCGTCACTGCCCTGGCTTGCTCCATAGGCCTCTTCCCAGCTCTAGCAACATATCCTCTCCTCTAGTTCGGGTTCAGCTCCTGCCTCCTCGCAGCCACCAGAACATTTTGGTAAGACTCCAGATCAGAGGAAGACACAAAACTCTGAAGCTCTAAAGCAAGTCCCTGCAGGAACCTCTGAGCCTGCTCATCAGCTTCCTGCACCATCTTCGGTGCGAACCGACTCAGCCTAGTGAACTCTTGGTGGTACTGGTCCACCGTCAAGCTCCCTTGCTTCAGCTCAATAAAGCGCTACAGCATCTCCTTCCTAGCAGCCTTCGGAAAGAACTCTTCATCAAACCTGGACTTAAAGGTAGCCCAAGCTATCGGCTCCACCAGCATCTTCTCTTCCGCATCCCACCAGTTCCGAGCATTATCCTTGAGTTGCCTCTTTGCCAAATCAACCCATCCAGCCGGCCTGATCTTGGCCATCTTCAAGTTATCCTCAATGTTCCGAATCCACTCATCGGCAGCTAGATGACCCTCAGATCCATCAAAATAAGCGGGACCCAGCTCCCGAAATTGCTTCGCTCCCGGCTCGGAGCGAGGGGCATCCTGAACTGCCCGAGCACCCCGAACAACTGGCCCATTCTGGACTTGCAGGAGCACGCCTTGCTGCAACTGCATCATCTGAAGCATCATCCGCATCATCTCCCCATTGGTGGGCTCCCGCTCAGGCTCCTCGTCATGAGGGGGCGCGCTACCACCACCACGGGTAAATCACCTTCCTACCATCTAATGACACAGAAAACGAAACAATTTAGACTCATAGCTTAGGACTCGGATGTCGAATTCTAGTTGTTGGACAATCTAATATTATTATCGTTGATCCGATAATTCACATTTACAGAAAGAAGGACCTGCATGGGCCACCAACAAAACCTGTCACGCCCCGCTTCGCAAAGCTATGGAGGCGAGACGTGAGAAGGTCCGTACAGACGTGGAGCGGTGAAGCCACACGCCTGATAAGCGTCAATTTAAAATTTAATGCAGGTCCCTGTAACTGCAAACGGAACAACAATAATAATAACAAGAAAGAGAGACTGATATAAAAGTAATCGAATCTCAGAAATTGTCCACAATAATATTCAACATCCAGAAAAGCCACCAGGCTAAAGGAAAGGGTCTAAAGGCCCAAAACATGGCCAACAAAACGTCAACATAACAAAGTATTGGTGCTGCGCACCGACAACTACAGCAGTCTAAAATAAAAGGGAAAGCTCAACGAAGACACTAGGACTGGTCCCCAGTGTCCACGTACTCCTCCTCGGCAAACGCGGGTCCTAACTCGACGTCAGCAAACACCACGTCCTCTCCAACGAACTCTGGCTCAGGATCTAACATGTGTCACCAAAAAGAGAGAGGGTCACATGTCAGTAAGTCTAAAGGACTTGGGCAAGGAAACTGAAAGTAAACTAACAACCTAACAGTTTAAGTAAGATGCAATGACATGACATTTAAGTATGATGCAACAGTTAAAAAGGGCAAGAAGAGACAAGCACGCACGATGTAGCAAAAGCTACCAAATCACTAATTCATGAATCACTTATCACAAATTTCACTTATCACGAATCACTTGTCACGATTTTCACTTTGTGCTCAGGGTTTTCGTATTTTGGCTGAAGTGGCTGTACGGGCTCACTTCTACGCTCAAGTGACTGTTTAACCCTACCCCTCCACGTGTATCGAGCGTTGGGATTAGCAACACACTAGCTTGCTTCTGGATCACGAGCCAGGAAGTGTATTTAGCATAGGGGTGAACCTAGCCTTGATCACTGTGTAGGAGTCAAAATTCTACTCGCCGCAACTTACATTTTAAAGTAGCGTGTGCTACGCAATCACGATGAACAATCAATGTATGCAATGACATGAACAGATATTCGCGTACCGTTAATTGAAATTAAACATGGCATGGTAGTACTTATGCAACATGATAAATGACGGATCTAGCTTCGTTGTCAAGCTAGATCCTGAATTTGCGCCTAGGCGAGTATCATTTCGTCGCCTAGTCTCTTTTACGCCTACAACAAGCAAATGGCCTAAGACATGGCCTAAAACCCTAAGTGACAAGTTTCACTTGCCTAGCACCGATGATGACGATCACGAAGGTTCGTCTCACAATCGATAATCTACGGGGAAAAGTCGCTGTTATGGAGAAACAACCATCAAAACAACATCCATTTTTATTAGGGTTTTACAAAATCACAAATGGGTTAAGAGAATATTATAGGATCGATTTATTACCGAATCGTTAGCGAAAGAACGATGCCGAGCAAGCACGGCGACGGGAGAACGATCCGGGAAACTATGGCTCAGATCTGAAACGGCGAGGGAATCTTAGAGAAATGAGGTTTTGAGGGGTTTTGGGGGTTGGCCGTCGGCCTAGGGAGGGTGGTCGGTGCAATGGTGGTGAGAGGGGGCTCTGGGGATGAAGGGGAAAGGCTAGGGGAAGATGGATGATGATTTGGGGAAGAAGGAGGCTCAGGAGAAATGGAAGAAGAAAGAAAACGATTGGGGGGTTTAAATAGGATTCGTGCGACGACTGGGCAAACCCTAGGTTTACGACAGCGATTAGTCGGTCAAAGAAGGTTGGCTGACCAACTAGTTTAAGAACTAGTCGGTCGGTCGTTCTACTGTGACCGACTAAGAGCAAGCAGTGAAAAAGGAATAAAATCTGGGAAATTGAATTAGTCGGTCTGTGAAGGCCCGTCGACCGACTAGTTTGCAACCTAGTCGGTCAGTGAGCGTTCATAAATCGACTAACGATAAACAGTAACTCAGGTAAAATTTATCAAAGGAACTAGTTGGTCTGAGAGCAAGTTCTGACCGACTAGTTGCGCATCTAGTCGGTCGGTGGTTGTTCTTAGACCAACTAAGAGTAAACAGTAACTTGGCTAAAAATGACTGACGTAAACCAGTCGGTCCCAGAAGAGTTGCCGACCGACTAGATCTCAATC